>CM057338.1:803071126-803671126 GCA_030015575.1 Agapanthus africanus | reverse complement strand
CACGCTATTAACTTAGCCTAGCATGGTCTAGTGTGTTTACATCCTCGATCGAACAAAAATCCCGAAAACCCGATTTCAAGTGTATCAGTTTCTGTCGAATTTTTTTTTTGGCTCCAAAAATTTTTCAGGTTGTTGCAGAATACTGTGCAGGGAATTATAAGCAATTTATGAAAAATTGGTTACGTGATCTCACCAAATCACCGCGGAACCGCGGCCAAACCCATGCTTGGGCCGCGGTTCCGCCGCGCTTTTGACTGATCATTTGACCAAAATTTTGCAGATAGCTTCTGAGTTGAAAATGGGGGTTTTGGGATATTCTGTTTGGGCCCAGATTTTCTGTAAGTGCTACAGTACTGCTTGGGGCCCATTTCGATAAATTTGATCGATCGGATATTTTAAACATGCTAGTTCACAGTATTTACATTATATCTGCGACCGTGAATGTCACTCGATCGGTAAATCCTGTCTAACTGCTATAGCCCGGTTAGACGGATTTGCGAACGTGACATTCACGTTGATCTTCTGTGTTGTGCTGTGATGTTGCGGATTGGTCGTGGGGGATAGCCTGGATGTAATGTTAGTACAGTTTTGTTTTATATGTACATTTGATATTGCGGGGCGAGCGTCCGACATGTGGACTGCTGTCACTGTCTGTATGTATTATTCTTTTAGGGCACGACCAGGTTGCGGTCGTTGTACCCGTTGTATGTATATTTTACTTTCTGTACTAGGATTGCCCCGCGGAGGGGTGCACGGATAGCCGGGTTCTAGAGGGCAACAAGCCCGCATCTCCTGGCATTGAGACGGAGGGGGCTTTACTCTAGAATTGGCGGGCTATTCGCTGCACTCGTAGGGGTACAGGTTGACCCAGGAGGGGTGCCCAAGTTACCGGATTCCGTGAAGTGCTGGGTGGTCCATTCACGTTGTTGAAGGGGGCTGCCTCGCTCAGGTTTTGGCGGGTGACTTGCCGCGCCCGTAGGGGTCTAGGATCTCATTGCACAGGCTATCCACACGACCAGGGGAACGTCGGGTTTCAGTAGCGGCTCTATGAAACCCGGGGATCCCAGATATCTGTATTGTTCTGTGATGCTGGTTACATTTCTGTGATGTTGCATTCTATCACGCGTTGAGCGATATTATATATTGATATATATATACTAGTAGATGTTGTATATGTTTTGCCTCCGCGCTAGTCCAGTCCCCGCTCTGTCGTTAGTTAGCTAACCTAACGGGTGATGACGGGACCCAGTGGCGAATGCGGATGGCATATACGTACGTCATTATTTTCATTCTTTGTTGTGTGATCAATTGGTGAGACTGCATTGATTCGGATCAATGCAAGTTAAAAACAAACCTAATCTGATGTCGTTGGAACATTTTTCAAAAAGCTGTTATTGCAAGGGCGTTCTCTTTTGTTTTGCATCGTGGTATTCAGTTGAAATATCCTGCTCCTCAGTCGACGAGGCAAGGGCCGAGATCCCTTCACCGGGAGTGACCCCTTGGACAAAAGTTTGCGTCAGGGCAATAACCTCACTATAGCCGATTACTTTTGCTTTGCATCGTGGTATTCAGTTGGAATATCCTGCACCTCATTCTACGGGGAAAGAGCCGAGATCCTTTCACCGGGAGTGACCTCTTTAGCAAGGGTTTTCGTTACTATATTTTTCTAAAAAGCTATCCGTTCCTTCAACGATATCAAGTTCATTACGTTAAAGGTTTTCGCCAGAAACCATTCGTAGCCCTCCGTCGTTTCATATGGATAGTCAATAGTATTCAAGCTGTGTTTGTTGGCCAAAGTCAAGGCACAGTGTTTGGTAGCTGTTGGTTATTCATATGCAGCATAGATAGATGCGTTGGTTTGGGACAGTCGTATAGCCTTGTTGGCCAAAGTCAAGGGCTTGTGCAGGTGGGTTCAAATCAACCTGGAGAATGACGGGTAGAACTTGATATGTGACTTATGATTTGTTGGCCAACGTCAAGGTCATAAGAGCATGGGGGAAAAATCCACATCGGGAGTTTCTAAAGAAACTGAAACTTGCCAGATATGCGCATACCTTCTGGAGTGTGATAACGTGAGCGGATTCCGTCACGTTATCATGCGATGAGAGTTAGATCCCGATTCCCACTGATGAGTTGGTTTACTCCTCGGGACATCCCGACTAATTCTTCTTTTAGGTTTGAAGGAGAATTTGACGTTACAGTGGGAGGTTTCCAGATTCGATAAAGTGATAACCATTCTGATCTAGGCTAGAGTGCACGCTGAGTGTTTCTTTTCTCTCTCTCTTTGGCAGCGACCATTGATCCGACCGTAGACTATGACTCAGTGACCAAGTTGACCGAACCTTCTTAACATTGGCTTTTGGATTGTCAGAGTTGCAGACCTCATTGCCACTCCTACTTTTACCCTTTTCTCCAGGACACCCCGTATTACTACGAACGTCCACTTCCATTGGACAAAACCATCGTATAGTTATATACGAACTCGAAGGAATTCGAGGATGGTTTCCGGTTCTGGAGAAAACGAATAGGACTATTCAGTTGTCTTTTCCTTTTACCTTCTCTCAGGTTGCGAGTACTCCTTGGTTTAGGAGATAGTACACATATTACGCAAATTGGATAGTCTTCTTCCAAACCATAGGCAGGTGCCGACCGGTAGGGAATGAAGAAAACCAATTAGCCTAAACGGTGTACAGAAGGTATTAAGTTAAGACAAAGAAAGGGATTAGTAAGAGGGCAAAGTAAATTACGACTGCTATTCCCGACCATACCAAATATTTCTTCGCCAATCCTAAATCACCTTTGTATTTCTCCAAGACACTCCGTATCACTACGAAGATCCTAAGTTTGTTGGATAATCCATCGTATAGTTATATACGAACTCGAAAGGAACTTGTTCCAGTTCGGGGATGGATCCTGGTTCAGGAGAAATAGGAATAAGGTTTATTCGGTTGTCTTTTATCTTCACCTTCTCTCGCATTGCGAGTGCTTCTAGGATTAGGACAGTACACCCATTATGCTTATTGGATAGTCTTCTTCCAAACCATAGGCTGGTGCCGAACGTTAGGGAAGGAAGAAAACCATTTGGCCTAAAGAGGTGTACAGAAGGTAATGACTAAAGACATATAAAGGGATTTGGAGAGATGGCAAAGAAATATACAGTTACAGTTGTAAATCTGGATTATGGAAGAGGCATTACTAGGAATACCCGGGTACCCCATCGAAACATCTCAATGTTTCAGTTTCACTGTGAACTGTTAAAAGAAAACTGATTTCCCAATTAGACACTTGCTCCAGGGTATGTATTTACCAGGTTTGATCTCTCATCTGTATGGTTTTACAGATGATGAGTGGGAGTAAGTTATTGGGAATTAGGTGGTCATCCTCATTATATCAGGATTCGTTGTAATTGGTGATATTTGAGGAAGTCACCTGGGTTGTTTGCCGGACGGCAAATATTTGGTTTTGAATATCCGTTGTTATGCACCAATTTCAAATTGATATATCTGTACGTCTATTTTCATAGAGTGAGATATACCTTTTTGAGATTATGTCTATGACATTTACCTATATCAGTGGATGGTTAGGTAAGGAGCATTGAACAGCGGTGTAATTCTTCTTAAACACAAGTACATTTTTCAACCTACGACACACAGTGAATGAGTCACTAGACTCAAGGGACTTATACAGAGTATTGTATGTTGTCCAGTGTCTATTAGGACAGAGGGGTTGGTCCTCGTACTATATTCAGTTTACTTATAACTTCTCTATTTCTTAGACAAGTGTTTCGTAGACGCACAGGGTCCAAGTTTTGAGAAGTTATAGGTATATGAGTAAAGTAGAGAACCAGGTATTGCAAGTATCGGGATTCTTCAAAGTGATCGAAGATGTAGATACTTGTGTATGGTATTCAGTTGATAGTAATGATTAAGAGAACTTGCTTCTTTTTCAGATTACTCATAATTGGAAGCATTCCTAAGTTGAGTAACGCTGATCGGCCTCCTTCCATTTAGTTGACATGCACTGGAGACAGCTGCATGATTTGAATCTGGTTCAATTAAATCAGTGTCTCTGTTCCTTTATTGGATATAAAACAGTTCATATCTTGACATTGTTAAGATACGGGGAGTTGTCCGGCTTATGCTTAAAACCAGACTCTGGACAACTCAAGGCACGTTTCTGTAATGGCTGTTTGTGGGTTGACCCGGGCTATGACGAGGGTTGACTTTCTACCATCTGGAAGATCAATAGTGATATTGTTCTTGACTCGCCACAGTTTTAATAAAAATAGATATTTTTTTTCAGAAAACAGCAGTGGGAGTATGGTAGAACTGGAAGTGATTCCAGAACCGCAAACGATTACTGAAGATTTGATAAAGAACCTCAAGATTCAATCTGGTTTGACATTACATTGGCCACTCCGCAGAAATGGTGGGTAACCTCAGGCACCCGAGAGGTGCTCCGGTAGCCTCAAGGAAGGTGACAGAGAGGTTCTTGTTTACCCAGACTTTCCATTGCTGTTGTTCCAGACTGTGAGACCCGGCAGGAGGATGAGTATAGCGTCATTCTAAACTAGCTTTAGAAGTGTACGTCTATATGACTTTGCCAGAGGGTTGTCGTGGTCAGTGGGAGCAGCGGAAGCATTGGTGGACATGTGGCTTATGTCTATTTGTAGACTAAAGCAGATGTAGCGGAGATAGATCATCTATTTCTGATGTGAAAGTCATAGGTTTGACTTCATCAGAATAGGGGATGGATCTGTTAAGAAGGTAGTAGGGCGTGATGTCCTGGTATTTGTATGACATACACAGAGTAGGAAGTGATATTCCTATACTACGATCGGTTATTCTTTGGTTGACACACAGTGGTTTCTCCACATAGGATTTGGATATTATATTAGACATTCTGGTTACTGGATCTATGGGTTTAGGTCTAGATTTGGGTGGTTTCCCAATCTGGGTACTTAGACAGCATTCTATGAGTATTTAGAATGGACGACTCCTGGCACGGTAGTGTACCTGCAGGTGATGGAGTCACCTTCTCTAAAGGTGTCTTACAGACTAAAGTAGAGAGGGATGCGCATGATTGGCAGATCACTTGCTTAGGCAATTGAGTTGATCATGAGATGTCAAGTACCACACCAGATGTTGTTCTTGCAGTAGATGCAATAAGTTGATATTGATCCAATCCTTGAGAAACATTCGGAAGCAGTTTTAGAACATAAGTGGATGTTCTAGGGATATGATAACGGCGGCCTCCTTCGGGAAACGGTTATCATTCCAGGCCTCCAAGGTGACATCGATGACAGGGTGGTCGTCAGAGTTATAGTTTTCCCTCTGACGAGGGGCAGTATTTTGGACAGGTGGTCCAGGCGGATACTGAGGGAAGGATGGCGCAGGATACTGATTAAGTTCAGTTGACGATACAGTCTAAAAAGTTTGGATTTGGAGTTCATTTATGAACTAGGTCCCATCAGACATCCAGACATTCTAAGACAGGTATTGCCCATTTCGGGAGATAGCTTTCTCCGCGAACTTGAGATATAGAGAGACATAGAAAGAAACATCACAGCGGATCCACTCACTGAGGCTATTCTTCGAACGCAATAGTTTCGCAAACGAGCTTTGCGAGACTGACTAGTAGAGGAGTTGGGTGTTCGGTATCACACGGGCTGTGAGTATGCGACATCGCAATAATTAGCCTTGAGTGCAAGTGGGAGATTGTTGGATATAGTGCCCTCAGAGTCAATTATTGGATCACAGGCACGTGATTGCAATGATTGAGGGAGGACCTATGCCGGTAGGACAGTCTTACTCGAGATGATAGTATGCTATCTGGTTTATCTTTATCATCGTGTACTGCTTTAGGTGACCTTACAGGTCACTATTTGTAGGGTTCCTAGGCACCCTAGTAAGGTCTCACAAGGCATCAACCATGCCAATTTCAAAAATTCTAGGTGCCGAGAGACCCGACTACGGATCGTTTGCTAGATTTCTAGGCGAAAAATAAACTAGTTAACACTTAACTAAGAGATACGGAAATACAACCTTTGTAGATCCGGTCCTCCACCTCCACGGCTCCGAGATGAGGTCCTCTCCGCTGTCCAAATCAAATCCGGGCTCTAGCGTCGGCTTCGTCGGAGAATGGGCAAGCTAGGTCGTCGATGTCCATGCCGAAGATGATCTACGTCGAGGCATCGCTAGATCGAGCTCCACCTTCACCAAGTCTTGAAAACTTGTGAGGGAAACACACTCTACTACTTGGCAAGAGGTAGAGGATGAAGAAATAGGAAGTGGGTAGACTTTAGTTTTGGATTTCTCACTCATTTCCATCACTTGCCATTGATGGACCTTAGGTTTTCTTCTTGAGTTGAAGGAAGAAGAAGAAGAAAATGATATGATAAGTTATTATGAAAAGAATAATAAATTTATTCTTATCATAATATTAACCTAAGTTAAGTGTAGAGAATTGACCAAGGTTAAAGAATGGTTAGGGTTAAGGAGATGAGACAAAAATGGTGACATGATGAAAGCTTCATGAAGCTTCATGTTGAAAACAAAACTAGCCACCATTTTTGACTTCTTTTCCTTTTCTCATTTATCTTTTAAATGCAAATGAAAAGATAAATGAATGAATAAAAGAAAACCCTAATCATTTACTTAACCTAGGTTTAATTCATTACACTTAACAAAAAAGATATGTATCATCAAACATGATACAATCAAGTGCACAAAAATCATATCGCATATGCAATGCGCACACCCGAGTGAGAAAATCCATTTAAAGTGAACCAATACTAGTTAATGCAAAGTAATATATCAAATATATAATTATGCATTAAATCATTAAATCAACACTTGATTTAACGATCCGGTCATGACGCACATAACCGACTGGTATCATTAGTAACATCTTATCGAATCAACACTTGATCCGATAACCCGGCTATATCGCATATAACCGATCAATGTCACATCGCGAGAATCGAATACAGTATCACATACTCGTATTATTCTCGGTCCCGCACATATCTCATATGCGCTCCTATTTCGTTTCGCTTGAGCCAGGAAACCTCTGTGTAGGACTCTAAAGACTCGTCAATACGCCGGCAGCAGGTGATGATCATATCAAACACCCACAAGCCGCAAGCGGTCTTGTAAACGTAACGGCCACCCTGGTATTGAGCGATCTGAAGATCGACGAGCAAGCCCGCTCACACTCCAGTGAATCCAACCAGTAACACTACCGTACAGTCCGGTCTGTTCGTCTGATATGTCGCATATCTCGCCTAGGGGTGGTAAACGTCAGACCCCAATAGCTCGATAAGTCGTGTCGATATGAGGTCTATAACTATTCGAGAAACTAATGGTAACACTTACCAGTAAATCTCAGCAACCCTGGCCAGGGATTTCCTGTTATAGCCAATCGAACACAGCGCAACATCAACTCCCTATACCGGGAGAGACGAATCCCCTCCTATCGCTCATTGCCTCCATGTGACTCGGGATGGTACCCAAAAACCACCGTTTTGCACGCCCTCTTGGACGTGGTAAGATGGAAATCAAAGCACAGTGGGAACCACACAAGACTCTATGACGATCTCGGGTCAACAGACTACTCTGTACCAGTGTCACCAGAGAACTGCCATCTGACGTGAGGTATAATACCATCTGGGAGTTCTCGGCGAGTCCGTCCAGTGTACCCAGTCTCTACTGAGCACCCGTATATCATCTCCGATGTCAAACACCAATGGATATGGGATCATCCATCGCCCATCTGTATGGGTCGAGAAGGTATACGCTAGTCTACTCTGGTATATCGATGCCCCGTCTCGATACACCCACGACTAGGACTTTGAAGGATGTACTTATGGACTACCATGTCCCCACTAGTATGATCCGCATCATAGTCCAGGTAGTCAAGCACACATCCTAAGGGCTTTACCAACATGTAACAGAGAGACAATCAGTATACATGTTAAGGTAAAGTTCAACCAGATAGCATACTATCATGTCGAGCAAGAAAGTCCTCCCTATATATGTCCTAGCATCCACTATAATATACATCCTATGTACAGTAATGGCCTCTAGGGCATACATATAACTAACAATCTCCCACTTGCACTAGGGCCATCTGTAGCAGTGGTTGTAGTATCTCATACTCAACCATCCCATAAAAAGTCTCTCTCTGGGAACAGGCCTTTGTGAGTGGATCCACTGTGTTGTCCTCTGAGTCTACTCTCCTAACCTCGATCTCCCTGGAGATCAACCATCTCCATGATCAAATGATACTGCCATAGAATATGTCTGGATTACTGATGGGACCCGGCGTTCCTTGGCATAAGCCACAACTCCATTGTCACACAATGGGAGGAACAAAGTTCATCTCATGAACCAATATTTACCCAAACAGCCTCTTTGGTAGCATCTTAAGCAGCGATGTATCCAGCCTTTATCGTCTAGTATGTCACGGTATCTAGCTTGGAACTCTTCCAACATACCGTCCCTTTACTGAGGGTAAAGACAATGCCTGCGACTGACATTCAGTCGTGTTTATCACCCTAGAGCCCTTCCAGTGATTCTCCCCAGGATCGATTGATACCATCTCACTACAACTAGTGAGAGTCCTAACATCCAATTAGATCTATCTCATAGATCCAAACACCAGGATTTAGGAGGTATCATTTTGATCCTATATGGAGAATCATTGTGATAAGCGGAGATTGACCGAGCGTAGCATAGGAAACTCCTTCCCCATCAAGAGTATGTTATCCACGTACTCTACGAGGATCATCACCATACTCCCTACTACCTTTTTGTATATACAAGGTTCATCTACCATTTTGATGATGTCAAACTCTTTGACCGCTTCATCAAAACAGATGTTCCAACTCCGCGATGCCTGCTTTATCCTATAAAGCATCTTGCACACGTTTCCGCTGCTCCCACTGTCTACGAAGCCCTCTGGCTGTGTACTTATAGACACTCTCTTCTAAACTTCATTTAGAAAAGCTGTCATGACACTCAACCACCAGATATCGTAGTCATGGTAAGTAGCCGTGGCAAGTAGGATCTGGATGGACTTAAGCATAGCTACTTAGAAAAGGTTTCATCATCATCCATACCTGGTCAATGATGTAGACCTTTAACAAGTCTAGCTTTGAAAGTCTCAACTCTTCCATTTACACCAAGTAATCTTCTCAAGATATACTTGCTCCTGATGGGGATTTAACCCTTCAGATATAGCAACCAAAGTCCATACTTTGTTGGTGTATAAGGATTCCATCTCAGATCGATAAACATCCAGCCATTCTTACAGAGTCTCACTCCTGATGGCCAGCTCGAAACTAGTTGGGTCATCATCTCATGATGTAATCCTCGTTCCCACTGTTATAGAGAAACCGAAGTATCTCTCAGGTGGGTGAGGAACCCTACTAGATCGGCGGAGAGGCTGAGGTTCGTTGGAATCTACTGAATCCTTTGGTTCTTTCAAATCATCTGCTGTAGTTTGTATAGCTGGAACCTTTCCAGTTCTACATAACTTACATTGCCTTGAGCTTGTCCGGATTTTGCTTTTAGACATAGGCCGGACAACCCCAAATCTTAACTAGCTTAAGACATGGGCTCTTCCCTTTCCATATCACATATGAAGTGGTAGGCAACTGATTTGATTTGAACCCTATTCAATAGGTATGCAACTTCTCAAGTGCATAACTCCCTAAAGGAATTAGGTAACTCAGTAGTACTCATCATAGAGCACACCTTATCACATAGGGTGTGATTGCTCCGCCCCGATATATCATCGTGCTATGGTGTATTCGGAGGAGTAATGCTGAGAGAGAATCTCATTCTCCTTTAGAATAGTCCAGGATTTCCGTGCACAAGTATTCTCCTCCCTGATCTCATCATAGGACATAATACTTATACCCGTATATCTGGTTCTCTACTTCTAACTTATATTCTGTGAATATCTCAAAAGGTTCGGACTTGTGTTTCAACAGGAACATAGGTCTGAAACTCGAAAGATTATCATAGAACGTAATGAAGTATAAAGAACCAGTCCTGGCATGTGTAGACAGAGGACCTACATACATCAACATGTATCATCCCAAGAGTTCACTAACTCTTTCTCTGTTTCCAGTAAACGGAGCTATGGTCATCTTATCTTTGTGACATGACTGGCGAGTTTCACAAGATGTAAATTCAAACTGATTTAAATATGCATCTAAATGTAACTCCAGCCAGTCGGGTCACATTGATATGACCTAGTCTACAATGCCTCAAGAAGAATTCGTTCATTTCTGAACTCTTCCTCTTGTGTGTGTTCCGTATACTAAGAACTGTGGTTTGATTTAGAACATTAATGCTTTTAGATAACGTGCCTGAGCCGATCAACTTTTGATATAGGAAATGTTCAAAACATTATCCAACAATACAAAATTTTATCATTTCTTTACTAATAAAGAGACTGATATGATTTTGTATATCAGGTTCGGTATCTAATAACATTCGTTCAGAATCAATGTATTGTTAATACAGGGTGACAGTGACCAACAGACTTGGATGCAACACTTGCCCCGTTTTCTGCCTCATGAAACTTATCACCCGTTCTCAGTTCTCTACCTTTCTGTAGCCCTATGTAACATATTACATATCTGGGATCCTGATCTGGTATCACATACCCAGGACGTAGAGGATACAGAGAAACAGTTCTTTGTAATGAACACACCCGAAGATGATGCATCATCATGCACTCTCCTCGTTTGGGCGGCACGGGAATTCTGGTAATCCCCAATTTCCTGCTCTGTCTTATAACAATTATAAGTTGGAGCGGGACCAACGTTCCCCAGCTCAGTATAACAAGCGGGTTCGGTCAATATTCCGTTTTATTATCTTGATTAAGGCGTGATATGGTCGCTACCTGGAGAGAGAGAGAAGAAAACACTCAGCGTGCACTCTGTCAAGAATAGATTGGTTATTATTTTATCTAATCAGGATGGCTCCCACTGTTTTTTATCAAATCTTCCTTCAAACCCTAAAAGGAAAGACTAGCCGGGATTAATTACACACTACAAGTTCGCCAATCTTTCAGCCAGGCCAGTGTCGGTACTTTGAGGGAGGTCCCCCGTGCTTTCGCACGAACCTAATTAATGTAAACCTCGTTTTCCCAGAGGCGTAACCTCGTTAACACCTTTCTAGAAACCTATTTGATCGGCTAATTGTAATGTATAAAACTCTCCCAGGAGTAACAATTACTCGCAGCGGGTATCGGGATCCAACTATCTCATAGAAGGTATGCAATCTCATTGCAAATTTCAACACTTGAAATTCCCGATAATGTTTTGCCCCTAGCAGCTATATGACCTTAACATAGTCAACAAATCATAAGTGCTAGTCAAGTTCAACCCGTCATTTCCCGATTGAATTAAACCCACCCGCACGACCCTTAACATAGTCAACAAAGTCGCACGACTACCCTAATCCAATCACATCATATGCTTATGCAGATAAGCACTAATTAGCTACCGCACACTACGCCTTAACATAGTCAACAAACGTAGCACGAATACTAACTAGTACTTATCTGAAATGACGGAGGGCTACGACAGGTTTTTCTGAAAACCTATTGCGTAATGAACTTGATATCGTTGTAGGATCGAATGAATTTTGAAATGGAGTGTTTTTGAGGCTTTTCTAGTTTTGCTAAAAGAGTCACTCCCGGTGAAGGGATCGTCGGTCCTTTCCTCGTCGAATGAGGTGCGGGATATATCATATATATCACTGTGCAAAGCAAAAACACTTAAAAGCAATCAAAAGACAAACCGAGTGTGTAGCATCTGCCAGTTATTGCTAAAGGAGTCACTCCCGGTGAAGGGATCTCGGTCCTTTCCTTATCGAATAAGGTGCAGGATATATCACATATACCGCTGTGCAAAGCAAGAACTGTAGCTACCCGTTTTATTTTGAAATTCGATTCTACAACATCTTAGGTTTCTTTTATTTCATTAATCACATTAATGAAGTCCCATCATTTAAATACCTAAACATTACAGATAAATACGACGTACGCTTATGCCATCCGCATTCGCCTCGATGTCCCCTCGTGCATCGTTAGGTTAGGTAACTAACGACAGAGCGGGGCAGGGCTAGCGCGGATGTAAAACATAAGTAACGTCTATATAATATATCATATATACTATATACAGTATCTATCACAGAACATCACATGATCACATCACAGATATCGCAGCAGAAGAAACATATGAAATATTAGATATACTAGGACGTCCGTGTTTTCAATACGAGCCAGTATAAAACACGGATTCCACGGTCGTGATGAATAGCCAAACCCACACCCCCAGACCCCTACGAGAGCGACAAGCAACCCTACCAATTCTAGAGTTAGGAGACCCGGACTCGACTCCTCGAGTTGGTCTCCCACTGGACTCCAGAACCCGGTTACTTGTGCCCTCCTCCTTGGGTCTATCCTAGTGCGGAAAAGTAAATAATATACAAACGGTGACATCTTCCGCAACCTGGAAGTGTCCCAATAAAAGAATATTACATACAAGTTTTTACATGAATGAAAATGAAAAACACTCATCTCACATAAAAACCCCCGGCTATTCAAACACGACGATCCAATATAACATATCTAGCAACACATAACATCACATGTCATCAACGTAAGTAAATATGCGCATCCCAATTGTCGTTGACATATAGCAACGAAACCGGCGATATCACATATTACACTTACGGTCACAGAAAAGAAAGTATAAAACTACAACAGTTGGAATCCGCAACCACCTCAGACATCGCATGCCTGAACAAATGAATTCCTTAGACATCGCATGCCTAACAATTATAAACCCCGCATTTTAGTCTCAAAATCGAAAACTCTTTTCAATATCAAGTCGGGCAATTCAACAAGATTCCCGATATCCTGATTGAATGCTCATCGCAAACTTCAATAGGCGGCCGCACCCCCGATATCGTCGACGAAGTGCACCAAGGCGGAACACCGCCACCGCGAGCACCCGAACGGATGCTTTCGGCGACGGGGTTCTCCTACAGTTACTTGGTCGGGGCTATGGGGTGTAGCTGTCTATTAAGTTTACCCGGCGAGTATCTGCGTACGCTACGTGATTGCGACGGACTTTTGATCACATCAAAATTCTGTGGCAACCGATCAAGTGAGACTAAACTGCTACGTTTATAATATTCATACCGTTATCTCATAACAATTTGTGAATTCCAATTATTGTATCCCATTCCAGATAAACAGAAAATGTTAAACTTTTCGATCGAACAGTCAAACACCCAAGTTTTCCCGATACAGCTCAACACATGAAATAAGTCTAACAACATTCAGTTCGTGCCTCAGTACCAACGGTCCAGCCGTAGAAGGGTCAAGCCAACGCCTCACATGTGGCACGCCGTACTCCCCCAAACCTGAAGGTTCAAAGGGCAGTTCAAGACGGTCACATAATCGAGTTAAGGTTTGTTGTCTTCTAGAGGGTCCATCGAGTTACTTGCACTACTTAGAACGTCGTTAAACTACGGAAAAATCCAACACTTGGAAGTTTCCCGACAGGGGAAAAATTGGGTATTTATATCCGGTCGAACTTTTTAACATATTCTAATATTTATCCGGAAAGCCACACAGACAAAATTTGATAATCCGATCGAACAATCGAATCCCCAAAACAACCCAGAAAAATTCAACTCTTGAAAAAATATTAAAAATACCCAGGAAAACCAGCACAGTTAAATAGGAGTTACTGTGCAAACATCACCACACAAAACGACAAACAGGCCACGTTTCCGCCGCACGAGCCATGCTCGTGCCGCGGAAGCGCGGCGCTTTAATGGAATTAGGGTTATGAATTGCACAGTTACTCTTAGATTTTCCTGCATGTTTTTCTGCATATTTTTAATATAGAAAAACTCACTGTTTTCAAAAATGTACAGAGAGCATTCTCGGGTGTGGGTTTCGGGTTCGTTCGGGTTTCAAATTCCGTCTGGACTTCGCCTAAGGCTCTAGCTAGGCTCTGATACCACTGTAGGGTTCCTAGGCATCCTAGTAAGGTCTCACAAGGCATCAACCATGCCAATTTCAAAAATTCTAGGTGCCGAGAGACCCGACTACGGATCGTTTGCTAGATTTCTAGGCGAAAAATAAACTAGTTAACACTTAACTAAGAGATACGGAAATACAACCTTTGTAGATCCGGTCCTCCACCTCCACGGCTCCGAGATGAGGTCCTCTCCGCTGTCCAAATCAAATCCGGGCTCTAGCGTCGGCTTCGTCGGAGAATGGGCAAGCTAGGTCGTCGATGTCCATGCCGAAGATGATCTACGTCGAGGCATCGCTAGATCGAGCTCCACCTTCACCAAGTCTTGAAAACTTGTGAGGGAAACACACTCTACTACTTGGCAAGAGGTAGAGGATGAAGAAATAGGAAGTGGGTAGACTTTAGTTTTGGATTTCTCACTCATTTCCATCACTTGCCATTGATGGACCTTAGGTTTTCTTCTTGAGTTGAAGGAAGAAGAAGAAGAAAATGATATGATAAGTTATTATGAAAAGAATAATAAATTTATTCTTATCATAATATTAACCTAAGTTAAGTGTAGAGAATTGACCAAGGTTAAAGAATGGTTAGGGTTAAGGAGATGAGACAAAAATGGTGACATGATGAAAGCTTCATGAAGCTTCATGTTGAAAACAAAACTAGCCACCATTTTTGACTTCTTTTCCTTTTCTCATTTATCTTTTAAATGCAAATGAAAAGATAAATGAATGAATAAAAGAAAACCCTAATCATTTACTTAACCTAGGTTTAATTCATTACACTTAACAAAAAAGATATGTATCATCAAACATGATACAATCAAGTGCACAAAAATCATATCGCATATGCAATGCGCACACCCGAGTGAGAAAATCCATTTAAAGTGAACCAATACTAGTTAATGCAAAGTAATATATCAAATATATAATTATGCATTAAATCATTAAATCAACACTTGATTTAATGATCCGGTCATGACGCACATAACCGACTGGTATCATTAGTAACATCTTATCGAATCAACACTTGATCCGATAACCCGGCTATATCGCATATAACCGATCAATGTCACATCGCGAGAATCGAATACAGTATCACATACTCGTATTATTCTCGGTCCCGCACATATCTCATATGCGCTCCTATTTCGTTTCGCTTGAGCCAGGAAACCTCTGTGTAGGACTCTAAAGACTCGTCAATACGCCGGCAGCAGGTGATGATCATATCAAACACCCACAAGCCGCAAGCGGTCTTGTAAACGTAACGGCTACCCGGGTATTGAGCGATCTGAAGATCGACGAGCAAGCCCGCTCACACTCCAGTGAATCCAACCAGTAACACTACCGTACAGTCCGGTCTGTTCGTCTGATATGTCGCGTATCTCGCCTAGGGGTGGTAAACGTCAGACCCCAATAGCTCGATAAGTCGTGTCGATATGAGGTCTATAACCATTCGAGAAACTACTAGTAACACTTACCAGTAAATCTCAGCAACCCTGGCCAAGGATTTCCTGTTATAGCCAATCGAACACAGCGCAACATCAACTCCCTATACCGGGAGAGACGAATCCCCTCCTATCGCTCATTGCCTCCATGTGACTCGGGACTGTACCCAAAAACCACCGTTTTGCACGCCCTCTTGGACATGGTAAGATGGAAATCAAAGCACAGTAGGAACCACACAAGACTCTATGACGATCTCGGGTCAACAGACTACTCTGTACCAGTGTCACCAGAGAACTGCCATCTGACGTGAGGTATAATACCATCTGGGAGTTCTCGGCGAGTCCGTCCAGTGTACCCAGTCTCTACTGAGCACCCGTATATCATCTCCGATGTCAAACACCAATGGATATGGGATCATCCATCGCCCATCTGTATGGGTCGAGAAGGTATACGCTAGTCTACTCTGGTATATCGATGCCCCGTCTCGATACATCCACGACTAGGACTTTGAAGGATGTACTTATGGACTACCATGTCCCCACTAGTATGATCCGCATCATAGTCCAGGTAGTCAAGCACACATCCTAAGGGCTTTACCAACATGTAACAGAGAGACAATCAGTATACATGTTAAGGTAAAGTTCAACCAGATAGCATACTATCATGTCGAGCAAGAAAGTCCTCCCTATATATGTCCTAGCATCCACTACAATATACATCCTATTTACAGTAATGGCCTCTAGGGCATACATATAACTAACACTATTACCCGTTGATAAAGCCCCTAGGATTCTTGCTTGACCACCAACAGTATGAGGGCGATCATATACGTGGGAGCTGGGGTCTATAAGCACATCCTTAAAAGGTCCCTAGTCGTGGGAATTTCGAGACAGGGCATCGATTCTCCAGAGTAGACTAGTGTATACAGTCGAGACCCCGACGAGGGGCGGTGGCCGGTCTCATAAGCCACTGGTGTCAGTTGGTTCACCTAAGATGTATACAGGTGCTCATTGGGTTATGAGTACACCGGACAGGACTCGCCGGGAACCTGCTAGTTGGGATTATACCAGACGTCAGATAGCAGTTCCCTGGTGACATGTGTACAGGTTAGTTCATCGACCTGAGATCATCATTTGTCTCGTGTGAGTTCCCACTGTGCTTTGATTACTACCCTACCACGCTCAAAGGAGACGTGCAAACAGGTTTTAGTTGGGTACAGTCCCGAGCCACATAGAGGCAGTGAGCGGATCTGCAGGGGTTCGTCTCTCCCGGTATTGGGGGTGAGGTCGCGCTGTGTCTAGGAGAGCTAGAACATGAAAAGTCCTTGGCCAAGGCAGGAGATTTGTTGGTAGGTATTCCAGTAGTATCTCAGGGTGTTCTGGGCTTCACTCCGACACGACTTGTACCGCTATTGGGGGTCTGACTTTCACCAACCCCCTAGGCCCGCCATGCGATGCTCATAGATGAACGGACCGGACTATATGGATATTGTCACTGACAGGCTCAGTATGGTGTCAGGATGAGTTCGCTCATCGACGTCCCTTTTGGTCAATAGCTGGTGGCCCGTCACGTATGGCTGATACCTCTGACGTGCTAGTGGTTAAATACACAGCCATACTATTGACGAGTCTTTAGAGTCCACCACACACAGTTACTCATGTTTCGGGCGAAACGCTGTAGAGGCCATATGGAGATATGGCAGGGTTCGATCAGATACGTACGGTATTGCACGGATCGTGATCGGGCGGATTTTACTAGCCGGCTTTGGCTTAAGCCGGAACCTAGTATTAGACAGTGTAGATTTTGTCTCTTTGCATTTGTGTTCAGTGGGAATACAAATGCGGGTATGTATATGTAGTAGTGGGGTTTTCCTGTAATTTATTACGGGATCAGTTTTCTGAAGTTGCCAGTTTGCATTCCGTTCCGGCTGGTTTTTCTTTGTTCCTTCACGGCCGGACTTTTGTGATGGAGGGGTTATTTGCAAATTTGCAAATAACTTTTTGTGGAGGGTTTATTTGTGAAATGGGAGATTATGAGAGCATCTTTTTATTCCATTCTTTTCTATCATCATTTCTTGCTTTAATGAGAAAGGATTTGTTGATTAAGTGTTTGATGTGAAGCTTGCTTTTGATGTGGTCACCACCCTTGATCTCCTACACTCACCTCCCTTTGTTTTGATTCCCTCCTCATTCCAATTAAGGGGGCCGGCCACTTCATGGAGAGAGTGAGAGGTTTTCATTTTTTGATGAGGGAAATTAGATCATCTCATTTGCTTGCTCCAAAATCAAAAACCCCTCTCCAAAGTTCTTTGATTCTTCCATCACCCAATGGCAACATAAACCCCAAAGAGACATACACTCTACACTACACCTACAGCAAATCTTGGACGCGTCGGCTAGCCAACTTCGCGCCCGAGTTGCCTCGTTCCAGAGGTGGGAGCCCGTAAAAGTATCCGGCTACGTGGTGCCCTTTCCGACGAGGAGGTGACGGACGGAGATTCCGCGAGGAAATCGGAGTGGAGACGAAGACCGAAGGACACGGATCGCTTGGTATACTTCTCTACTCTTATTCTTGTTTGCTAGTAGCTAGGTTAATGGCCCGATCCGGATTAAAAGTGCGCGGTGGTGCCGGTTTGCTAGTTTGCAAAGTTTTTCGTTTCCGCATTCCGGCGTCGGATCGACGGCCGGGGCGCCGCCGTGCACTTACTGGGCCGAAAGAGAATCCAGAAACCTCAGAGCAGCGTCAGGAACAAGAAACTGATGCTGAATTCCTCTGAAGAATACTCGAGAGGAAAGAAAAAGAGGCTGCGGAGCAGGCGGCCAACATAAAACGAATGGCTCTTTTGTTCCAAGACATGGCCGGGATGATGTTACAGCCGGAACTTCCAGCTGAAGACTCCCCGATTATCGTTGAAGACGATAGAGGGGAGATACCAAACCCTCCATCGGCTCTTTCAGCAGCTAAGGAGGAGACCATCTCCAAGGCCGCTCTGGATGATTACATTGCTCAGCAAATACGAGTTCACCAGGCGAATGAAGCGGCCGGACAGATCGTTAAGACCGGACGACCCTATCCGGGCTGGTATGACCAAATAAGGTACCCGCCGGGATATATGATCCCTAAATTCCATGTATATAAAGGGACGGGCAATCCGCATCAGCACGTCGCTCAGTTCAGGGCCTTGTGCGGCAACACTGGAGGCGACGACAAACTGTTGCTTCGCCAATTCGTTGGTAGCTTGTCAGAGACAGCATTTGAGTGGTATTCGGAGCTTCCCAACGACTCTGTCAAAACTTTTGCAGAGATGGAGCTGCTATTCACCCAACGTTTTGCGAGTGCTAGCGAACGCACCCCAATCACAGCGCTGATCAATACCAGGGTGAAGCCGGAAGAAACTTGGGTTCAATACGCAATACGATGGCGGAATTTATGGTCGAAATGCGAGTAGCGCATCGAAGAAGCGCCTGCAGTAGGCATGTTTGTGGGCACTCTTGACCCTCAGGCGACTATTTCCCAATTCATGATATTCTTCAAGCCGACCACGTTCCAGACTTTGATTGACAAACTGGCCCAAATGGACCAGATGGGTCATAGACCGTCTCCTTCAAAGCCGGAGCCACGGAATGAAAAGGGCAAAGGGAAAGCGACCTTCGTCGCAAATGCTCAACAACAGCCCAGTGGTCCAAAATTAACCGATCTCCTGGACGAGAGACGGCAATTCTATAATGAGAAAATAAAGCGCCTTATTCGTTTCCCCGGGACAAAACGAGGAGATTGTTTGAGCTGGCAATGCGCAATAGGCTCGTTAATTTGCCAAATCCAAAATGCCCATTGCAGCCCGGTGAGGTTAATAATCCTAATTTTGCCTCTATCACCAAGCGATAGGCCATCCGATTGAAGATTGCTTCGTCTTTAAAGGCTGGATTGAAGACCAATATCAACAGGGCAAATTCGCACAGTCCGAGAAGTGGAAAGTAAGCCCGCCTCAACCGCATGCTCTTAAAAGGGGGGACACACCGGGGGCATCATGCTCTTTTGTTGAAGAAGTTCCATGGGAGGTCGCTCTTTCAGCCAAAACAAAAAGAATGCTGAAGGATCTCCAGACATGTCCGGCAATCAGATGGAAAAAATCCATTGGAGCCCGAGATCATCGAGGGAATGCTGAAACCGCGACCAACTCCAAATATTAGTGGTGATAATCAAAGCGCCCCACCCAGCCGTCAAAATCTTCAAAGAAGAAGAAGAAGAAGACCAAAAAGCCCGTGAAGCATGGTGACAAGCGCACAGACCTGCAAAAGTCGATTGACGCGCTGGAAGAGTATAACCAGAAGGCGCGAACTCTGGTCATACTCCAAGAATTTCTTAACTACGTCCTTGAGGATGGAGATGACGACAATGGAGAAGACTCGTCGGATGAATCTAAAGATTATGTGGCAAGTTGCCATGTGATCTCTCACTCGTCGATAAATGATGAAGAAGCTCCTTACGCAGAGAAACTGGGGGTAGATCCTAAGCCGGGACTTCTAGGGCCATCAGACGAAATGATCGATGCATTTCTGAACGAAGCTCTTCTTAAAAGCAAAGCTGATCGAGAGCGCAAGATGGCCATATTTGAAAAGGCCAAACGCCGGCGACTGGACGAAAGGGTTAAAACACTCCCACCAGATCAAAGTACATCCACCGCAAATAAAAGCAGGTTCAAGACGAGGAAAAGGTTCGCCAAAGCCATATCGATGGGAATGAAGCTGCCACCCTCCGAAGGAAACACTCCTGATGAAGCAGATATATATCCTAACTATTGTCTATATCATCGAAGGATTGTGCACCCTACTGAAGAGTGCATAGCCTTTAAAAACTGATGGCAGGGATATGTCGCTCATAGGCAACACTTCAAAAGGATGAAGCGTGAAGCTCGTCGACAGCGGAAAAGCACGACAAATGAGCACAAAAGAACTGCCGGCAACTGCCATATGGTTGACTATGGGGGATCGCAAGCCCTCACTTTTGGGAGCGACTCCGATGAAGAAATGACTCTCGGCCCTCTCTTTAAAGAATCCACTTCAGGAAAAGAGGAAGAACCAAAGAGCTGTGAGAATATTCAGCTGCACAATCGCACATTACCTAAAAAGAATCTCGGACCCATGAACAAGGGGTCAAACAAAAAGGATAAAGGAAAAGAAAAGGTCCCTGAGGATATCATTCTCTATGACCAAGCCGTCGAAGAGCTGACAGCCAAGGACCCGCCAAAGAAAAGTAAGGTGGACTATAATGTTCTGGCACACTTGTGGAAGCTACCCTCACAACTGAGCATTCTTGACGCCCTTCTGTTATCCAAAGAGGCAAGAGATTCTTCGATCAAGGCACTGCAAAAGCCCAAGCAATTCTAAGCTTTCCTCGCCGAAGAAAAGATGAAGAACGAGCTGGAAGAAGTGCACACAGCCGATATCACCTTCGGCGATGATGATCTCCTCCTCGGGACGTGCGAGCATAACCGTCCCCTTTATGTCTCCGGATACTGTCATTATATCAAGATAGGCAAAATCTTGGTTGACAATGGGTCCTCCGTTAACCTCCTCAATGTTAGAGTGTTGAAGAAAATCTGCATGAACGTTCAGCACCTCGCTCGTGATAAAATCACCATCTCCAGGCCTGACTCCTAGTCATCATGGATGCTCGGGTCTGTAATATTGACACTACGCTTTGGGTTGCTTATCACGGACATCAAGTTTCATGTCATTGATGCCAAGACTTGCTACAACGCTTTACTCGGCAGGCCTTGGTTACACGAGTACAACATCATCCCTTCTACACAACATCAGTGTATGAAGTATTTCAAGGATGGTCTCGAGTATACTGTGACAGGGGAGTTGAACCTATTCTCCGTGAATGAAGGCCGAAAGTACGAAGATGCAAAATACTTCTTACCAGATTTCGAGGACACAGAAAGATGTCACAAACCGAAGAACAAAGCTATCACCACCATTCCGGTCTTCAGGAGTGATACCGAGGAGGAGGAAGAGATAGTCTATTCAGGGCCATCCCAATGCAACAAGCCGAGACCGTCCACCCCTATGTTGATCTTCGGCAGCGACTCGGAAGATGAGGTCAATGCCGTATTTTTTGTGCGGCCATCAATACAAGACTTCGCTGACCATGATCAGAGTTTGCAAATCGCCATGGTCCCGCAGGAGCACTACAAAGAACTTGATGCACTTAATATATACAGTGTGCAAGAACTGCAGACATTCTACGTCCTTCCCAGGCGAAGAGATGAAAAGGCGATCCTCTTTTATCAATCAACGAAGATCAAAGTGGAAAAAGAAATTTGGCCTGGTGCCGATTCTACACTTGACAAGCTCCAGCCCATCCATCTGCCCAGATACTACACAGAAGGCTTAAAAAGGCTATTGAGGCGCCAAGGTGTACCCCTTAAGCAAACTGCTCGACAAACAAAGTTTTATAACAGGATCTGGAGCGTCCCTGGAACTCAGCGAAAATTGCCCAAAGGGAGAATAGAAACGATCGGGCTGGATACATTCAATCCAAGAAACGAGAACGATTCCATGGCTGCTACATCGTACATGACTTTGACGAAGAAGGAGATGTTCTGTTAAAAGACGCTAACCCTGAACCGAAACAAGGTCCCGCCATCAAAATGTCAAGTCTGTCATTTGATAAATAGATGGACAAGCAGTTAAGGGAAGCGGGTCAAAAGGTCCGGGATGACTATAGCCGCGAAATGGCCATTTATGCAAAAGCTAGGACACAGCGCTTCCTTCGACCATCCGCGGAAAATGACAATGCTCCTCGGCGCCAACCTGTCATACAAAAGACCCGGCGCAAAGGCAAAAATAAATCAAAGAGCGAAAAAAACGTTCGACGGCTGCAAAGCGGGTCCAAGAAGCCATGCGATCAAGAATCGAGCAACCGAGATCCGTCTCTTACGAAGAAGATGGGTCGAGCATATTCCTTTCCCCAAGATAAGACAAAGAAGATATTCGACCTTGTCATAAAACATCAGATGATGACACCCCCGGAGTCCAAGCACCCCGAGCAAGCAGACGAGGTCTCTCACCCAGACTATTGCTCATATTACCGAGCAACAGGACATCCTCTCGAAGATTGCTTCACCTTCAAGAACTGGGTCGAAGACCAATATCAACAAGGCAGGTTCGCTCTATCCAGCAGTTGGAGGGTAAGCCTGCCATTGAAGCATGAACCGAAAGCAACATGTATAGCAAGAGTAGAACCAGATCAACATCGGTCTTGGAAACGATCTCGTACTTGTCACGCGATAACGCTGTCAGAAGAGGAAACCGAGAATATGAATGACCTCCCCTGGTACTTCGAAAACAATGATGATGAGGTGATCTCAGAGTTTCCACCGGCGCCAAAAGAGCTGGAAGATGGAATACATACTACTGCAGATAACCTCAAGAAAATTGACTTAGGAACGGCAAGTGACCCACGGCCGACATTCGTCAGTGAGCTGTTGTTTGAAGAAAAAGTGGCTACACTCAAAGACATACTCATGCAGTATAAAGACTGTTTTGCGTGGAACTATTCTGAGATGCCGGGACTAGATCCAGAGATTGCTGTGCACAAATTGGCGATATCTTTGGACGTCAAGCCGATCAAACAAGCACTGAGAAGAATGCGGCTCGAGCTTGAGATGAGCATGAATGCCGAAGTCAAGAAGCTAATCGACTCCGGTTTCATCCAAGAGGTTCAATATCCTGATTGGATCGCCAACATCGTCCCGGTGATAAAGAAAAATGGGACGGTGCGCATATGTGTGGACTTTCGGGATCTCAACAAAGCTTGCCCGAAGGACGACTTTCCAGTACCGGTTATCGAGCTGATGATAGACAATACGTCCACTCATGAAGTTTTCTCCTTCATGGACGGCTCATCAGGATACAATCAGATAAAGATGCATCCCGAGGATCAGAAGCATACCGCTTTCCAGACCCCTTTGGGCATATTCTGCTACAAGATGATGCCTTTCGGTCTAAAGAACGCCGGTGCCACCTATCAGAGGGCCATGACAAAAATTTTTGATGACCTCATACATGAAATCGTCGAATGCTATATCGACGACCTCGTAGTTAAAAGAAAATCATATGAGGAACATTTAGAGCATCTGAAGATCATATTCCAGTGCCTTCGGAAATACAACTTGAAGGTGAACCCTCTCAAATGCGCGTTTGGAGTTTCCTCGGGCAAGTTCCTAGGATTCGTCGTCTGACACCGAGGCATCGAGATAGACCCCTCGAAGATCAAGGCGATCATGGAAATGCCTCCGCCAAGGACTCTCAAGCAACTGCGGTCTCTCTAAGGAAAGCTCGCGTATATCTGACGATTCATAGCTAATCTCTCCGAAAAGTGTCGTCCTTACAGTCACCTAATGAAGAAGGGAACCCCGTTCGTCTGGGATCGCAAATGCCAAAGCGCACTGGACGAAATCAAGCAATACCTGCAGAATCCGCCATACTGGCTGCTCCCGTTAAAGGAAAACCTCTCATCTTGTATACAGCAGCACTCGAAGATTCTTTAGGCGCGCTGTGGGCACAAGAAAACGACTAAGGGAAAGAGAGAGCCCTCTACTACTTGAGTCGAGTTCTACTGGGGGCAGAAAACAATTACTCCCCCATTGAAAAACACTGTCTGGCGTTGATCTTCACAATAACGAAGCTTAGACATTATGCGTTGGCACATGAGGTCCATCTTATATCAAAGGTGGATCCTCTCAAATATTTGATGTCAAAGGCTATATTGACGGCATTCCATCAAGAGCAGGGCCCATTCAGCGAGCCGTCACCATGGGAATTGAGAATCTCCTTATATACGGAGATTCCCAACTGATCGTTAGCCAACTCAACAGTGACTATCAAACGTGAAAACCAGAGTTGGTGAAATACGGCGAGAGAGTGCAGCGACTGCTGACTCAAATCCCTTCCTACACCCTGGAAAGCATACCGCGTGCGGAAAATAGCAAAACGGACGCATTAGCCAAGCTCGTTAAAGAGCTTGCCGACGAAAACCTCGATGACGTGAGGATCGTTGTGCAAAGCCGTCGGGTTCTCGCACCGGCAGAAATATCTCCGGAATCTTCCGAAGAAAAGGGAGCGACCGAGCAAGCGGCCCTACAAATAAAAGACCAGGAAAAGGCTGAGGATTGGAAAGAAGTCTTTATAGATTACTTCAAATCCCGTCGAACACCTGAAGATGCGTCCTCAAGATATCAGCTTATGAAACGAGTACAGTCTTTCGCCTTCATCAATGATACTTTGTATAAGAGATCATTTGATTCTCTGTGGCTAAGATGCCTGGGACCTGAAGAGGCAAAGTGAGTCGTCCAAGAAACTCACGATGGAATCTGCGGTTCTCACCAAGCCGGCCCGAAGATGAAGCTGAAAATCAAAAGGATGGGCTGCTATTGGCCCACGATAATCCAGGACTGTCTCGAATACGCGAAGCAATGCCACTCGTGCCAGATTCACAGAGATTTTATCCACCAGCATCCAAATCCGCTATACCCAACGGTGTCTAGCTGGCCGTTCGAAATGTGGGGAACTGACATAATCGGGCCCATTGAACCAGCATCGTCCAGAGGACATCGATTCATTTTGGCAACCACCGATTGCTTCTCCAAGTGGGCAGAAGCAGTATCATTGAGAGAAGTGAAGACGGAGAATATTCTTCATTTCTTCAAAACACACGTCATTTACCGGTTTGGCACTCCGCGACGGATTATCTCCGATAACGGGCCAGCCTATGGAAGCCACAAGATCAGCCGCTTCGCACAACAGCATAACATAGACTGGAGGTATTCATCAGTCTATAATCCCCGAGCTAACGGTCTAGCTGAGACTTTCAACAAGACCTTGACGAAGATCGTGAAAAAGACGATGTCTCGAAATAAAAAGGCCTGGCACGAGAGACTGCATGAAGTTCTCTAGGCGTATCGAACTACGTTCAAAACGGCCACAAACACAACGCCGTATGCATTGGTATTCGACACAGAAGAGGTACTCCCTCTCGAGATAGAGTTACCCTCTCTACGAGTGGCGGTTCACTACGAGCTAGCAGACGAAGAAAATGCTCATCCTCGGCTTAAGGAACTTGATGCCCTCGACGAAACTTAGCTCATGGCGCAGCAAAATCTGGAGGCTTATAAAGCAAAGATGACGCGCTCATATGAGAGATTGACTAGGCCGAGAACATTCCGCCAAGGCGAACTCGTGCTAGTGATCAAAAGACCTATGATCCCCAATCGTGCCAAGCGGGGGAAATTCGAGCCGAACTATGAAGGCCCATATATCATAGACAACGTTTACCAGGGTGGTGTCTATCTACTCATGGATATGCATGGTGAAAGACCTTTCAGGCCAATAAACGGTCGCTTCTTGAAAAAATACTATGCCTGACGAGTCACGGCCTAGGTTAACGATATATGACCACGCCTATGTCCGCTCGCTATCTTCCTAAGCCCAAACTCTATAAGTAGTAACCGGCTACGGACCGAAACGTCCTTAAACTAACGACGAACCACTATGTCCTAAAACTAGCGACGGACCGAAACGTCCTTAAACTAACGATGGACCACTATGTCCTAAAACTGGCTGTTGACCGAGACGTCGATAAACTACTACGGACCACAGCATCCCAAGGCTGACTTAAAAAAAACGGTATGTCCATAAGCAAAATGGGCACGGATGAAAACCCGAAAGGGCTCCGTGAGTAAAAACAGCAGGGCTACCGGCGATTTTTGTGAAAACCCGAAAAGGCGCAATCTCGTTAAAAAAAACACTTGCGAGGTCCTCTCGACCTTGTGGAGAGAAAATACCCGCGTGAGATTCTTACGACTCACAAAGGAGCAATACACTTAGGGATCCCCACGATTCCTAAGGAGAAACACACTTACGAGATCCTCACGACTCGTAAGGAGAATTCCTCCTTTGAGACCCTCACGGCTCATAGGATTCAAAAGCCTTAAGCTATAGGGATCTGAGCCTGTTCTTAAGCCATCACAACCTCCAGTGCTTCCCTACAAGCGGTTCAATATTGACCCTTGTATACAATCCACGGGCACAAATGAACATTTCCCTAACAGATTCCTACCCACGACTAGGGATAGGTTTACACGGTGAACAACCCTTGTAAGTCCTCTTGACTTTTAAGGAGAAAATACTCTTGTAAGATCCTTATGACTTATAAGAGACTATACACTTGGGAATCCCCACGATTCTTAAGGAGAAAATGCACCTACGAGATCCTCACGACTCGTAGGGAGAAATATCTTTATGAGACCCTTACGGCTCGTAAAGTTAAAAGCCTTAGTCGACAGGATCCTAACCCTGTTTACTAAGCCACCTTCGTTCGACATCGACAAAGGCAAATGATGATTCGCTCCCGGCAATATCCCAGTTGTAGCGATGCTGATGCTGAAATCGGTGTCAAATCCCAAAATTGCAGTGAAAAGTCAGCGAGCCACAAATGCATATGAAATAGCCGAAATGATTGGGCAACTTGCCAATCAGCAAGTAAAAATGTATGCATACGAAATAGCTGAAATGGTTGGGCAACTCGCAATAAAAAGCAGCGAGTAAAAATAAAACAAATAGCCGAAATGATTGGACACCGCAAAAAATAGCCGAAATGATTGGGAAATCGTGACTTTCGCGATATAAAAACTGAAATGATAGAGCATCGCGGAAATAAAAATATAAAATAAAATTTTTTTGCCCTACAAGTGAGATTACATCGATCCCTGTATATAATCCAGGGTCACACACAAAGAGGGAACCATACCATCCTACCAGGCTCTAAATCTCGACGGTTCACAGACAGCCTGGAGATCATTTCAACATTCGTCTTATTACAACAGACGTAATATCAACAAATCGGAACTGCGGCAAAGTTCCCAGTTCCATGACTCGACGATGTATAGACAACCGAGAGTCAACCCCTCCTGGTCCTTGCGGAACATGGTCCTTGCGGAACACGGCTTATGTCAATCCTGACCCCGTGGGAAGCATCCAGAGCAAATCCGGGTTACATGTAACACAGCCTATGTCAATCCTGACCCCATGAGAAGCGTCCAGAGCGGATCCTGGTCCTTGCGGAACACGGCTTATGTCAATCCTGACCCCGTGGGAAGCATCCAGAGCAAATCCTAGTTTCATGGAACACGGCTTATGTCAATCCTGACCCCATGGGAAGAATCCAGAGCAAATCCTAGTTTCGTAGAACACGGCCTATGTCAATTCTGACCCCGTGGGAAACGTCCAGAGCGGATCCCGGTCCTTGAGGAACACGGCTTATGTCAATCCTGACCCCGTGGGAAGCATCCAGAGCAAATCCTGGTTTTGTGGAACACGGCTTATGTCAATTCTGACCCCGTGGGAAGCATCCAGAGCAAATCCTGATTTTGTGGAACACGGCCTATGTCAATCCTGACCCAATGGAAAACGTTCAGAGCGGATCCTGGTCCTTGCGGAACACGACTTATGTCAATCTTGACCCTGTGGGAAGCATCTAGATCAAATCCTGGTTTTGTGGAACATGGCCTATGTCAATCCTGACCCCGTGGGAAGCGTCCAGAGCAGATCCTGGTCCTTACGGAACACGGCTTATGTCAATCCTGACCCCGTGGGAAGCATCCAGAGCAAATCCTGGTTTCGTGGAACACGGCCTATGTCAATCCTGACCCCATGGAAAACGTCCAGAGCGGATTCTGGCCCTTGCGGAACACGGCTTATGTCAATCCTGACCCCGTGGGAAGCGTCCAGAGCGGATTCTGGTCCCTACGGAACACGGCCTATGTCAATCCTGACCCCGTGGGAAGCGTCCAGAGCGGATCCTGGTCCTTGCGGAACATGGCTTATGTCAATCCTGACCCATGGAAAGCATCCAGAGCAAATCCTGGTTTCATGGAACACGGCCTATGTCAATCTAGACCCCGTGGAAAGCATCCAGAGCGGATCCTGGTCCTTGCGGAACACGGCTTATGTCGATCCTGACCCCGTGGAAAACGTCCAGAGCGGATCCTGGTCCTTGCGGAACACGGCTTATGTCGATCCTGACCCCGTGAGAAGCGTCCAGAGCGGATCCTGGTCCTTGCGGAACACGGCTTATGTCAATCCTGACCCCGTGGGAAGCATCCAGAGCAAATCCTGGTTTCGTGGAACACGGCTTATGTTAATCCTTACCCTGTGGGAAGCATCCAGAGCAAATCCTGGTTTCATGGAACACGGCCTATGTCAATTCTGACCTCGTCGGAAACGTCCAGAGCGGATCCTGGTCCTTGCGAAACACGGCTTATGTCAATCCTGACCCCGTGGGAAGCATCCAGTGCAAATCCTGGTTTCGTGGAACACGGCTTCTGTCAATCCTGACCCCGTGGGAAGCATCCAGAGCAAATCCTGATTTCGTGGAACACGGCCTATGTCAATCCTGACCCCGTGGAAAACGTCCAGAGCGGATCCTGGTCCTTACGGAACATGTCTTATGTCAATCCTGACCCTGTGGGAAGCATCCAGAGCAAATCTTGGTTTCGTGGAATACGGCCTATGTCAATCCTGACCCCGTGGGAAGCGTCCAGAGCGGATCCTGGTCCTTCCGGAACACGACTTATGTCAATCCTGACCCCGTGGGAAGCATCCAGAGCAAATCCTGGTTTCGTGGAACATGGCCTATGTTAATCCTGACCCCGTGGGAAGCGTCCAGAGCGGATCCTGGTCCTTACGGAACACGGCTTATGTCATTTCTGGCCCCGTGGGAAGCATCCAGAGCAAATCTTGGTTTCGTGGAACATGGCCTATGTTAATCCTGACCCCGTGGAAAACGTCCAGAGCGGATCCTGGTCCTTCCGGAACACGGCTTATGTCAATCCTGACCCCGTGGGAAGCATCCAGAGCAAATCCTGGTTTCGTGGAACATGGCCTTTGTTAATCCTGACCCTGTGGAAAACGTCCAGAGCGGATCCTGGTCCTTACGGAATACGGCTTATGTCAATCCTGACCCCGTGGGAAGTGTCCAGAGCGGATCCTGGTCCTTACGGAACATGGCCTATGTCAATCTTGACCCCGTAGGAAGCGTCAAGAGCGGATCCTGGTCTTTGTGAAACATGGCTTATGTCAATCCTGACCCGTGGGAAGCATCCAGAGCAAATCCAGGTTTCTTGGAACACGGCCTATGTCAATCCTAACCCCATGGAAAACGTCCAGAGCGGATCCTGGTCCTTGCGGAACACGGCTTATGTCAATCCTGACCCCGTGGGAAGCATCCAGAGCAAATCCTAGTTTCGTGGAACATGGCCTTTGTCAATCCTGACCCTGTGGAAAACGTCCAGAGCGGATCCTGGTCCTTGCGGAATACGGCTTATGTCAATCCTGACCCGTGGGAAGCGTCCAGAGCGGATCCCGGTCCTTACGGAACACGGCCTATGTCAATCCTGACCCCGTGGGAAGCGTCCAGAGCGGATCCTGGTCTTTGCGGAACATGGCTTATGTCGATCCTGACCCGTGGGAAGCATCCAGAGCAAATCCAGGTTTCTTGGAACACGGTCTATGTCAATCCTGACCCCATGGAAAACGTCCAGAGCGGATTCTGGTCTTTGCGGAACATGGCTTATGTCAATCCTGACCCCGTGGGAAGCATCCTGAGCAAATCCTAGTTTCGTGGAACACGGCCTATGTCAATCCTGACCCCGTGGGAAGCATCCAGAGCAAATCCTGGTTTCTTGGAACACGGCCTATGTCAATTTTGACCCTGTGGAAAACGTCCAGAGCGGATCCTGGTCCTTGCGGAATACTGCTTATGTCGATCTTGACCCTGTGGTAAGCGTCCAGAGCAAATCCTGGTCCCATAGAACATGGCTAAAAGTCAATCTTGACCCCGTGGGAAATGTACAGAGAAACCCCTGACTCCGTAAAATGCGGATAGTGTCAACCTCATCCATCACTTATGGGTCCTCTCGACTCATAAGGGAGAAAATTCTCTTGTGAGATCCTTACGACTCTCAAGAGAAAACGCACTTAGGAATCCTTACGATTCTTAAGGAGAAATTACACCTACGAGATCCTCTCGACATGTAGGGAGAAAATTCTTTATGAGACCCTCACGGCTCATAAAGTTGAAAAGTCTTAGGAGGTAGATCCTAACCCTATTTACCAAGCCATCATTGCTTCGCAGGGAAGTCAAGATAGATTTTCTGCAGGCCACCCTCTCCGACAAGAAAAGAAATAATCACTTACGGGTCCTCTCGACTTGTAAGCAAGAAAAACTCTCTTGTGAGATCCTTACGAATCTCAAGAGAAAATGCACTTAGGAATCCTCACAATTCTTAAGGAGAAATTACACCTACGGGATCCCCTCGACCTGTAGGGAGAAAATTCTTTATGAGACCCTCACAGATCATAAAGTTGAAAAGTTTTAGGAGGCAGATTCTAACCCTGACTCCTAAACCATCGCTGTCCTACAAGGAAATCGAAATAGATTATCCACGAAATGCATTTACTAAAAGGGACACACCATCATGAAGCAAAATATGTTTTTTTATTCATGAATCAAAATGAATAAAAAGTATAATTTATGAAAGAAAAAAATACTCTCATTCAGAAGTATGTACAAAAGAAGAATAAAAAATATACAATTCTTCAAGCCGGCGGACGATTTAATAGGCTTGCCAGTTCATCCTTTTTCTGCTGGGTCTCGGCTTCATGATTTATTATCGTTAAGAGACGGGCCTCCGTTTGAGCCTGTTGCGCCTGGTATGAGGCAAGCCAACTTTCAAGCTCCTTTTCGGTAACCTTATGAGCTTTGACCATTTCGCGAGTGAAAATGACGGTTTTATCAATGGCTACCACCTCCCTGATAGCTTCTTGAAGCACCCGCCAAAGTTCATATGCCTGAGTGGTCTTGGCCGTAAGATAAGCTTGAAGTTCCCTCAGCGCTTTGGAAGCCAGCTCCCTCTTCGAAAACTTTCGGCTGAGTCTCTTCTCACATGATTGTAGATTTGCGGCGCACCATTCAATCAGCCCCCACAAGCTTGTCTTTGCAGCCGCGACCTATGAGGGAAGGCGTGTGCACTTGAGATCATGTAAACAGACCTCCACTCGACGCCAATCCTCGATCCAAAACAAGCACAAGCTATTTTCTTTTTCTGGCAACAAGGAAAGTTTTCGTGCTCGTATTTAAAGAAAATTCCCAGAGGTCAAATATGAAGCTCGTATACATAGGTGGGATGCACTTAACAATACACATCAAGTAGAAAAAGCCAATAGAGAACATTCAACGATTAATGATAAGAGAAAATACATTGATATTACTCTAAAGAAAAGAGATCACCAAACAAAGGATCGGAAATACAAGGGTTAACAAAGTAAAACACAAAATTTTCCATCTCCCTCTCCGCCTTTTCCAGCACGTCAAAACGACGGTTTTCGCGAGGAGTCGCTCCACATCGGTTGGCGCCGTGCTTATCAGCGAAAGTGGACATGACGGCCCGTCGGGCCCTTATCTGACTCAGTATATGAACTGAATGATCCTTCGACAAGCCTCGTGAAAGCACTCGAGCTTGTCCTCCGCCGCGTCAAGGATCGTCGAAGTCATCTCCGCCGGATGAGGGGGTATATCGGCAAGCACAGACAGAAAGATCATCCGGAGCCAAATGGAGCCCATGGGAAGAGGGGAGCCCCGATGACTCAGAAGCTCATACATCACCACGTCACATTGAGCGTCGGTGAGGAGGGGATCCACTAGTCGCGCGGCAAAGCGAGGAATCATCTCCTCAACGGGCACCTCCCATGGTTGTCGACGGGCATGGGGGCGGTTGCAAGCCATAACACTTAGTTGTTTTCTCAAGATGATTACCCTAAGTAATAAATGGATTTCTCTATGAAGAGAGAACGAAACGCATGGATCCAGGTTATAAAGGCGAGCATTCAATGCTGTACACGGAAAATATTGCATGGTAGAACTATTTCCAAGGCCCAGAAAAGGAAAGGCATTGGAAATCAAATAGGTGGAACTATTTCCGAGGCTCCCTTTCTGCATTCAATGTTGTACACAGAAAATATGGCATGGGAAATTAAAACAATCCCATCAATAGAGCCCCACACGCAGGGCATGTGAGCACCAACCTTGGCATGTACTGAAAATTAAAACAGTGTCACGCGTGAATAATACGTGAGTGGATGCCGATATAAGATCAAAATCCCCAATAGTGCCTCACATGCCAACTACGTGAGCAGCAACAACAATATAACAGAATTTCATAAAGAATGCATGCAAACATAAAAGGGAAAGGAAAGACTTATCATTCATACTTTGAAAGTTCGTACAAAAATAAGAGAAAATGTTATAACGGTAAGACATCAAATCCGGGACACGGATTGAGGAATTCAAAAGTAAGGCCGTCTAAAATTTTTTTGGCCTCTCTGGCCATTCTCGTGTGCTTCCTCTCGCACTCGCAAGCGTCAGGATCTCCGCTGATGTCCTCCACCATCCGATAGGCAGAGAGTATCGCCGCCTGTTGGAAAGCTTGATGCAGAATATCAACAAGATTGTTTTGCCTTTTCTTTAAGATTAGGCCCATCAGATACACCGAGTGTATCTTATCTTCGGCATTATCCAAAGCCTTAAGCGGCATGCCTGCATAGAACAAAGGAAGTGCTTCCCAGATCACCCTCATAATGAGTTTCAAAAAGAAGAGCGACGAGGGAGTAGTCGACCGTTGTACTCGTTGAAGCGGCTCATGATCTCAGCACACTGAGCGTTGGTGAACTCCTGGTTCTGGCTGCGGCCCAGTGTGCGAATGTCTCCATAAGAAATGATCTCGTCAAGATCATATAAATGGGCAACCATAGTATCTGAAATAAAGATCAGTGAGAATTTAATGGATAAACCAATCAAGAAGAATGCATGTTTAAATGAACGGGGGATTGCAAATAACTCTACACATTCCCCAAGGAGAAAACCCACTGTAAGAACTCTATGCTAATCATGAATGGTCTATATGGAAGCATTTTTGCAAAGAACAACTCAGGGCAAGAAAATCCCAAGAAAGTTCTCTGTGAAGAACTGAGTTCTTTAGAGGAATTAAGCTCCTTTTGAACAGAGGAATTAAATTCCCAGAAAACATTTTTAGAGCTAAGCTCTTTGAAATGGAATTAAATTCCACAGGGAAGACAAGTATCACCATCGATCCCTGAGATCAGAGAAGCCCTAACAAAAGGGGTTTATTATTTAAAGGTTGGACATTATTTTAAAGAACTTGGAAAGATGGATTCTTGTTAAAGGGAAAAACCCTTGGCGTGGATTTAAAATCCAAAGAAAATTTCTACAAGAAGTTCTTCGGCCGTTCAAGATCCTTACCCGAAAAAGGAAATCTTTTGTTGACAGAGTTAAACTCTGGAAATTTTTGAAACAGAGAACTAAGCTTTGGAAAGGAGAATTAAATTCTCAGAGAAAAACAAGCAAAGAAGAAGATAAAAAAAGTGAAGGCGCTTCTGAAGAGACCCCTGCATTTATAGGATGTGATAGGAAACGGTTCATCTTCCCCTTCCCTAGGCAGATCCAACGAACGCAAAAAAAATGACAGAGTTGCACTCACGTGCAAATACGTGAGAACAACGTTGTGGGGGCATTTGTTCCCTCATAAAATATCAGGAAAAACCCTAATAGGGCATCATGTGCTCACACTTGACCAAGGGTCACATGCTGACACGTGATGGTTTCCTGGGGACTCTGTTATATAAGAATTGAATTCTAATCAACAGGAATCACGTGCCCACACGTGATGGGCCTTTAAAAACCCACTGAAGGAATTAAAAGGTATAATAAAATAGCAAGGAAAACCCCCAATGGGGCATCACGTGCTCACACGTGACCAAGGGTCACGTGCTGACACGTGATGATTCCTTAGTTCTTTAAAACAGCAGAATTAAATTCTGGTTAAAATGTTTAATCAGGGGGGTCACATGCCAACACGTGATAGGCTCTTAAGCCTTCTGAACTAATAGAATTAAATTCTAATTAAGAGAGAATCGAGAACCCTATCTGGAAAAATATTTCTCTAAATCTTTCCAAACAAAAAAGATTGTGTTCTGTAAAGTGGAGCACCGTTGGATTAAAAATCCGATGGTGATTAAAAATCACCAATTTATAGATAGATTCTATACAAGGAAAGATTTCCCTGAAATTCACCAAGAATAACAAACATAATATCTTTTGGATTAAAAATCCAATGGTGAATAAAATTCACTGAGTGATCTAAAAGATCATATTGGTTACAAAATCAATAAAAATCTTTCAATGAAAGATTGACTAAACAAACTGATTCTTTTCTTTCTCTTATAAATAGGAACCAAGAACAGAAGAGAAGGATCCTTGGAATTTTTTCTAGAGAGATACAACAACAGAGAGAAAAGAAGATTTCTTCAGAAGAGAAAAAAAACCCTAGGTGAGAAAGGGGAAAGAGATCTAAGTTCCATAAAACAAAGAGAATTTAATTCTCAATTTAAGTGTTTAACTCTTCTGAATAAGAACTTAGTTCTTATTTTGGTGGAAGATCTGCAGAAGTGATCTCCCCACAAGTTGAGAATTTAATTCTCATCGGGGTGATTCTGCCATGCAGATCCAAAACTTAGAGGGAGAATTGAGTTTGAGGAATTTAATTTCCCCAAATTCATAGGAATTTAATTCCTCCAAATGAAGCTAGGGTTTAACCATATATGAGAATTTAATTCGCCCAAATTCATAGGAATTCAATTCCTCCAAATAAAACTAGGGTTTAACCCTACATAAGAATTTAATTCTTCCATATACACAGGAATTTAATTCCTCTGAAAAAAATTAGGGTTTAACCCTACCAAAGAATTTAATTCTTAAAACAAGAGACTTAAAGCACTCCATGCATGTAAAGATCAAGTATCTAACATGATCACGTGGTAACACGTGACCCTTCATCCCAACGAACAAAAAGGAACGAATAAGGTATGCTCACGTGCCCTCACGTGACCCTTTAATGGACTCCTCAAAATAAGAAGGAATTAGCCCAGAGGCAATGCTTCACGTGCTCCTACGTAACCCTCAAAATAAAAGAGAACAAAGCCAAAGGCAGTACTAATTTAAGGGAGCCTTACGTGTCCCCACGTGACCGCTGACAAACACCTTTTTTAAAAAGGGCAAAAAAGGGAAAACAGAGGAATTAAGACTCAATACATGGACACTATCACGTGTCCACACGTGATAATTTCAAGAACTGAAAGTGTTTAACACTTATTTGAATATTCTGAGAACAAAATAAAAGAAGTCTGGCCCCATCTTCAGATGCCTCACGTGACCCACGTGACCAATTCAATTTTAGTGTTTAAACACTAATTTAAGCGCCTCGTCCTTAGTGTTTAACATTATTTTCAGCATATCATGTAGGAGCACGTGATCACCAAGTACCCTCTAGTATTTAACATTATTTTAAAGACAAGCTTAGCCCAAATTGGTTAAGTTTTCCAGAGGAAAATCTCCCCTTCAAATGAACCTTAAAATCCAGAGCTATAATGAATGGCTAGTGCTTAGCCAAAGACAAAATGTTGTCAGAGTCCCAAACCCCTGTCTAGCATTGCGAAATAACGGGATCGCTGAACCCAGACAAATGTTCAACAGTCTAACAAAGGGCCAACATTTCAAATCTAATTGGACTTAGCCCAAGTTGGCCATAAGTCCTCAATTCAGATTTAACCGAGCCCAAGTGCTCATAATCTAATTAATTGATCTTAGTTCCAAATTGGACTACAGATTTCCCAAATCAACTTTGGTTCAAGGATACATCTTTTCAATCCTTTGATATTTGTCGTTGTAATCGTTCAACGTCTTCAGAGAGGTGACGGGTCCCGATAGCTAATCATTCCTTAGACTGTGGGGTCCTTAAGCCCATAGACTACGATGTCCTCAACCTCGGACTGTGGGGTCCTTAAGCCCATGGACTATGATGTCCTTAACCTCGGACTGTGGGGTCTCTTTAAGCCCATAGACTATGATGTCCTTAACCTTGGACCGAGATGTCTTTGAACTAACATTGGACCGTAATATTCTTAAACTAATCGACCGTAATGTCCCTAAACTAAGCAATAGAGCCCGAATGCTCTTTTGAAACAAGTTGGCGAAGCAACAGTTTGTCGTCGCCTCCAGTGTTGCAGCACAAGGCCCTGAACTGAGCGACGTGCTGATGCGGATTGCCCGTCCCTTTATATACATGGAATTTACGGATCGTATATCCCGGCGGGTACCTTATTTGGTCATACCAGCCCGGATAGGGTCGTCCGGTCTTGACAGTCCAGCTTAAGACTCCTCGATTATCGTTGAAGACGACAGATGGGAGACATCAAACCCTCCACCGGCTCTTTCAGCAGCTAAGGAGGAGACCATCTCCAAGGCCGCTCTGAATGATTACATTGCTCAGCAAATACGAATTCACCAGGCGAATGAAGCGGTCGGGCAGATCGTTTGGCGAAGCAAACTGGTATGATCGGACGACCCTATCCGGGCTGGTATGACCAAATAAGGTATCCGCCCGGATATACGATCCCTAAATTCCATGTATATAAAGGGACGGGCAATTCGCATCAGCACATCGCTCAGTTCAGGGCAATGTGCGGCAACACTGGAGGCGACGACAAACTGTTATTTCGCCAACTCGTTTCAAAAGAGCATTCGGACTCTATTGCTTAGTTTAGGGACATTGCGGTCGATTAGTTTAAGGACATTACGGTCCAATGTTAGTTTAACGACATCTCGGTCTAAGGTTAAGGACATCATAGTCCATGGGTTTAAAGGGACCCCACAGTCCGAGGTTAAGGACATCATAGTCCATGGGCTTAAGGACCCCACAGTCCGAGATTAAGGCCATCATAGTCCATGGGCTTAAGGACCCCACAGTTCAAGGTTAAGGACATCATAGTCCATGGGCTTATGGACTCCACAGTCCATGGAATGATTGGCTATCGGGACCCCTCACCTCTCTGAAGACGTTGAAAGATTACAACGACAAATATCAAAGGAGTGAAGAGATGTACCCTTGAACCAAAGTTGATTTGGGAAATCTGTAGTCCAATTTAGAACTAAGATCAATTAATTAGATTATGAGCACATGGGCTCAGTTAAATCTGAATTAAGGACTTATGGCCAACTTGGGCTAAATCCAATTAGATTTGAAATGTCGGCCCTTTGTTAGACTGTTGAACATTTGTTTGGGTTCAGCCATCCTATTATTTAGCAATTCTAGACAGGAGTTTGGGACTACGACAACATTTTGTCTTTGGCTGAGCACTAGCCATTTATTATATCTCTGGATTTTAAGGTTCATTTGAAGGGAAGATTTGCCTCTGGAAAACTTAACCAATTTGGGCTAAGCTTGGCTTTAAAATAGTGTTAAATACTAGAGGGTACTTGGTGATCATGTGCTCCCACGTGATATGCTGAAAATAATGTTAAACACTAAGGATGAGGCGCTTAAAGTAGTGTTTAAACACTAAAATTGAATTGGTCACGTGGGGTCACGTGAGGCATCTGAAGATGGGGCCAGACTTCCTTTATTTTGTTCTCAGAATATTCAAATAAGTGTTAAACACTTTTAGTTCTTGAAATTATCACGTGTGGACACGTGATAGTGTCCATGTATTGAGTCTTAATTCCTCTGTTTTCCCTTTTTTGCCCTTTTTAAAAAAGGTGTTTGTCAGGGGTCATGTGGGGACACGTGAGGCGCCCTTAAATTAGTACTGCCTTTGGCTTTGTTCTCTTTTATTTTGAGGGTCACATGGGAGCACGTGAGGCATTGCCTCTGGGCTAATTCCTTGTTATTTTGAGGAGTCCATTAAAGGGTCACGTGGGGGCACGTGAGCATACCTTATTCATTCGTTTTTGTTCGTTGGGATGAAGGGTCACGTGTTAACACGTGATCATGTTGGATACTTGATCTTTACGTGCATGGAGAGCTTTAAGTCTCTTGTTTTATGAATTAAATTCTTTGGTAACGTTAAACCCTAATTTTGTTTAGAAGAATTAAATTCCTGTGTATATGGAAGAATTAAATTCTTATGTAGGGTTAAACCCTAGTTTTATTTGGTGGAATTGAATTCCTATGAATTTGGGAGAATTAAATTCTCATATAGGGTTAAACCCTTACTTCATTTGGAGGCATTAAATTCCTATGAATTTGGAGAAATTAAATTCCTCAAACTCAATTCTCCCTCTAAGTTTTGGATCCGCATGAAAGAATCTCCCTGATGAGAATTAAATTCTCAACTTGTAGGGAGATCTGCTTCTGCAGATTTTCCACCAAAGGAAGAACTAAGTTCTTATTCAGAAAAGTTAAACTCTTAAATTGAGAATTAAATTCTCTTTGTTTTATGGAACTTAGATCTCTTTCCCCTTTCTCACCTAGGGTTTTTTTCTCTTCTGAAGAAATCTTCTTTTCTCTCTGTTGTTGTATCTCTCTAAAAAAAATTCAAGGATCCTTCTCTTCTCTTCTTGGCTCCTATTTATCGGAGAAAGAAAAGAATCAGTTTGTTTAGTCAATCTTTCATTGAAAGATTTTTATTGATTTTGTAACCAACGTGATCTTTTAGATCACTCAGTGAATTTTATTCACCATTGGATTTTTAATCCAAAAGATATTATGTTTTTTATTCTTGGTGAATTTCAAGGAAATCTTTCCTTATATAGAATCTTTCTATAAATTGGTGATTTTTAATCACCATCGGATTTTTAATCCAACGGTGCTCCACTTTACAGAACACAATCTTTTTTGTTCGGAAAGATTTAGAGAAATATTTTTCCAGTTAGGGTTCTCGATTCCCTCTTAATTAGAATTTAATTCTATTAGTTCAGAAGGCTTAAGAGCCTATCACGTGTCGGCACGTGACCCCCCTGATTAAACATTTTAACCAGAATTTAATTCTGCTGTTTTAAAGAACTAAGGAATCATCACGTGTCAGCTCGTGACCCTTGGTCACGTGTGAGCACGTGATGCCCCATTGGAGTTTTTCCTTGCTGTTTTATTATACCTTTTAATTCCTTCAGTGGGTTTTTAAAGGCCCATCACGTGTAGGCACGTGATTCCTGTTGATTAGAATTCAATTCTCTTATAACAGAGTCCCTAGGAAACCATCACGTGTTAGCACGTGACCCTTGGTCATGTGTGAGCATGTGATGCCCTATTGGGGTTTTTCCTGATATTTTATGAGGGAACAAACACTAAACTAGTGAACTAGATAAGGTTAACTACTTAGATAGACGTTTAGCTATCTTTGTTATTGTGTCCTTCGTCTTCTTGCCTCTTCTTATACCCCTAGGTCCATCAGGAACGAGTTTGGGTTCGGTCTTCCTTGTTGAAGATAATCCACCCGAGAGAACCCTAACCTAGACTCTAGCTTCACATAAAAAAATCTAGGTGAAGCAACCAGTGAACAAAGCTTGTTAGGATTTGATCACTAGATGATATAGTGGCTAATCTCTATGTTTTTCTCTTTTAATATTTTTCTTTCTCAAGTCACAAAACTCAAGAGGAGAGGAAGAAGATAATGGTGATGAGGATGATAATATCAAGCAGGGCTCACACAATGAATCATTATCCCTTCATCTCCTATTCTTTTTCTGTAAATGTGAGAATGTGTAGAGTTGTGACTCATCATGGTGAGTCACAAGCTCACACAATTCTCACATGATCAAGAAGAGATAAAAATAGAAGAGAGCCACCTCACGTGTACACATATATATATGTATATGTATATATATAAATATATACAAATACACTAATATAAGTATATGCTATAAATGCATACACTCGTATTTGTATCAAAATACATATATTCGTATTTGTATAAAATAAGAATACCCGTATTTTTATTAAGATACAAATTCCCGTATTTATATAAAGACAAATATACGTATTTATACAAATACCCGTATTCGTATAAATACAGTATCATGTCAAAATACGAATACGAAAAAGAGAGATACTAAAAAGAGATAAATAATACTAGCTCATATTCATCAAAATATGATAATCCGGTTATCTTTCAAACCGGCTAGTATCAACAAATTGTCCGATAAAAAGTACATGTACAAAAGCACGTATTTAATCGAATTCAAGTACGTATCAAAATGCGTACACTACATCGTTTCCCCTAAGCTGGGAAACCCTTAATGTGGGGCTCTAAAGACCCGACAATATGCTGGCAGTAGGTTTAACCACAAGCGTGTCAGCAGCACTAGCTGTATGTAACGGCTACCCAGCTATTGAATGAAAAGAAGACCGACAAGAAAACTTGTCTGTATCCCTACTGAGCCTGAAAGTGACAATTTTTGTACAGTCTGGTCTCTTCGTCTGAGAGTATCGTATACTGGGCCTAGAGAGGTGGAAAACGTCAGATCTCTAATAACCCAATAAGTCATGTCGATGTGGCCCAAAACCATCTCGAGAAACTACTGATCTCACAATCGGTAAATCTCAACTTCCTTGGCGAAGGTCTTATGGTGATGACCAATCAAACACAGCGCGAAATCAACTCCCTATATCAGGAGAGACGAATTCCTTCTATCGCTCATTGCCCCCAAGTGCTTCGGGACTGTACCCAACTAAAACCCGTTTGTATGACTCTTTAAAACCGTGGTAGGGTAGAATCTAAGTACTGTGGGAACACACTCGAGACGAATGACGATGTCAGGTCTAAAGACTTACCTGTGCCTATCACCAGATAACTATTATCTGATGATAGGTATATTTCCATCTAGAAGTTCTCGGTGAGTCCGTCCAGTGTAACTCATAACCTAATGAGTATCTGTATACTATCTTTAGTGCCGAACACCATTGGCCGTGGGATAGGCCACTTTCCCTCATGAGAATAAGAAACGTATACACTAGTCTACTCTGGAGTATCAATACCCTATCTTGAAACTTCGACGAGTAGGGACAATTTAAGGATGTACTTATAGATTACCTAGACCCCACGGGTATGATCGCCATCACAACTGTAGTAATCAAGCAAAGATCTTACAGGCTTTACCAACATGTAATCGAGATACGTAATATAAAATAGAACATATACACATGTTGAGATAAAGGCAAACCAGATAGCATATTATCATATCGAGCAAGATTGTCCTGTACATTATATATCCCAAGCATTCATATGTAATATACAATTCTGTATTATACAATAATGGTCTCTACGGCATATACATCCATCAATCTCTCACTTTCAGTAAGGCCATGTATTGGTATATCGAAGATCAATTATCTCCAATAGCCGCTTCAGCTGGGTTTGAGGAACTGCCTTTGTGAGTGGATCTGCCGTGTTGTTCTTTGTGTCTACTCTGCCAACCTCGATCTCCCGGCGATCAATGATCTCCCTGATCAGGTGATACCCTCTTAAGATATGTCTGGATTTCTGATAGGACCATAGTTCCTTCACTAATGCTATAGCCCTATTGTTGTCATAATACAAAGGTATTGGATCAACAATAGACGGAACCACCTCAAGTTCATGAATGAACTTTCTCATCCAAAAAGCCTATTTTGTGGCATCGTTGGCAGCAATGTATTCAACCTCCATCGCCGAGTCTGCTACGGTGTCATATTTGGAACTCTTCCAATATACCGTCCCTCCATTGAGAGTAAACACATAACTTAAGACAGACTTGCTGTCATCTTTGTCGCCTTAGAAGCTTGAATCGGTAAAGGACTTCATCTGGAGGTCTCCATTACCGTATACTAAGAACATATTCTTAGTCTTTCTCAGGCACTTTAGAATGTTCTTCACAGCCGTCTAATCCTTCTTCCTTGGTTTTGACTGATACCGGCTTACTACGCTAAGTGCGTAAGCTATATCTGGTCTGGTACATAATATCATATATATTATAGATCCTACCACCGAAGCGTAGGGTATAATGCTCATGCGAGCCCTTTCCTCATCAGTCTTGGGAGACATCTCTTTGGAGAGGATGATTCCGTGACAAGCTGGTAAATTACCGCGCTTGGAATCTTCCATACTATACCTTTTTAGTATGGTATCAATATATCTGGACTGTGAAAGTCCCAACATCCTCTTAGATCTATCACGATAGATTTTGATCCCCAGAATATAGAAGACATCACCCATGTCCTTTATGGAGAACTTCTGAGACAAGAATAGCTTGATCGACCGCAACATATGAATATCATTTCCTATCAAGATAATGTCATTGACGTATAAAACGATGAACAAGATTGTTCTCCCTACAATTTTATTATACATATAATGCTTATCTATGTTTTTGATGAAGCCAAATTCCTTGATTGTTTCATCAAAACAGATGTTCCAGTTTCGCGATGTCTGTTTTAATTCATAAATGGATTTAAGCAACTTGCATACCTTCCCGCTGCTCCCACCGTCTATGAAGTCTTCTGGCTGATTCATATACACTCTTCTAAAGCGTCGTTTAGAAAAGCAGTCATTACGTCCATCTCTCAGATCTCATAGTCATGGAAGGCAACAATGGTAAGTAGGATCCGAATGGATTAGAGTATAGACACTGAAGAAAAGATTTCGTCATAGTCTATATCTGGTCTTTGACGAAATACTTTTGTAACAAGTCTAGCCTTATAGGTTTCCACCTGTCCATCTGCACCAATTTTCTTCTTGAAGATCCATTTGCAGCCGACAGGTTTTACCCCTGGCAGTGCAATATCCAAAGTCCAAACTTTGTTGGTGTACATGGACTCCATTTCGGATCGTATAGTATCCAACCATTTCACAGAGTCCCTACTAGAAATGGCCTGCTCAAAACTAGTAGAATCATCTTCTTCCAAGATACAATTTTCTTGATTCCCGTCTACAAGAAAACCGTAGTATCTCTCTGGCGGATGAGAAATCCTATTAGATTTGCGGAATGGCTGAGCTTCGTCTGAGATTATTAAATCGTGTTGCTCCACCAAATCCTTAATTACAGTTTGTGGCTCCGATAATTCATCAAGTTCTACCGTGCTCTCATTAATTTCTTTTGCAAGAAATTCCCTTTCCAAAAAAAATAGCATGATAAGTAACAAACACCTTCTGTTCCTCGGTGTGGTAGAACAGATATCCAGCCGAATGCTTTGGATATCCTACAAACTTATATAGAACCGATCTTGCCTGATGTTTGTCCGGACTTCATGTTTTAATATAAGCCGGACAACTCCATATCTTAATATGTTTAAGATATGGTTTCAAACATGTCACGCCCCGCTTCCCAAAAGAAGGTGAAGGGTGACGTGGCATGGTCCGCAACCTAACTGTATTGAAGGCGGTCTATTCAATACAGTTACGTTAAGCTTATGATTATCTATAACATGCAGAATATATACCAAAACAAAATAATAAAAGCGGAAAGCATTTATTTCCATTAACCAAACTTTATTACATCCCAAAAGAAAGAGTAAAATAAACTAATTAGTTTAATTATATCGATGAAGAAGCAAAAGCCCTAAATATGTGGGCAACAAACGAAAATAAAACTAGCTAATCTTCCGTCGTCAAGTCCGCATAATCTTCATTAGTAGGCTCTACACCTTGATCCTCATCATAATATTTATTTTCATCTAACGGACATTTCAGAGATAGAGAAGAGAAAAGGAAAGTCCGTCAGCGAGTTACACTCGGGTAGGATTACTTCAAAAGGAAGTAAAGGTACAAAAACGAGCAAATGTATATAGGTATGATGTGTGTGTATAGATATGTTGTATATGGGTATGAGGGTATGAGATAGATGTAAATAAAGGCATGTCAAATGAGGTATATGTGAATAACGATATGTTGTATGAAGTATCTATTAGGTAAAAGTTCAAGTCAAGTCAATCGGGTATTCAGTCTAAGAGTTAAATCAGGTTAAACAAGGTGAGTATTGATGGAATTGACTGATGAACGTACTCGTATCCTTGAGGTATCCCATAACTAGCTGGAAGCAGTATGAGCCGACGCTTGTGCCTGGGGTGGCAATAATAACATGAATCAATGCAGTAGCGTAAACATCGCCGAAATGTGTCCCATGACTACGATGGAGCTTTGTCTAGCGTGAATATCACTCAAGTGTACAGGTATTTCCACCCTTCAGTTCCACAATAAATAAGTCTAAACTGGTAAAATATCTACATCCACAATGCTGAATAATTCATGTCTCATACAGAAAGGTAGATAAAATAACATGTGGGTACATCGCATGATATTATGTGAGTTCAGTGGTGAACATCAATATGTATCTACTAAGTATTGTAATCGTTTTAGTTTGTCGGATACTCGCGATTATTCTGTTGTGACCACGGAACAACAACTGGAGTAGTGAAATATGCAGTTTCACTTCCCGGGATCATGATCGAGTAGTAGGGGAATCCGAGTTCCGCATCTTCGTGCCCAATCAAACTACCTATCCCCGTTGTTCAGTATAAAGGTTTTGACGAATTAGAGTTAGTGCGTATATCATCTAGGCATGAAATTTTCGCATTGTATGTCATCCACATATTGGATTATTCGCCCTCAAAGTAGGGTTAGTATTCGCCCAAATATCGGGTTAGTATTTGCCCGGAGACCGGTTTAGTAGTCTTCCACATATTGGACTGTTCACCCTGCCTGCAGGGATCTTCATTTATAAAATATTCCATACCTAGGTTCGCGTATTTTAACCCTAACTGTATCATGTGTCAAGTATGTTGTAAGTTCATATTCGGATAGTGATCTCATTTAATATGGTCTTCCATAACCACTCATTTTATCTTGTTACCTTTTAAAGTCTGTAAGCTGTAACATAATATTTTATAGAACCCTTAGTTAATAAAGATCATGGCATTTAATGGTAGTTATTGTTTATAAGAAAACCATGATATTTTAGAGTAATTATAATTTTGGGAAAATCCATGGTATTTTAATGAAAATATTTTTTTAAGGAAAGATTATGGTATTTATTTGAAATTATCTTTTAATAAAGTTTTAGGTATTCTTTTTTTGAAAATATCATTTATAAAGGTTATGGTGTTTGCTGAAAATAGCCTTTTAGTAAAGATCAAGGTATTTGAATGAAATTATATCCTTTTAGGATGGATTAAGGTATTTTATTGTAAATAATAATTTTATAAAGTTATGCTGTTTATTTAGAGGTAACATTTTAGAAATATGTCTGTGTTGGTAACCACCATGTACGGCAGGATTTATGTCTTTTTTCAGGGACGATTGCCTATCAACCACGAGATATTTACGTAAAACATTATCCTATAAAATTATGGTATTTTACTAAAGGTGATATTCTACAAGAACAACTCCGCGTTGACAAGCGCTGCATATGGTCTGCAGGATTTATGTCTTTTTCGGGGATGATTGTCTTGTAACCACGAGATGTTTCATGTAAAACATTACCCTATTAGGGTATCTTATTAAACCTTAGTTAATAGGCTAAGAAAAATTAATATAAAAACATTCTCTCTAAGTAAAAGGGGTTAAGTTGGAAACCTTAATATAATTATTTAGATCAGTATTACCTTTTTTCAAAAGGTAAAAGGATTTTAATAAAACTAAAGTAATTAGTGGATAAGAGTGCAAGTAAAAATATATCTGTTTACCCCAATCAGAGCAAAGCTCTGTTCAAATTCCAAGGCGGGAGATGAAGCAACGCTTCTGCTTCCCCAATCAAAGCAAGGCTCTGTTTTCAAATAAAATTCAAATTTTAAGGAAGCAACGCTTCAGCTGATTTGCGCTCTGCGCTGCGCGACACGTGGCAGCGCAGTTGCGCTAGCTCAGTTGCGCTGCGCGACACGTGGCAGCGCAGTTGCGCTAGCGCAGTTGCGCTAGCGCAGTTGCGTTGCGCTGCTCGACACGTGGCAGCGCAGTTACGCTGCGCTCTGCGCTGCGCGATATGTGTCAAGCGCTGGTGCATTTGCGCCAAACAGAATTAAAATTCCAGTAAGATCTTTCTGTTCTTGTTAAAACAAGAAGATTGTCTTCTGTAAAACAGAAGCCCTTGGATCAAAGATCCAACGGTGGGGAAAATTCCCCAAATCACTCAGAGAAGGATCTCTTTAACAAATTTAACAAATTAATGGGCACTATATAAAGGCCCCTAGACCCCAATTCAAAGGACATCAAGAACACAACACAGAGAGACAGAAAAACACATCAACACAGAGAGAAAAACAGAGAATTCCTCTAAAGAATTTTGAGAAGAGCTCAAAGAAAGAAAAGGTAAAAACCTTTAATAAAAGAAGAATTTCTTCTGAAAAGATCAATGATCTAAGAACAAGATCAAGATATTAAAATAAAAAGAATAAAAAAAAATAAGAAGAAGAAGATCATTTGATCTACACAAAGGCATTGCCTTTTTCATGAACCATTGGTTCTGGAATCTTAAAGATTCTTTTCTTGGATCAAGAAATTAAAATAGTGCCTTGCACTTGCAAATCTGCACTGTTGCGCTCCTGCTTTGGCGCAAGCCACCAGAGAGCGCCACGTGTCAGCACCTGAATAACTTGCGCTATGCGCTTTTAAGATAGAGTATTGCTCTCTGAAATTGGTGCAACTCACCAGAGCGCGCCACGTGTCAGCAGCGCAACAGCGTAGCGCACTGCGCTTGCGCTCACCAGAACGTGACACGTGTCACCTCCACATGCGCTTGCGCTCAATAATTGGCGCAAAGCGCCTGACAGGCCACATGGCCACTGTCAGTTTGATTAATGCACTGCATTATTTATAAAAGGGCCAAGCCCAATTAAAAAAGTCCTAACAGGCCAAATTAAATGCCATGCATTATTTTAAAGAAGGGCAGAGCCCAAATAAAGGTCTGTCAAGACAAAAACAGATGTTGTGCATATTTATAAAGGGACTAAGCCCAAATAAAAAAGGCCTAACAGGCCAAACATAAAAACGTTGAATATTCTCAACTGGACTTAGCCCAATCATGGCCGTAAGTCCTCAAATTAAATTGACTGAGCACGGCTGCTCTCTTAAATCAATTTACACCTGGTTCAAGGGTACATCTCTGAACTCCTCTGATATCTGTCGTTGTAATCCTTCAACGACGTCAGAGAGGTGACGGGTCCCGACGGCCATACATGCAATAGACCACCATGTCCCTAAACTGGCAACGGACCGTAATGTCCTTAAACTACCTACGGACCACTATGTCCCTAAACTAGAACAATAGAGCCTAAATGCTCTCTTTCCGGATCTAAACGATCCCGTTAAGTTGATCTTAGTCTCAAACTGGACTAACGTATCCTTAACAAACGTTTAAGTTGATCTTAGCCTCAAATATGGCTAACGTGTCCTTAAACCTTCAAACAAACTCTAGTCCCAAACTAGACTATAGATCCCCCCCAATCTACTTTGGTTCAAGGGTACATCTCTGAACTCCTCTGACACCTATCGTTGTAATCCTTCAACGACGTCAGAGAGGTGACGGGTCCCGACGGCCATACATGCAACAGACCACTACGTCCCTAAACTGGAACAATAGAGCCCCTAAATGCTCTTTCCGTTAAGTTGATCTTAGTCTCAAATCAGACTAACGTATCCGTAACGAACGTTTAAGTTGATCTTAGCCTCAATATGGCTAACGTATCCTTAAACTAAAACACCAAACCCAAATCTAAGTAAATACGGATTTGGACTAATCCACGTCCTACGGGCGACGACATAAATTAGTCTCTGTATACAATCCACGGGCAACCACAAACAAAACAAACACCCACGACACAAAGTGAAATTATGGAGAAGGAGAAAGTTGTTACCGCGATGCGGTAGCGTAATTAACTGCAGGGGCTTGCGCCTGCAGGGAAGAGCGTCCCCACAATCACAAACCCCTCAAGCGAGGGGGAATCTAATGAAGTCTGCTACATCGGCCGCATCCGTCCAAACCTCCGATACACGGTGCCATAAATCGACTTGGCATCTTCGGAGAGGTGGACGGATAAAACCAAATAGCATCTGCCCCGAATCTCAGGCAAGACGTCCATGTCTTGGCCGCCGTTCGGAGGGGAACAGATTCTGGCACACCCGGTGGGACCTTTTCCTCTTTCCACTCCACACTTCGTGTGTCGTGTTCGCGAACAAATCGCGGTTTGCTATGGTTGCCTGTGGATTCAAGGTACTTAGATTTGGTGTCTTGCTCCGTGCAGAAAACAGAAGATCAATGGCTTCAAACTGCACTGCCTGCAACTGCAACTCTCACTCCGTCCTTATTGGAGGAGTGACTTATGGGCCCCAAGCGGCCTCCCTTTTCAAAATGCCAGTGGAGCAGGTGACTCAAGCCACCGCTGGACTATTCTTCGGGACCCTGCTCCCACCAATGAGCTTCAATGCCCCAATGACATCGCAAGAAGCTCCAAAGAAGTTGGTCTTTGATCGGCTTGCTACTGCCGCGGCCCCTCTCAACGGGTCGCCCGACTTCAATACCTCAGTTTCCAACAGACTGGGCCAGAACGTCTACGAGCCCGTGATACCCGAAACTGCCATCCCAAAGCAGATAGCCTTCCCGGCTCAAGCGGACGAAATCATTGGGAAGGCTCCTCCTTCCAAGAAGTCAGTTTTTACAAGGCTGGCCATTCCGGTTGCTGCTCCAGGCGAGGTCCTCAAAGTTGCTTCCCCTGCCCAAAGGTCTGTTTTTGACGGATTAGACCTTGCTTCTCAACGGGTGTCAGTCTTAGATAGGCTGGCACCAATAACAGTCTCTCCTTAAAGCAGGGGGCATGACGAAGTCACCCTTATAGCTGAAACAACTCCATCCGCAAGACACGCTCGACGTCGCTACTGGCGCCGAGTGAGGAAGGCTGGGGGCAACTCCTCCTCTGGGATGACTCCGACGGTGGAGATCGAGGTCGTTGTTCCAACCGAGAACAGCTTTGAACTGCTCAACAAAATACGCAGAAACTCTCCTACTGCATTGCTGAAGAAAACTCCTTCACCTGCGGAGAATACTCCAGAGAAGAAGCTGGAGCCGCCCCCTCAACGGCTGTCCTCTAAAATTTACAAGGTCTGGCGATAGGTCCAGGAGTCGGTGATTGATCAAGACTATCTCCGCCGACAGAAAAAGGTGAAGGTTCGGCAGGAGAAAGACTACTCTGTCAGGCCAGAAAAAGCAACAGCTACTTGGGTGCCCACTACAACGGCCCCCTCAACTTCGACCGCCCACGAAAGAAGGAGGTCGGAGAAGATCCCTGTGCCTTTGGCGAATCGCAACACCACTGAATCTAAACGCCCCAAGTCTGGGGGCATGGTGGTGCACACTGTTTATATGGCATCCGGGAAAGAGGATAGCCATGCTTCAACGGGTCACCGACCGCTCACCCGATCTGTGACCAAAGCCCAGGAGCAACAACAGAAGCTTCAGGAGATGATGACTGCGATGGCCACACTTACCGGGCCAAAAGAAAGCTCGGAGGCATCATCAGAACAGCGGCACGAACAAGAAACTGACGCTGACTTCCTACGCAGAGTCCTAGAAAAGAAGGACAGGGAAGCAACAGAGCAAGCTGCTAATATAAAACAAATGGCGCTCCTCTTCCAAGATATGGTAGGGATGATGTTACAGCCGGACCCTCCAGCTGATGACCCTCCAATCATTGTTGAAGACGATAGAGGGCAAACATCGAATCCTCCACCGGCTCTGTCAGCAGCCAAGGAGGAAACCATTTCCAAGGCCGCACTGGATGACTATATTGCTCAGCAAATACGAGCTCATCAGGCGAGTGAAGCGGCCGGGCAAATTGTCAAAACTGGACGACCCTATCCGAGCTGGTATGGTCAAATCAGTTACCCGCCGGGATATACGATCCCTAAGTTCCACATATATAAGGGGGCAGGGAACCCATATCAGCATGTCACTCAATTCAGGGTCTTATGCGGCAACACTGGAGGCAACGACAAGCTGCTGCTTCGCCAATTCGTCGGCAACTTAGCGGAAACAGCCTTTGAATGGTATTCAGAGCTACCTAATGACTCTATTAAAACATTTACGGAAATGGAGCTACTGTTTACACAAAGATTCGCGAGTGCTAGTGGATGCACCCCGATAACAGCACTGATTAACTCCAGGATAAGGCCCGGCAAAACCTGGGTCCAATACGCAACACGGTGGCGAAACCTATGGTCGAAATGCGAACAACGCATAGAAGAGGCACCTGCGGTAGGTATGTTCGTGGGCACTCTTGATCCGCAAGCGACCATCTCGCAACTCATGTTGTTCTTCAGGCCAACCACCTTCCAGGCCTTGATCGACAAATTAACCCAAATGGACCAGATGAGCCATGGACCGTCTCCTCCAAAACCGGACACTCGAAAGGAGAAGGGGAAAGGAAAAGCGATCGTCGTCGCCAATGCTCAACGACAACCAAGCAACTCAAAGCCGGTTGTTCGCCAAAACAACGTGCGTCCACGCCCATCCCTCGAGGAGAGACTAGGATGTCCTTACTCGTTTCCTCAAAATAAAACGAGAAAACTGTTCGAGCTGGCCACGTGCAACGGACTCATCAATCTGCCGAGTCCGAAACGTCTGTTGCAGCCAGGCGATCTCAATAATCCCAATTATTGCCCTTACCACCAAACGGTAAGTCACCCGATCGAGGATTGCTTCGTCTTTAAGGGATGGATTGAGGATCAGTACCTACAAGGCAAGTTTGCGTTGTCTGAAAAATGGAAGGTAAACCCACCACAGCCGCACACTCCAAAGAAGACAGACGCACCGGAGGCAACTTGTTATGTGATCTCTCACTCATTGGCGGATGATGAAGAGGCTCCTTGCGCCGAGAAATCAAGGGCGAACCCTGAACCAGAAATTCTGTGGCCGTCAGACGAGTTGATCGATGCCTTCCTGAATGAAATTCGTCTGAAAGTTAAAGCCAATCAAGAGCGTGAGATGGCCATACTGGAAGGAGCCAAACACTGACTACTAGACCAAAGAGTCGAGGCACTTCCGTCAAATCAAAAGTCATCCACTGCGGATAAAAACAAATTCAAGATGAGGAAAAGGTTCGCCAAAGCCCTATCAGTGGGAATGAAGCTACCGCCCTCTGAAGAAAATACTCTCGGTGGAGTAGAGATGCATCCTAACTTCTGCTTATATCATCAGAAGATCATACATCCTACCGAAAACTGCGACTCCTTTAAGTGTTTGTGGCAAGAGTATGTCGCTCAAAAGCAACACTTCAACAGGACAAAGCGTGAAGCTCGTAGACATCAGAAAAATACGATAGATGAGCGCAAAAGAGCCGCCGCCGACTGTCATATAGCCGACTCCAAGGGATCGCAAATTATCACCTTTGGAAGCGACTCTGACGAAGAAGCTGCCCTCAACCCTCTCTTCAAGGAATCCATTTCAAAAATGAAAGAATTAAGGAGTTGCGAGAACGTTCAGCCGTGCAATCGCACGCTACTCGGAAAAAATCTCAAAAATGAAAGAATTAAGGAGTTGCGAGAACGTTCAGCCGTGCAATCGCACGCTACTCGGAAAAAATCTCGGCCCCGCAAACAAAGGATCGAACAAAAAGGATAAAGGAAAGGGAAAAACGACCTTCGTCGCCAACACTCAACGACAATCATGTGGCCCTAGACCGGTTGTTCGTCAAAACAATATGCGTCCACGCATATCCCTCGAGGAGAGGCTAGGACGTCCTTACTCGTTTCCTCAAGATGAAATAAGGAGACTGTTCGAGCTGGCAGTGCGCGACAAACTCATCAATCTGCCGAGTCCAAAACGTCCGTTGCAGCCAGTCGATGTCAAAGATTCCAATTATTTCCCTTACCATCAAACGGTAAGTCACCTGATCGAGGATTTCTACGTCTTCAAAAACTGGGTTGAAGACCAATACCAACAGGGCAAGTTCGTCATCTCCGAAAACTGGAAGGTGAGCCCGCCACAACCGCACGCTCTGAGAAAGATGGATACACCGGGGGCATCATGCTCATTCAGAAGGAAAGCCCCATAGACCGAAAAGTCAGTAAACTAGAGATTCACCTCAAATACGGCGATGACGGACCGAAACGTCCTTAAACTAATGACGGACCACTATGTCCTAAAACTAGTTAATGACCGAAACGTCTTTAAACTACTACCGCAGCATCCTCAGGCCGACGAGATAAAAAAAAAGAATAAAAAAAATATTAAAAAAATAATAATAAAAAAGACGGTATGTCCATAAGCAAAATGGGCACGGATGAAAACCCGAAAGGGCTCCGTGAGTAAAAGCAGCAGGGCTACCGGCGAGTGTTCGTGAAAACCCGAAAGGGCGCGACCTCGTTAGAAAAAAGAAAAAAAAAAAGAAAAAAAAACGGTATGTCCGTAAGCAAAATGGGCACGGATGAAAACCCGAAAGGGCTCCGTGAGTAAAAACAGCAGGGCTACCGGCAAGTGTTTGTGAAAACCCAAAAGAGCGCAACCTCGTTAAAAGACACTTACAAGGTCCTCTCGACCTTGTAAGAAGAAACCACCCGCGTGAGATCCATACGACTCACAAGGAAGCAACACACTTAGGGATCCTCACGATTCTTAAGGAGAAATTACACTTGCGAGATCCTCACGACTCGTAAGGAGAACTCTCTTATGGGACCCTCACGGCTCATAAGATTTGAAAGTCTTAACTTACAGAGACCTGAACCTGTTCTTAAGCAACTCCCACAACCTTCGATATTTCCCTACAAGTGTCTCAATACTGGCCCTTGTACACAATCCACGGGCGCGAATAAACATTTCCCTAACCAAGTCCCACCCGTGACTGGGGATATGTCCATACGGTGAACAACCCTTATAAGTCCTCTCGACTTATAAGGAGAAAAACCTTTTTGTAAGATCCTTATGACTTGCAGGGGAACATGCACTTAGGAATCCTCACAATTCCTAAGGAGAAAACACACCTACGAGATCCTCACGACTTGTAGGGAGAAATACCTTTGTGAGACCCTTACGGCTCATGAAGTCAAAAGCCTTAGTCGACGGGATCCTAACCCTGTTCGCTAAGCTACCTTTGTTCGACATCGACAGAGGCAAGTGATGATTCGCTCCTGGCAATATCCCAGTTGTAGCGATGCTGATGCCTAAATCGGTATCAAATTCCAAGTCCTTTCATGGCAAATGATGATTCGCTCCTGGCAATATTCCAGTTATAACGATGCTGATGCCGAGATCAGCGCCGGATTCCAAGTTCCACACTCGTGATAAAAAAAAATCAGCGAGCTAAAATTGCATATGAAATAGCCGAAATGATGGGGCAACTTGCAACAAAATCAGCAAGTAAAAAAAAATGTATGCATTCAAAATAGCCGAAATGATGGGACAACTCGTAATAAAAAGCAGCGAGTAAAAAACAAAAAAAAAATAGCCAAAATGATTGGGCAACTCGCAATAAAAAGCAGCGAGTGAAAATAAAATAAATAGCCGAAATGATTGGGCACCGCGAAAAATAGCCGAAATGATTGGGCAATCGCGACCTTCGCGATATAAAAACTGAAATGATAGAGCATCGCGGAAATACAATAATAAAAAAAAAATGAATGAATGAAACTTAAGCCCTACAGGTAAGATCACATCGATCCCTGTATACAATCCAGGGGCACAAACAAAGAGGGAACCATACCTTCCCAACAGGCTCCACCAGAAAGCGAAGCCAAATCTCGACGGTTCATAGACAGTCTAGAGACAATCTCAACATTTGTCGCAATATTGCAGACACAATGTCAACAAACGAAGTGAAGGAAGATCCCTAGATTCAGGGTCTCGACGTCGATATTGACATCTTAGAGATCACCAACGGCGTTTCTCCTCACTCCAACCAGATGCAGACATGATTTTAACGCCAAGGTCATAAGAGCATGGGGCAAAAATTAATATCGGGAATTTCTAAAGAAACTGAAATTTGCAAAGAGATGCATACCATTTGGAGTTTGATGAATGTTGGTAGGATTCCTTCAACATTATCATACGATGATATTTGGATCCCGATCCTACTGTGAGTATATGCTACTCATCAGGAGATTCGTCACTTAACGATCAATGCTATAAACCAAGTAGGTGCCGAGAAAGGTGTCAGCGGGGCTACGCCCCCCAGAGAAAAGAGCTTATTTAATTAAGAAACTTCGTGAAAGCGTTGGAAAACATCCCTCGAAGTACCGACACCATCCTGGATGAATGGTTAAGCAAGTATTGTACGGTGAGAATAGTCCTGGCTAGTTCTTCCTTTTTGGTTTGAGGAGGGATTCGAGAAACAGTGGGAGCCATCCAGTTTAGATAAACTAAAAACCACTCTAAACTTGCAAGAGCATCATGCTAAAGTGTTCTTCTCTCTCTCCTATTTGCGGAGAACCTGAAAATGACTGGACTTAAGTTACTTTTAGAAAAAAAATACTGACAGGGCCAAACTATAAAGATTGGCTGCAGAATGTCAAAATGGCTTTGACCTATGACAAGTTGGGGTATGTCCTCACCGCTAAGGCACCTGCAGTCCCAGGTCCCAAATCCAGTAATGCGGATAAGGAAATCCGCAAAACCTAGGAGTTTGATTGCGCCAAGGCCAAGTGCATCGTGCTTGCCTCGATGAACAATGAACATCAGAGGAGGCACGAGGATATGGATCTTGATGCTATATTTCTCCATACAAAGGAACTTTATGGAGAGCAATCTCGTATAGCAAGATACGAGACCTCAAAGAACTTGTTTCGAGCGAGGTTAGCCGTCGGATCATCGGTAGGAGAACATGTCCTAAAGATGATTGGCTATATAGAAGAGCTCGCAGACCTTGGGACGACTTTGGATAATGAGCTCTATACAGACCTGATTCTCCAGTCCCTTCCTTCCACCTACGCCCAGTTTATTCTGAATTTCAACTTTCAAAGAAAAGAAGTTGAACTTCCAGAACTCCTTAACATGTTGAGAAGTGCAGAGGGCACCTTGCAAAAGGAAAAGGAAACACCCGCTATGTTTGTTAGCGGTGCTTCTTCTTCCGGGTCCAAGGCTAGGGCCAAAGGAAGGAAGAAGAAGGCCGCCACCAAACCTAGAGGAGGTGTAAGTAAGGTGGGAGCGAAGGGAAAGAAAAAGATTGCGGTACTAGTAGTGGCCCAGGATGCGTGCTTCCATTGTCATAGGAAAGGGCATTGGAAGAAAGATTGCAAGGCGTAGAACGCCAAGAACCAGGGACCGAAGCAAGCTGTGGTTTCGACTTCAGGTGTGTTTGTAATTGAGAATTGTCTGTCAATCAACTATACTTCCTGGGTATTGGATACCGGATCAGGATCTCATATATGCAATTCATTGCAGGTACTGAGAAACCGTAGGGTGCTGAAGGATGGTGATATGACCCTGATGGTTGCTAACGGAGCTAGCGTGGGAGCTGTGTCCGTAGGGGATTATCACCTGGGATTGACGAGTGGACATATTTTGGTTTTACATAACTGTTTTTGTGTACCTAGTTTAACGTGTGATATCATATCAGTTTCCTTGTTATCAAATAAATGTTATGTTTTCACGTTTGTAAGCAATGTTGTTACCATCCACCTTAATCATAGTTTGATTAGGTCCGGTACACTGGATAACGGTATATATGTCTTAAACCAACTCCAGATTTTCAATGTCCAGAACACACTAAAAAGAAAGTCTCCAGATTTAAATAAGGCTTTCTTATGGCATTGTAGACTAGGTCACATCAATGAGACAAGGTTAACTAAGTTACATAGAGAAGGATATTTGGACTCGTTCGAATATCAAACTTATGCCACTTGTCAATCATGTCTCAAAGGAAAGATGACAAAGACTCTATTCACTGGACATGGAGTAAGAGCGAGCGAGCTCTTAGGACTCATACACAGCGATGTATGTGGTCCAATGTCTACACATGCAAGAGGTGGTTTTTCCTATTTCATTACTTTTACGGATGATTACTCAAGGTACGGATTCATTTATCTGATGAAACATAAATCCGAGGCTTTTGAGAAATTCCAGGAGTATAAGAATGAAGTAGAAAACCAAACCAGCAAAAGTATCAAGACACTAAGATCTGATCGAGGTGGTGAATACTTAAGTACCGAGTTCCTAGGTTACCTAAAAGAGAAAGGAATTCTCTCTCAGCTTACTCCTCCATACACTCCACACCATAACGGTGTATCGGAGAGACGGAATCGAACCCTATTGGATATGGTACGTTCCATGATGAGTAATGCTGAGTTACCGCGATCTTTCTGGGGTTATGCGCTAGAATCAGCGGCATATCTTTTGAACATAGTTCCTACCAAAACTGTGCCTACCACGCCATATCAGATGTGGAGTGGGAAGAAACCCTATCTTCAGTATCTAAAGATACGGGGATGTCCAGCTTTTGTTAAAAAGAAGCATGTGGACAAGCTCGAGGCACGATCAGTAAAGTGTATGTTTGTGGGATATCCAAAGAACTCCAGGGGGTATCTATTCTATTACGCAGAGGAACAAAAGGTTTTGGTTTCTCGTAATGCCCATTTTCTAGAACATCAGTTTTTAGAAAAGGAAACAAGTGGGCGCGAAATAGAACTGGAAGAAATTCAAGAACCACAAACTACTACTGAAAGTTTGGTAGAACCAGTAGTTCAAGAAGAACAGGACATTCCCGCACCCCTCCGCAGAAGTAGTAGGCCGTCTCATCCGCCTGAGAGATACTACGGTTTTCTCATAGATGGAGATAGAAAGGATTGCATCATTGATGATGATGAATCTACTAGCTTCCAGCAGGCCATCCAGAGCGGTGACTCGGTACGATGGCTAGATGCAATGCGGACCGAGATGGAGTCCATGTACACCAACAAAGTATGGACTTTGGACTTTGCTCCAGATGGGGTAAAACCCATAGGATGCAAATGGATCTTCAAGAAAAAGATTGGTGTAGATGGACAGGTGGAAACCTATAAGGCTAGACTTGTTGCAAAGGGTTTTCGTCAAAGACCTGGTTTGGACTATGATGAAACTTTTTCTCCAGTGGCTATGCTCAAATCCATTCGGGTCCTTCTTGCTATTGCTGCCTTCCATGATTATGAAATCTGGCAGATGGACGTAAAGACGGCTTTTCTGAATGGTAATTTAGAAGAGTGCGTCTATATGGATCAGCCAGAAGGTTTCAATCAGAGTGGGAGCAGGGGGAATGTATGCTAGTTGCTTAAGTCCATTTATGGACTAAAGCAGGCATCATGGAGTTGGAACATCTGTTTTGATGAAACGGTCAAAGAATATGACTTTATCAAAAATCCAGATGAACCATGTATATATAGTAAAGTTGTAGCACGAACTGTCGTATTCCTCGTATATACGTGGATGACATTCTATTGATAGGAAATGACAATCCTATGCTACAATCTGTCAAAGGATTCTTGTCACACAGGTTCTCCATGAAAGACCTGGGTGATGCCTCTTACATTCTGGGGATCCGGATCTATCGTGATAGATCCAAGAGGATGTTGGGACTTTCGCAGTCTAGGTATATCAACACTATACTGAAAAGATTCAGTATGGAAGATTCTAAGCGCGGTAATCTACCGGCTTGTCACGGAATCACCCTCTCCAAAGAGATGTCTCCCAAGACTGATTTGGAAAAGGAACACATGTCTATTATACCCTATGCTTCTGCGGTAGGCTCTATAATGTATGCGATGTTGTGCACCAGACCAGATGTAGCTTACGCACCGAGCGTGGTAAGCCGGTATCAGTCAGACCCAGGGGAGAAGCACTGGATAGCAGTAAAGAACATTCTCAAGTACCTGAGAAGGACTAAGGAGATGTTCTTGGTTTACGGCGGAAAAGACCTCAAGATGGAGGCCTTTGCTGATTTCGGCTTCCAGAGTGATAAGGACGATTCCAAGTCCATGTCAGGTTATGTCTTTACTCTCAATGGAGGGGCGGTGTGCTGGAAGAGTTCCAAGCAGGACACCGTTGCTGACTCGACGATGGAAGCAGAGTATATTGCTGCTTGCGATGCCGCAAAAGAAGCGGTCTGGAAGAAGAAGTTCCTAACAGAACTTCAGGTGGTTCCTACCAATGTTGATCCAATACCTCTGTATTGCAACAACAACAGAGCTATAGCTTTAGTGAAGGAACCAAGGTCCCATCAGAAGTCCAGACACATCTTAAGGCGGTATCACCTGATCAGGGAGATCATAGATCGCCGGGAGATCGAGGTCCGGAGAGTTGCTACTGAAGAGAACATTGCTGATCCATTCACAAAAGCCCTACCTCAGATTCAGTTCGAGAGGCTACTCGAGATCATCGGTCTTCGATATGCCAGTACATGGCCCTAGTGCAAGTGGGAGATTGTTAGTGTATATGCCCTAGGGGCCATTATTGTATCATACTAGCTTGTATATTACTTAGTGGAAGCTTGGGATATTCACAGTTATATAACAGTCTTGCTAAACATAGTAGTATGCTACTTGGTTTTATCTATCTTAATATGTGAGTATACGTATTGATAGAGCTCTTAGGATCTTGCTTGACTACCAGCGTTGTGATGGCAGTCACACTAGTGGGGGCTAGTAGTCTACAAGCACATCCTTTTTCAGGTCCCTAGTCGTAGGATTATCGAGACAGGGCATCGATACTCCGGAGTAGACTAGTGTGTACGCTTCTCATCCCAGTTGGGGAGATGGTCTGTCCCACAGCCGTCAGTACGTCGTACTGGAGATAGTATACAGGTGCTCGTTGGGTTACGGGTACACCGGACAGGACTCGCAGGGAACTGTTGGTTGGTATTATACCAGTCATCAGTTAACAGTTCCCAGGTGACATGAGTACAGCATAGTCCGCAGACTTGACACTGCTACTTCGTCTTGAGTGTGTCTCACTGTTCTTAGATTGCTACCCTACCACGGCTCAAAGGAGTCTTGCAAACAGGTAGCAGTTGGGTGCAGTCCCGAGCACGTGGAGGAAGTGGCGGTTAGACAGGATTCGTCTCTCTCGGTATTGGGAGTTGATATCGCGCTGTGTCAGAGAGCCATTACGCAAAGTCCCTGGCTAGGGCAAGCGAGATTTACTGGTAGGTTCCAGTTGTTTCTTAAGGTGTAATGGGCTACGCTTCGACACGACTTATACCACTATTAGGGGACTGACGCTTGCCGCCCTCTAGGCCCGATATGCGATAGTCTTAGAAGAACAGACCGGACTGTACGGAGATTGTCACATCAGGCTCAGTAGGAGTTCGGATGGGTTTCCTCATCGGCCTTCTTATCGACATCTACCTGGAGACCGTTACGTACAGCTAGTGCCGTTTGCGGTCTATGGTTAAACCCACTGCCAGCGTAGTAGTCGAGTCTTTAGAGTCCCACACAGAGAGTTTCCCTACTCCAGGCGAAATGATATAGAGGTCGTATGGTTTTACGACAAGGGTTCGGACGCATACGTGTGTTTACGCACGTACGACATTCGGACAGTTTTTACTAGCCGGTTTTGGTTTAAGCCAGATTCTAGTATCGGGTTATTGGATTTATACAGTCTAAAGTTTTTCCGTGTTTTCACGGATAGGAGGGGCGTTCTCGTAATTTCACGAGAAGCTTCTAGAAGGATGGTGACTTGGGGGTTTAGGTGGCATTTGCATTTATTGTTTTAATAACTCATTTGTGTGATTCATCCATGGAGTTAATGCTTCATTAATTGTTCTAATGACTCATGAGATGAATCACTCATATGAATAAATGAAGCATGGTTGTTAAATCATTTATTTATTTATTTGATAAAAGATAATGCTTCATATATATTCAAATGAGTTCATTATCTCTTCTCATTCTCATGCTTACCTTCTCTCTCCTCAAGCTCTCTCTCTCTTCAAACCCTAATCCTCCCCTCATATGTTGAGATCAAGGATTAGATAAACTAATTAATCCATAACCTCACTCTATATCACCTAGGTACCTTTGATTAGCAACTAAAGAAACCTAGTTACCTCAAGTTTAGAGGTGAAGCTTGGAATAGAAGCTCTCGGGTGGATCGTCTATTACGTAGAAGAGGCCGAGGAGGAGGTGGACAATGAAAAGAAGAAGGACTAGGATCACTAGGTATAATCTCTTTTCATAATAGTTAAGAACTCCTATGCATGTGTTAGTTATAGTTTAGCAAAGATTCTTCGGTTAGTCGATGTTAACTCAAAGAACAAGATCGTTTTTCATATTTCCACCTCCCCGCAACTCATGGGGTGTTGTACATCGACTTACAGTGGTATCAGAGCCTCGCTAAACAATAATTAACTTATTAGCAAAGTCGTATGAATTTCGAACGCAAAACGAACCGGAAAAAACATTGATATCACTAAGTTTCTGTCGAATTTAAAACGAGGCCTAAAAATTTTTCAGGGACCTCTAAAATAACCAGCAGGGAATTATAAGGTTACTGGAGAAAAATGGGTTCATGAATCGGCCAAACAGCCGTGGAACCGCGGCCGATCCCACCGATCCGCCGCGGCCGATCCCACCGATCCGCCGCGGATCCGCGGCCGAGTTGAAGCCGATTCAACCCAGTTTGCTCCAGTAACTCTTCTGTGATGTTTTTTGTATTTTCTGGAATGTTTATTTTCTGCTCAAGTCTCAGGTGCACAGAGAAGTTTTGGAGTAGAATCTAATGTGTTTGCTCGATCGAAATTATACGATGTTTAGCTAATTAGATTATATCTGTGAACTGTATAATGTGTTCGTAAACCTCCCCTAACTGCTAGTATGTCGGTTGGTAGGGGGTTGCACATTTCTGTAATGGATTTTACTGTTTGTGGTTATGAACTGTATTGGATTGTTGTGATGATTAGCCGGGGTTTGAGATGGGTTATTATATTCATTCATTCGATCTAATTGTAATATGTTGTAATATTATTTTGCGGGGCACATCCAGGTTGCGGTTGTAGCCACCGTTGTATTATTTCATTTTACTGTTTTTGCTCCTAGGATAGACCCAAGGTGGGGTGCACAAACTACCGGGTACTTTGAAGTGTTTAGTGGCCTACTCACGTTGTTGAGGGAGACCGCTTCACTTCGGGTACTTGGCGGGTAGTTTGCCGTACCCGTAGGGGTCTAGGGTAGGGTAATGGCTATTCATCACAACTGTGTAATCCGTCTTTCGTTACAGGCTCAAAAGAAACGCGGATTGCTTGCATATCCAAAAATGTTCATCTGTGATCTGGAATGCCTATTATTGCGTCTGACGAATGTACAATATCTATATTTGATAGCTATTTAGACGTCACTTATGTTTTACACCCGCGCTAGCCCAGCCCCCGCTCTGCCGTTAGTTAAGTAACCTAACGGGTGATGACGGGACATAGTGGCGAATGCGGATGGCATAAGAGGACGTTGTATTTTCGTTGTTTTCTGCAATGATAGGTTAATGATGGGACGTATTATTATTAATGCAAAGAAAATAAACCAAAGTTGAATCGTTGGAACAGTTTAAAACAAACCACTCGGTTATTTTTAAAACAAAAGATATTTTTAAATTGCAGAGCTTTAACCACTCCTTTTAAAAGCTATCAGGTTTCTTCGGTCATATCAAGTCCACTACGTTCACGGTTTCGCCAAAACTATTCGTAGACCTCCGTCATTTCATTTGGGTATTCAGTAGTATTCAAGCTATGTATTTTGACCTAATGTCAAGGCATAGTGTTTGGTAGCTGCTGGGTATTCATTTGTTGCATAGATAGATGAGTTAGTTTGGGACAGTCGTATTATCATTTTGGCCGAACGTCAAGGATATGTACGGATGGGTTCAAATTAACAAGATAATGATGGGTAGAACTTGACATGCGACTTATGACATTTTGACCTAACGCCAAGGTCATAAGAGCATGGGGCAAAAATTAATATCGGGAATTTCTAAAGAAACTGAAATTTGCAAAGAGATGCATACCATTTGGAGTTTGATGAATGTTGGTAGGATTCCTTCAACATCATCATACGATGATATTTGGATCCCGGTCCTACTGTGAGTATATGCTACTCATCAGGAGATTCATCACTTAACGATCAATGCTATAAACCAAGTAGGTGCCGAGAAAGGTGTCAGTGGGGCTACGCCCCCAGAGAAAAGAGATTATTTAATTAAGGAACTTCGCGAAAGCGTTGGAAAACCTCCCTCGAAGTACCGACACCATCCTGGATGAACGGTTAAGCAAGTATTGTACGGTGAGAATAGTCCTGGCTAGTTCTTCCATTTTGGTTTGAGGAGGGATTCGAGAAACAGTGGGAGCTGATTGTCATGATCTAACTGTGTCGTGTTTAAAAAGAATTATGAAATTACCGCAATTAAAACGCTGTCGCTTGTAGCGAGCCGCGATGAATACGGGTCGTCCGCAGGGAGATGGTAAGTTTCTTATTGCTTGTTTTAACGAGTTAATACCGTGTTTTGATTTGTTGGTTAACTAATCGTCGTAACAAAGATATGAATAAAAAGGACTTGTTAAGGGTAGTAATAAGTTAGATTGTATGAAGGTGATGTTTGCCAATTCCTTATAGCCCCGACTTGGTATTGATACTAAAGCAATAGGTAACAACGCGGATTAGGGAACTTGAAATACGGTATTTGCGGTATTTCGCTAAATCCGTTTTCCTTGTCCCTTGTCCTTCCGTTGTTATCTCTTGATTTTAGCCTTCGGCAAATCACGGGCAATCCGGTCATGATTAGGAATCATCACTATCGGGGTAGGATAGGATGCCTAGTGAGCGGAGTTGCGGGTGATTTGCACGAAGTTTCAATAGGCAAGTTTTAGGTTTTAATGTTTGGACAAAGAAAATCTTCGAATACGATCTAACATATTACACCCTTAACAAGTGAAAAGATTACTCACACATATTTACAAATTAACAAGAAAGAAAAGAGAAGATACATAAAAACATGCAATGAAATAAAGAGGAAAAGAGAACCGATGAGTTCAAGCGTTTTATCTCCCAGTGTTCAATCCCCGGCAACGTGTGAGATCCAAATACCAAGCTTTAAGGTTGCAAGCTCACTTAAGAGGTTGCAAGATCAAAGCAAAGCATGAATTTCACAATTGAAATCATGTAAAGTGGAACAAGACATGTAATAAAAATACGAACTTTTATTGAAGAACAAACTTGTTACAAGAGATCTTGAAGTCAAGAACCTAAGCCTTAAGCTTGCAAGTTCTAAATGAGAAGTTGCAAGGTCAAGACAAAGGGGCAAGAGCTCAAGAATGAAAAGAAAAATTACAAGAATTCTAAGATAGAACTAAAGAAAAAGCTGCCCTTTCCTCTTGTCTCTGGTCTCTATTTATAGGCTCAGAAAGAAATATTCATATCTGCCCCATTATGGCTCATGCTGATTTGTTTGATTGCCTTTGATTTGAACACATGCTTTTTAGTCTTGAATGCATATAATATCATATGCATATAAAATCATATCCTTGATTGCATATAAAATCATATCCTTGATGATTGCATATAGAATCATATCCTTGATTGCATATAAAATCATATCCACATGTGCTTAAAAGTCATGTGTACACACTTGTTGTGTTGGACCATTTAGAAAAAAAAATGTGTACACAACTTGTTGCGTAAAGGAACTCCTGAAGTATCGGTCGGTTAGCGTTTCTGGTCGCAGTGTCTTCCCTCAAGTGATATATCCGTGCTGTTGGATGCATTTCCAGTATTTTGTCATGGATACGTGTAATCTGTAATGCTGAGCAGACACTGGTCAATAATACCGATAAATACAACAATTAGATAATGAATGAGCGGTATTAGAATGCAATTTTCTGATATGAACAAATACCCCCAAACTTATCTATTGCTCGTCCCGAGCAAAACCATTTATTCACAAAAGAAAATCCTAACCGCACTTTCGTAGGGAACGCGATTGCACTGAGCATGTGCAACAAGCCATTTAACCTCTAGGTGTCCCTAGTAGGAGGAGTGTTGTCTCCTGAGGGTTTTCAGCGGATACTACCCACAAAATCCCATCAAGCTAGTTTTGCGAATTAACTATAATTCAAACCCTAAGGTTTTGTTTTCAAAAATAGCAATTCTATTATCCTAATTCTAGACCATCGAACCTTTATTTTTCACACCTCGCTTCTCATTTAACTTAAAATTTTATATGTCTTTACGTGCGGTGTAAATAGTGTCGTTAAGTTTCAGAAGGATCGATTAAAGTTGCCATGTCACAAAATAAAGCCCAGATAAAAATTTAAAGAGGATCACATAAGTTTTATAAAGAGTTAAGTATTTCTCAAATTTCGTTTTCCAGTTAGGTTTCAAATTCAGAATTTCTATCTTCCTTAACAGGAAACTAGGTCTTATTTTTCACTCCACCTCTTTCTTGTTTTCATTTCATACACACCTCTGTGAACGTGCAATAGTCTTTATCATAGAATAAAACCTTCATATCTCCGCTAGAAATACTTTTTTTTTTATAAAAACCTGTCTTTTGTCAAGATTATTCTCACACAAAGAACCGTTAGGAATTTTAACTCCGAGAGAACACTTGCTTGACTTTGTTTTAATCTGGACTTTCTAGGCTTCTTAGCGAGCTTTGGGCCAATGCTCCCAAACCAGTTGGCTTTAGGGCATTAGGTGTAGAGACACCCCAGCGGACTTAATTACTCAAGTTACCTAGGCCCAAAAACAAAAGACAATTTTGGCGTGAAAATCATAACGATTTAATGCGAACGGAGATATAATCGGTAGTTCAATTATTTTTTTTGATAAAAGACGTGTCTAGTGGGTCAGGTATGTAATCATTCCAATCAAGTTCCAGATGGGTTATTTTTCAGAATTAGTTCTTATCAAGGCATCAATAACATCCCTTCATATTCGCTTCACTTCATAAACTATTCTTGATATTACTTATTTCAGAACAAACCTATTTGATCCTCAGAAAATAGTTTATCAAAAAAAAATTTCAGACATAATAGACTTGTCATCTAATTTCTACAAAACTCACGACACGTGTAGTGTGATATAAAGACATATAACAACATTAGTTAACTTCAAAGGAGAGTTATGTTTCAGGTTTTCAAAATCTAAAAATAGGATTTAGTAGTTCCTATCTTATTAAACAAAACCGTCGAAATATTGAATCTAAGTTCTTTCACTAGCTAATTTGGCGACAAAGTTTTTATGTTTTTAGAAAATTTTCTGATTTTTATAGTTTTTTTTATATTTAAATAAGTATGAAAATGCAGAATATATAAATGAATGCGAAGGTTAGAAATGCGTACCGAGCGTACCCCCAAACTTAAACTTGACAGTGCCCTCACTGTCATTGTACATTAAAAGGGCAAAAATATGGAAGGTTAGATATACAAAAAAAAAAAATTATTTTTTATTTATATATATATATATATCTTTTTAAACATATATACAAAGGAAAATCGTATATACATACCCCCCAAACTTATTTGAAACAACGTCCGCTGTTTTGGCTGGATAACCGAAGTTTGGTGGTAGACAGAGAAAGATTATGCAGGGTAAACCGGCTCCTGCAAGAGCAGGAGCTCCTCTGATGGTTCAGCGCTAAGGTACGGTTTCATTCTGTGTCCATTTACTTTGAAAAGCGAACCGTCCTTTGGATTTTCCAAATCCACCGCGCCGTGCGGATATACAGTCCGCACAACAAATGGTCCCTTCCAGCGAGATCTGAGCTTGCCGGGATGAAAATGCAGTCGGGTATCGTAAAGAAGCACCTGCTGTCCAGGTGTGAAAGTTTTGCGCATGAGGTTTATCATGAAACACCTTCATTCGGTTCTTTACAATAACCGCGTTGTCGTAAGCTTCATCCCGAAGCTCGTTCAATTCGTTCAGCTGCAGCTTCCGATCGCTGCCCGCATCTTTGAGAGATAGATTCAGCTCCTTAATCGCCCAAAATGCGCGATGCTCTATTTTGACTGGAAGGTGGCAAGCCTTTCCGTAAACAAGCCGATAAGGAGACATGCCGAGATTCTTCTTATAAGCAGTTCGAAATGCCCAAAGGGCATCATTGAGTTTTACCGACCAATCTTTACAGTTCTTGGAAACCGTCTTCTCCAGTATCCGCTTGATTTGCCGATTTGAAACTTCGGCTTGCCCACAGATTTGGGGGTGGTAGGGCATAGATAGCTTATGATTAATGGAATATTTCCGCATCAAGGCCTCGAAGGTTTTATTGCAGAAATGAGTTCCATTGTCGCTAATGATCGCACGGGGGTGCCCAAACCCGGAGAAAATGTTTTCCTTAAGAAATCTAACGACAACCTTGTTGTCGTTAGTCCGGCTGGGCACAGCCTCGACCCACTTAGAGACATAATCAACAGCTAGAAGGATGTACAAGTTCCCAAAAGAGCTGGGAAACGGCCCCATGAAATCAATCCCCCAAACATCGAAAATCTCCACAACCAAGATTGGTTGGAGCGGCATCTCGTTTCTCCTGGATATCCAGCCCAAGTGTTTGCACCGGGAGCAAGTCTTGCAGTAATCATGAGCGTCTTTGAAGAGTTGTGGCCAGTAAAAGCCACACTGCAAGATCTTCTCGGCTGTCTTTCTGGGGCCAAAATGCCCGCCACATGCTTGATCGTGGTAAAACGACAGCACACTCTTGACTTCATTGTCCGGTACACACCGACGAATGATTTGGTCGGAACAGTATTTAAAAAGATAAGGTTCATCCCAGTAAAAATGCTTTACTTGGGACAAGAATCGAAGTTTATCCTGTTTCGACCAATCTTTAGGTATCAAGCCGGTGGCTAAGTAGTTGACGATATCAGCGAACCATGGTTCGTAAGAAACGGTCAAGAGTTGCTCATCGGGAAAAGCATCAGTGATAGGAAGTTCAAGTGTAGGCGAAGAAGGAAGTAGTGACAGGTGATCGGCTACTACATTTTCACATCCTTTTTTGTCCCTTATGACAAGGTCAAACTCTTGTAGCAGGAGGATCCAACGTATTAGCCTCGATTTTGCATCCTTCTTCGCAAAAAGGTGGCGAAGAGCTGAATGATTCGTATACACAATAACTGGAGAGCCGATTAAATAAGGCCGAAATTTTTCAAGTGCAAACACAACTGCTAAAAACTCTTTTTCTGTTGTTGTGTAGTTTAGTTGGGCCTCAGTTAATGTACGGCTAGCGTAATAAATCACGTGCGGCATCTTGTTAATGTGCTGTCCAAGAACAGCACCAATGGCAAAATCTGATGCGTCGCACATAATTTCGAAAGGTTGCGTCCAGTCTGGAGATGAAAGAATGGGCGCAGAAATGAGAGAGTGTTTCAAAGACTCGAATGCTTCCATGCAAGTTGAGTCGAAATCAAATGTTGTGTTCTTGGCCAATAAGAGAGTCAAGGGTCTAGCAATCTTGCTAAAATCCTTGATGAACTGTCTATAAAATCCAGCATGGCCAAGGAAAGCTCGGATGTCTTTGACGCATTTAGGAGGAGGAAGATTAGAGATGACTTCAAGTTTGGCTCTATCAACCTCTATGCCGTTTTGCGAGATGACATGTCCTAAGACAATGCCTTCTCGTACCATAAAGTGACACTTCTCCCAATTCAAAGTTAGGTTCTTATCCGTACAGCGGGTAAGAACTGCATCAAGATGTCGTAAACACTCGTCGAAGGAGTCACCAAAAATAGAGAAATCATCCATGAAGATCTCCAAGAACTCTTCAACCATGTCTGAAAAGATCCCCATCATACACCGCTGAAATGTAGCGGGTGCATTGCATAACCCAAAGGGCATGCGACAATAAGCAAAAGTACCAAAAGGACAAGTAAATGTGGTCTTGTCTTGATCCTCTTTGGCGATGGGGACTTGGTTATAGCCGGAATAGCCATCCAAAAAGCAATAGAACTCGTTCCCAGCCAATCGTTCTAGCATTTGGTCAATGAAAGGTAAAGGAAAGTGGTCTTTCCTTGTCGCGGCATTGAGTTTTCTATAGTCGATGCAAACTCGCCACCCAGTTTGGGTGCGAGTGGGAATTAACTCATTTGCCTCATTGGTAATGACCGTGATGCCCGATTTCTTTGGCACAACATGAATGGGGCTAACCCATTGGCTATCCGAGATAGGGTAAATGATACCACTATCAAGACATTTGACAATCTCCTTCTTGACAGCCTCTTTCATAATGGGGTTGAGGCGTCTTTGTGGATCCCTTGCCGGCTTGGCATCATCCATCAAGTGTATATGATGTTCAACTATGAGGGGACTAATCCCCTTGATATCCGCCATAGACCAGCCAAAAGCTTGCCGATTATTTTGTAAGACCATTAAAAGGGCCTTCTCTTGCTCAAGAGCTAGAGAGGCCGATATGATAACGGGTAAGGTCTCATTATCACCTAGATAAGCATATTTTAGGTGCGACGGCAAAAGCTTTAGTTCGAGTTTAGGAGGTGAAACAATAGATGGTAACAATGGAGTAACTGTTTCAAACTCGAAGGATTCCATCAAAGGTTCAAATCGAGTGTACGCAACCGAGTCGGATGGTTCAACTAACTCATCCGAAAAAGCAAAAGACTCACACTCGAGTGGTGAGTCTTCAAAATCGTCAACAAATATGAAACACTCATAATCGTTGTCCGCCGTGAAAGCTGTGTCGGATTCTAGGAGGAACGCACTAGTGGCGTCAACACTGCTGTGATCGAACGTGAAATTTTCGAACCCACAGTCCTCCTCCGCGATCTCATTGATCGAGCAAACATCAAGTATGCTAGAATTAGGCTTGGCAGGATGATTTCCCAACTTAAAAATGTTGAGTTCAATTGTCATATTGCCAAAAGATAGATTCATTGAACCGTTACGACAATTGATCACTGCGTTGGAGGTCGCAAGGAATGGTCGACCAAGTATCACCGGAATTTGACTCCGGGGGTTAGCGACAGGTTGTGTATCCATAACAATAAAGTCAACGGGGAAAATGAAATCCCCTACTCTAATTAACACATCCTCCAACTCTCCCCTAGGATGGGTGATTGATCGGTCGGCCATTTGGAGAGTACAGTGAGTGGGCTTAAGCTCTCCAACGCCTAATTGCTCGTACACAGAATAAGGTAGCAAATTGACACTAGCACCAAGATCTAATAGTGCTCTATTGATATTCTTGTCCCCAATTGTTATCGAAATAGTAGGACAACCGGGGTCCTTTTGCTTTGGGGGTAAAGAATTGACAAGAGCATTACTAATAGCACTAGCCATGAAAACTTTCTTTGGTACTTGTGACTTTCTCTTTTTGGTGCATAAGTCCTTTAAGATTTTTGCATATAAAGGAACTTGTTGGATTGCATCCAAAAGAGGGATATTTATGCTAACCTTTTTGAACAACTCGACAATCTTCTCCATTTGTGGAGTTAGTTTAGTGGATCTCAACCGGTTTGGAAAAGGAACGTTTTGAAAAGTTGTTGAGTCCAATTGTTGAGTTGGAACAGAATCCCGTGTAGATGTGTTCATATTGTGAGAAGTGGGTCCGTTCGAGCTAGAAGAGGTAGAGCCGTGTGAAGGATGAAGAATAGGCTCTAACGAAGAAGAAAAAGAAGAAGGTGAAGAAGATGAAGAAGGGACACCGGCAGGGGTGTCATTGTTAATACCCACCTTGTTTTGCAACACTTTTCCCGATCTCAACGTGGTCACAGCATTTACGTTATGATTTTGCTGTTGATATGCAGCATGTGCGTGACTGGGATTTGGCAGTGGTTGAGATGGGAGCTTTCCTTTTTCTCGCTCGCTCAATGCTGCATTGAGTTGTGCAATTTGTGCCTCAATAGATTTGATGCTTTGATCGTGTGAGGTACTGTTTTGCACCAAAGATTGAATAGAAGTCACTAATCTTGCTGTAGATTGTGTAGATTGCTTTAGGAACGCATCTAGACTTCTTTCGAGCGAGCTAACCTTGTCATTATTAGGTTGAACAAAATTGTTTGGCGGGTAAGCAGTGTTAGGCACAAAATTGTTCACTTGATTAGGGTAAGGTTGCTGTTGGAAAGGTTGTTGAAATTGAGTTTGTGGAGGTGCTTGTTGTTGTGGAGGAGGAGGCCTTTGAAAATTGTTATTTCCTTGGAATTGTTGATTTTGGTTCCAAGAGAAATTTGGGTGACTCTTCCAACCCGGATTGTATATAGAAGAGTATGGATCGTTTCTTTGTCGTTGCTGAAAGGCAACATTGACTTGATCCTGTCCTTGAGTAGATGCATTGTAAGGACACTCTTCGGTGAGATGTGATGGATCCGAACAGCAAGCACAAACAGTTCGTAGAGGCACAACAGGGGCAGGAGAAGGCGATGAGATTTTGGTCTCAATCGCTTCTAGTTTTTTCGTAAGAACGGCCATCTCGGCCTTCATAGCAATCGACATCTCTAATTAATGTATGCCTGCCCTAGACTGACCACTAGAAGAAGATGATGTGGTCTTGGTGCTCTCCCACTGAATTGTTTGTTCACTAAGGTCCTCAAGGAACTGCCACGCTTCCTCACTAGATTTGGATAGAAAGTGACCTTGACAAATGGTTTCTAGCAACTGCTTCGTTGCCGGGTTCAATCCCTCGTATAATGTTTGGCAAAGTTGCCAACTTTCGATCCCATGGTGAGGGCATTGAACGAGTAGGTCTTTGAATCTTTCAAAACACTTCCAAAATGGTTCGGAAGGAAGCTGTGAAAATTGTATAATCTCATTACGGATTCTAGCAGTTTTGTGATGAGGATAAAACTTTTTAAGAAAAGCTTTCACAAACTCGTCCCAATTTCTAATTGAATGTGATGCGGTGCTGTATAGCCACTTCTCGGCTAGGTCACATAAGGTGAAAGGAATGACCCTTAGCCTTATAGCGTCATCACTTAATTCGGTTGTTTTCATCATAGCGCAAACGTTTTGGAATTTATTGATAAAAATATACACATCTTCTGATTCCAATCCATGAAATTTTGGCAGCATATTGATGAAGTGGGGTTTTATTTCGAAATTGTCCCCATTTGCCGGTAGGGGTGAAAGACAGGTAGGTAAAGAGGTGCGGACAGGGTAGAAGAGATCCTGGAGCGTGACTCGTGTGGGCGTTTCAACAGGCGGTTGATTCGGGTTATTCGCACCCAGATTAGGTGGAGTCAGTCCCTGGGCAGGTGGAGGGATGTTAGGATTAAATCCTAATATCTCAGAAGAAGAATTTGGTGATAAAGAAGGTGAAGATGGATGAACAGAATCTCAGTCAACGTCGGAGTTGACCGGCAAAGGTAAAGGTGATAAAAGGGTGGAGGGATTTTCGGCGTTGGAGTCGATCGCGTAGTCCGTAGGGACTAACGAAACGCAGACTAAACGGGAACTAGGGTCCCTAGTCCAAGCGAACATACACTAAACGAGTTTAGTGTAGTCAAAGCGTAGAATGTGAGGGTAAGAAAACGAAAGTGGAGAAAAATTGGGTGATGGTGGTAAAAATGGCAATTTTTGTGTTTGTTTCAAAAGAATGGGAAAATGAAACGACTGTTCAACAAACACAATCACAAATGCACAGCCACAAATGCACAATCAATACCTAGACTAGGGTCCTCTAAGTCTACTAGACCTGCTCCTAACTGTTCCAAAGCGACAAATTGTGAGATAACCCTCAGATCGCCTCTTCACAGCCAGTTGTGGCCAGGTAAGCACAAGTGAGGTATAGAGGGATCCGCTCACGAATCACCGTGAGACGGGCCTTTTAAAATTACCTCCTCACTTATCTTGCCTAGGCACCATAAGAGTCATGTTTAGATAAACGATTGAATGCCCACAATCTTCCTTTGTCCTATTGAGCGCGACAAGTCCTTAGTGGGCTGAGTCTAGATATTTTTTATTAAACTTGAGGTGACACTTATGCAATTAGTGATTTCCGGGGTCTTAGGAAGGGTGATGAAATCCCCACCCAATCTGGATTGGTGTTAGAGCCCCTTAAGTCCGTATTAAATGATGCAATGCGCAAAATTCAACCAAGTTTTGTTTTCAAGCAATCAGTTATCATTTTTTACTTTTAATGCTGCGCTGCAACAAATATGGTTAGTTTTTTTTGGCTTTTTGCGGCGATTTTTGCTAAGAATCCTGCAAAGACAAGAATATTGGAGCGTCAGGTTTGAGAGGGGAAGTTGAGAAAAATACGTACCAAAAAGTATCGAGTTTCAGAAACTCGTGTCGATATTGCCTCCGAGTGGTCGAATGGTTCGCTTGCGCGGGTCTAACTACCCGGATCTTTGGCACTGAGTGTTCACCCTCCTTTGCACTTGAAAATGCCCCTTTGTTCTGTATGATCGCTGCTCAAAATCCGTCAAATCTGCATATATTGGAAAAATACGGATATTTGAGCCAAAAAGCAATATTAACAACCACAATTCTGAACACAAATAATTAAGAAAATCAAATAATAAAAATGGAATTTATATCAAAACACTGGAAGCAACACAGAAAAACAAAAGTGAAAAGGCCACACCAAGGCCGGGGAGCTCGGTTTTTCAGGGTATGTCGCCGGTTTTTGTGTGAGGAAATTGGTTCAAATTTTGTGTGTTGTCTCAATGAAGAAATGTCATTCCAATTTTATAACTTGATTTATTTCTTTAGCATCAGAGTGTTAGCAGAATTCAAATCCAGAGAAGAAAAGAATTTTATTTGTGTTTGTGGTTGGTTTCAAAAAGAATGGTTATTTGTTTGAATGTGTTAGAAGTTAGTTTTATACAGAATATGCACAAATTTAACCCGAGAATACAAGTATAAAAAGCGTTACCGTCTCCCCGGCAACGGCGCCATTTGATTGTCACGATCTAACTGTGTCGTGTTTAAAAAGAATTATGAAATTACCGCAATTAAAACGCTGTCGCTTGTAGCGAGCCGCGATGAATACGGGTTGTCCGCAGGGAGATAGTAAGTTTCTTATTGCTTGTTTTAACGAGTTAATATCGTGTTTTGATTTGTTGGTTAACTAATCGTCGTAACAAAGATATGAATAAAAAGGACTTGTTAAGGGTAGCAATAAGTTAGATTGTATGAAGGTGATGTTTGCCAATTCCTTATAGCCCCGACTTGGTATTGATACTAAAGCAATAGGTAACAACGCTGATTAGGGAACTTGAAATACGGTATTTGCGGTATTTCGCTAAATCCGTTTTCCTTGTCCCTTGTCCTTCCATTGTTATCTCTTGATTTTAGCCTTCGGCAAATCACGGGCAATCCGGTCATGATTAGGAATCATCACTATCGGGGTAGGATAGGATGCCTAGTGAGCGGAGTTGCGGGTGATTTGCACGAAGTTTCAATAGGCAAGTTTTAGGTTTTAAAGTTTGGACAAAGAAAATCTTCGAATACGATCTAACATATTACACCCTTAACAAGTGAAAAGATTACTCACACATATTTACAAATTAACAAGAAAGAAAAGAGAAGATACATAAAAACATGCAATGAAATAAAGAGGAAAAGAGAACCGATGAGTTCAAGCGTTTTATCTCCCAGTGTTCAATCCCCAGCAACGTGTGAGATCCAAATACCAAGCTTTAAGGTTGCAAGCTCACTTAAGAGGTTGCAAGATCAAAGCAAAGCATGAATTTCACAATTGAAATCATGTAAAGTGGAACAAGACATGTAATAAAAATACGAACTTTTATTGAAGAACAAACTTGTTACAAGAGATCTTGAACTCAAGAACCTAAGCCTTAAGCTTGCAAGTTTTAAATGAGAAGTTGCAAGGTCAAGACAAAGGGGCAAGTGCTCAAGAATGAAAAGAAAAATTACAAGAATTCTAAGATAGAACTAAAGAAAAAGCTGCCCTTTCCTCTTGCCTCTGGTATCTATTTATAGGCTCAGAAAGAAATATTCATATCTGCCCCATTATGGCTCATGCTGATTTGTTTGATTGCCTTTGATTTGAACACATGCTTTTTAGTCTTGAATGCATATAATATCATATGCATTTATAATCATATCCTTGATTGCATATAAAATCATATCCTTGATGATTGCATATAGAATCATATCCTTGATTGCATATAAAATCATATCCTTGATTGCATATAAAATCATATCCACATGTGCTTAAATGTCTTGTGTACACACTTATTGTGTTGGACCATTTAGAAAAAAAATGTGTACACAACTTGTTGCGTAAAGGAACTCCTGAAGTATCGGTCGGTTAGCGTTTCTGGTCGCAGTGTCTTCCCTCAAGTGATATATCCGTGCTGTTGGATGCATTTCCAGTATTTTGTCATGGATACCTGTAATCTATAATGCTGAGCAGACACTGGTCAATAATACCGATAAATACAACAATTAGATAATGAATGAGCGGTATTAGAATGCAATTTTCTGATATGAACAGGAGCCATCCAGTTTAGATAAAGTAAAAACCACTCTAAACTTGCAAGAGCATCATGCTAAAGTGTTCTTCTCTCTCTCCTATTTGCAGCGACCCTGAAAATGACTGGACTTAAGTTACTTTTAGAAAAAAATATACTAACAGGGCCAAACTATAAAGATTGGCTGCGGAATGTCAAAATGGCTTCGACCTATGACAAGTTGGTGTATGTCCTCACCGCTAAGGCACCTGTAGTCCCCGGTCCCAAATCCAGTAATGCGGATAAGGAAATCCGCAAAACCTGGGAGTTTGATTGCGCGAAGGCCAAGTGCATCGTGCTTGCCTCGATGAACAAAGAACATCAGAGGAGGCACGAGGATATGGATCTTGATACCATATTTCTCCATACAAAGGAACTTTATGGAGAGCAATCTCGTATAGCAAGATACGAGACCTCAAAGAACTTGTTTCGAGCGAGTTTGGCCATCGGATCGTCGGTAGGAGAACATGTCCTAAAGATGATTGGCTATATAGAAGAGCTCGCAGACCTTGGGACGACTTTGGATAATGAGCTCTATACAGACCTGATTCTCCAGTCCCTTCCTTCCACCTACGCCCAGTTTATTCTGAATTTCAACATTCAAAGAAAAGAAGTTGAACTTCCAGAACTCCTTAACATGTTGAGGAGTGCAGAGGGCACTTTGCAAAAGGAAAGGCAAACACCCGCTATGTTTGTTAGCGGTGCTTCTTCTTCCGGGTCTAAGGCTAGGGCCAAAGGAAGGAAGAAGAAGGCCGCCACCAAACCTAGAGGAGGTGTAAGTAAGGTGGGAGCGAAGGGAAAGAAAAAGATTGCGGTGCCAGTAGTGGCCCAGGATGAGTGCTTCCATTGTCATAGGAAAGGACACTGGAAGAAAGATTGCAAGGCGTGGAACGCCAAGAACCAGGGACCGAAGCAAGCTGTGGCTTCGACTTCAGGTGTGTTTGTAATTGAGAATTGTCTGTCAATCAACTCTACTTCCTGGGTATTGGATACCGGATCAGGATCTCATATATGCAATTCATTGCATGCACTGAGAAACCGTAGGGTACTGAAGGATGGTGATATGACCCTGATGGTTGCTAACGAAGCTAGCATGGGAGCTGTGTCCGTAGGGGATTATCACCTGGGATTGACGAGTGGACATATTTTGGTTTTACATAACTGTTTTTGTGTACCTAGTTTAACGTGTAATATCATATCAGTTTCCTTGTTATCAAATAAAGGTTATGATTTCACGTTTGTAAGCGATGTTGTTAACATCCACCTTAATCATAGTTTGATTGGGTCCGGTACACTGGATAACGGTATATATGTCTTAAACCAACTCCAGATTTTCAATGTCCAGAACATACTAAAAATAAAGTCTCCAGATTTAAATAAGGTTTTCTTATGGTATTGTAGACTAGGTCACATCAACTAGACAAGGTTAACTAAGTTACATGGAGAAGGATATTTGGACTCGTTCGAATATCAAACTTATGCCACTTGTCAATCATGTCTCAAAGGAAAGATGACAAAGACTCCATTCACTGGACATGGAGTAAGAGCGAGCGAGCTCTTAGGACTCATACACAGCGATGTATGTGGTCCAATGTCTACACATGTAAGAGGTGGTTTTTCCTATTTCATTACTTTTACGGATGATTACTCAAGGTACGGATTCATTTATCTGATGAAACATAAATCCGAGGCTTTTGAGAAATTCCAGGAGTATAAGAATGAAGTAGAAAACCAAACCGGCAAAAGTATCAAGACACTAAGATCTGATCGAGGTGGTGAATACTTAAGTACCGAGTTCCTAGGTTACCTAAAAGAGAAAGGAATTCTCTCTTAGCTTACTCCTCCATACACTCCACAGCATAACGGTGTATCGGAGAGACGGAATCGAACCCTATTGGATATGGTACGTTCCATGATGAGTAATGCAGAGTTACCGCGATCTTTCTGGGGTTATGCGCTAGAATCAGCGGCATATCTTTTGAACATAGTTCCTACCAAAACTGTGCCTACCATGCCATATCAGATGTGGAGTGGGAAGAAACCCTATCTTCAGTATCTAAAGATATGGGGATATCCAGCTTTTGTTAAAAAGCAGCATGTGGACAAGCTCAAGGCACGATCAGTAAAGTGTAAGTTTGTGGGATATCCAAAGAACTCCAGGTGGTATCTATTCTATTACGCAGAGGAACAAAAAGTTTTTGTTTCTCGTAATGCCCATTTTCTACAACATCAGTTTTTAGAAAAGGAAACAAGTGGGAGCGAAATAGAACTGGAAGAAATTTAAGAACCACAAACTACCACTGAAAGTTTGGTAGAACCAGTAGTTCAAGAAGAACAGGATATTCCCGCACCCCTCCACAGAAGTAGTAGGACGTCTCATCCGCCTGAGAGATACTACGGTTTTCTCATAGATAGAGATAGAGAGGATTGCATCATTGATGATGATGAACCTACTAGCTTCCAGCAGGCTATCCAGAGCGGCGACTCGGTACGATGGCTAGATGCAATGCGTTCCGAGATGGAGTCCATGTATACCAACAAAGTATGGACTTTGGACTTTGCTCCAGATGGGGTAAAACCCATAGGATGCAAATGGATCTTCAAGAAAAAGATTGGTGTAGATGGACAGGTGGAAACCTATAAGGCTGGACTTGTTGCAAAGGGTTTTCGTCAAAGACCTGGTTTGGACTATGACGAAACTTTTTCTCCAGTGGCTATGCTCAAATCCATTCGGGTCCTTCTTGCTATTGCTGCCTTCCATGATTATGAAATCTGGCAGATGGACGTAAAGACGACTTTTCTGAATGGTAATTTAGAGGAGTGCGTCTATATAGATCAGCCAGAAGGTTTCAATCAGAGTGGGAGCAGCGGGAAAGTATGCAAGTTGCTTAAGTTCATTTATGGACTAAAGCAGGCATCGCGGAGTTGGAACATCTGTTTTGATGAAACGGTCAAAGAATATGACCTTATCAAAAATCCAGATGAACTATGTATATATAGTAAAGTTGTAGCACGAACTGTCGTATTCCTCGTATTATACGTGGATGACATTCTATTGATAGGAAATGACATTCCTATGCTACAATCTGTCAAAGGATTCTTGTCACACAGGTTCTCCATGAAAGACCTGGGTGATGCCTCTTACATTCTGGGGATCCGGATCTATCGTGATAGATCCAAGAGGATGTTGGGACTTTCGCAGTCCAGGTATATCAACACTATACTGAAAAGATTCAGTATGGAAGATTCTAAGCGCGGTAATCTACCGGCTTGTCACGGAATCACCCTCTCCAAAGAGATGTCTCCCAAGACTGATTTGGAAAGGGAACGCATGTCTATTATACCCTACGCTTCTGCGGTAGGCTCTATAATGTATGCGATGTTGTGCACCAGACCAGATGTAGCTTACGCACTGAGCGTGGTAAGGCGGTATCAGTCAGACCCAGGGGAGAAGCACTGGATAGCAGTAAAGAACATTCTCAAGTACCTGAGAAGGACTAAGGAGATGTTCTTGGTTTACGGAGGAAAAGGCCTCAAGATGCAGGCCTTTGCTGATTCCGGCTTCCAGAGTGATAAGGACGATTCCAAGTCCATGTCAGGTTATGTCTTTACCCTCAATGGAGGGGCGGTGTGCTGGAAGAGTTCCAAGCAGGACACCGTTGCTGACTCGATAATGGAAGCGGAGTATATTGCTGCTTGCGATGCCGCAAAAGAAGCGGTCTGGATGAAGAAGTTCCTAACAGAACTTCAGGTGGTTCCTACCATTGTTGATCCAATACCTCTGTATTGCGACAACAACGGAGCTATAGCTTTAGTGAAGGAACCAAGGTCCCATCAGAAGTCCAGACACATCTTAAGGCGGTATCACCTGATCAGGGAGATCATAGATCGCCGGGAGATCGAGGTCCGGAGAGTTGCTACTGAAGAGAACATTGCTGATCCATTCACAAAGGCCCTACCTCAGATTCAGTTCGAGAGGCTACTCGAGATCATCGGTCTTCGATATGCCAGTACATGGCCCTAGTGCAAGTGGGAGATTGTTAGTGTATATGTCCTAGGGGCCATTATTGTATCATACTAGCTTGTATATTACTTAGTGGAAGCTTGAGATATTCACAGTTATATAACAGTCTTGCTAAACATGGTAGTATACTACTTGGTTTTATCTATCTTAATATGTGAGTATACGTATTGCTAAACATGGTAGTATGCCACATGGCCACTGTCAGTTTGATTAATGCACTGCATTATTTATAGAAGGGCCAAGCCCAATTAAAAAAGTCCTAACTGGCCAAATTAAATGCAATGCATTATTTTAAAGAAGGGCAGAGCCCAAATAAAGGTCTGTCAAAACAAAAACAGATGCTGTGCATCATTTATAAAGGGACTGAGCCCAAATCAAAAAGGCCTAACAGGCCAAACATAAAAACGTTGAATATTCTCAACTGGACTTAGCCCAATCATGGCCGTAAGTCCTCAAATTAAATTGACTGAGCACGGCTGCTCTCTTAAATCAATTTACACCTGGTTCAAGGGTACATCTCTGAACTCCTCTGACATCTGTCGTTGTAATCCTTCAACGACGTCAGAGAGGTGACGGGTCCCGACGGCCATACATGCAATAGACCACCATGTCCCTAAACTGGCAACGGACCGTAATGTCCTTAAACTACCTACGGACCACTATGTCCCTAAACTAGAACAATAGAGCCCAAATGCTCTCTTGCCGGATCTAAACGATCCCGTTAAGTTGATCTTAGTCTCAAACTGGACTAGCGTATCCTTAACAAACGTTTAAGTTGATCTTAGCCTCAAATATGGCTAACGTGTCCTTAAACCTTCAAACAAACTCTAGTCCCAAACTAGACTATAGATCCCCCCAATCTACTTTGGTTCAAGGGTACATCTCTGAACTCCTCTGACACCTATCGTTGTAATCCTTCAACGACGTCAGAGAGGTGACAGGTCCCGACGGCCATACATGCAACAGACCACTACGTCCCTAAACTGGAACAATAGAGCCCCTAAATGCTCTTTCCGTTAAGTTGATCTTAGTCTCAAATCAGACTAACGTATCCTTAACGAACGTTTAAGTTGATCTTAGCCTCAATATGGCTAACGTATCCTTAAACTAAAACACCAAACCCAAATCTAAGTAAATATAGATTTGGACTAATCCACGTCCTACGGGCGACGACATAAATTAGTCTCCGTATACAATCCACAGGCAACCACAAACAAAACAAACACCCACGTCACGAAGTGAAATTATGGAGAAGGAGAAAGTTGTTACCGCGATACGGTAGCGTAATTAACTGCAGGGGCTTACGCCTGCAGGGAAGAGCGTCCCCACAATCAAAAACCCCTCAAGCGAGGGGGAATCTGACGAAGTCTGCTACATCGGCCGCATCCGTCCAAACCTCCGATACACGGTACCATAGATCAACTTGGCATCTTCGGAGAGGTGGACGGATAAAACCAAATAGCATCTGCCCCGAATCTCAGGCAAGACGTGCATGTCTTAGCCACCGTTCGGAGGGGAACAATATCGTTTTAGTGTGACTAAAGTATTTTATTCAAATCGTCTTATATCATATGGGTATTTTAATCGGATACAACATTTTAATAAAATGAGAGTATTTTGTGGAAATAACTTATTTCGAGATCTTATTGGTATCATAGGTAAGTGTGTGTACATAAAGGGTGAATTGATACCCCATGAGTTATAACATCAACTATATCATTTTCCATGTAGGACGATGGTGTAATATTTACGCATATAAGGATAATTTAATTATTCTATTTCAAGCATGTGACAAAACCATAATTATGAGGTATTACAAAAGGCATACAGAATTATTTTTAATATCATTTTAAAATAAGGTTGGAGATTAGAACATGAAACTAAGACCACTAAAGGAAAAAAGGCGACAAACAAGTGGTACCTTTGGTTTGAGTTGAATGTCGATGGATCGAAAGCGTAGACTTTTACTAAAATCTCAAAAACTCCGCCCTCGGATTTTCCTCGATGATTGAGTGGAAGCACAACGTCAGTGTCGTCGATACGAAGGTCAGGGTATTTTTTTTTCCAGAATTTTCGGAGTTCTGTTTTGTGAGAAAATAGAGTTTGAAAGTCTTTATTTATAGGGTCTTTCTCCTAACAATAAAATCCAAAAAAATCCGGTCAAATCCCCCAAAATCCGCGCCAGCAATCATACCCAATCATCGCCTGATGATTGCACCGCTACCTTGAATCGTGGCTGTTGGATCTAAATCCAACGGCCCATGAGCCGCTGCCCACGCAGCCACGTGACCGCGTGAGGGATTACGTGTTTTCGAGTGGTCCCCACCACGTGGGCGCCGCCAGACGTCCTGGACCGTTGGCTGAGAGATCCAACCGTCCAGGTTAAAGGGAGATTTAATATTTTTTTATTTTTAATAAATTAAAATCTAAACTGTTTATCTTTTCAAATCTGCATTTGTTTTCAAAAATTTGTTAAAAATAGTTAAAAATACGGAAAAATTTTGGAAAAATTTCGGAAAATATATTTTATTTTTATCTTCAGTATAAGAATGATTTTGGATAAAACTAAATAATATTTCCATATATATGATATTTGTTAGTTATTTTAATTATTTAAAAATCTATTTTATCCTCGAAAATATTTTAATTACGAAATAATTATCTTAATTGATAACAAAAATATTGAATTTATTTTAAGGTATTATAAAATTTCATTAAAACATTTTAAGCCCAAAAAAATATAAATAGTTTTTAGATAATTCCTTTAATTATATTTAAATGCTTTACTAACCTTACTTTGAAAAACAAAATCATAAAATAAATTATTTTTCTATCAACGAAACACATAAATAATTACTTGATACTGGAAAATTAGATAAGAGATATTTTATTAGATATTAAGAACATGGTCGTTACAAAACCATTCCACATTTCAAATGATGTCTTAGACACAGATTTAGATGGAACATCATTCAATAGGTATGATGCTGTTTAAAGTGCATGTCCCCAGAATGAAAGAGGCAGATCAACTCTACTCATCATGGAGCGAACCATATCTAAAAGGGTGCGATTCCTCCATTCCGACATACCGTTGTGCTGTGGTGTATACGGAAGAGTAAGTTGAGAGAGAATACTATTCTCTTTTAGGTATTCTAGAAATTCTGTGCTTTGTACTCCCATCCTTTATCAGATTGGAGGATCTTGATACTTTTGCCAGTCTCGTTCTCCACTTCGTTTCTGTATTCTTTGAATTTCTCAAAATCTTCAGATTTGTGTTTCAAAAAATACACATATCCGAATCTAGAGAGATCGTCAGTGAATTGAAGTAGGAGAACCCACCCCTTATATTTATAGACATTGATCCACACACATCACTGTGCATGAGTCCCAAGAACTCTGTTGCTCTTTCTCTGTATTCGGTGAATGGAGATTTGGTCATCTTTCCTTTGAGACAAGATTGCCAAGTTTCATAAGATGTAAATTCGAACGGATCCAAATATTCTTATTTATGCAACTTAGCTAATGTTTTTTCGTTGATATGACCAAGTCTACAATACCATAAGTAGGTCTCGTTCGTATCTAAACTTTTCCTCTTGCGCGTGTTTTGTACATTAAGAACTGTGTTTTGATTTAGAATATAAATACCATTATACAGTGTGCTTTTTGCAATCATTACCTGTTTGAGGTAAATGTTCAAGATATTTCTATTTAGAACAAAATTATATTTTTCTTTATTAAGTAAATAAACTGATATGATGTTGCAAAGTATGGAAGATACATAATGGCAGTTGTTCAAAATCATAGTATCTGGCAATACCAGGTGATATTCACCGACGGCAACAGCGTTAACCTGTGTTCCGTTCCCTACTCTAAGGAACACATCATCAGGTCCAATCATCCTATTTTTTCTCAGTCCCTGTAATAAATTACAGATATAAGATTCTGATTTGGTATCTAGTACCCAGGAGATGGACTGACCAAAAAATAGTTATCAATTATAAGAATATCTAAAGGAGACGCAATAGTATGCTTCTTCACTGGGGTAATCAAGGAATTCATGCAATCTTCTTTTCCCTGCTCATGTTCGTGACTTGTGTCATAAGTAAGAGCCGAACCGACGTTCCTCAGCCTCGAATAAGAATTCGGATCGGTCAAGTCTTCAAGTTATACATTTTATTATCTTGATAAAGGCGTGACATGATAGCTGCAATTAGGAGAGAGAAAAGAAACACTGAGCGTATGCTCTTGCAAGTTTAAATTGGTTATTATTTTATCTAAACAGGATGGCTTCCACCGTTTTCTCGAATTCTTCTTCAAACCCTAAAAAGAGAATTAGTCGGGATCATGCATACTCCACAAGTTCGCAAACCGTTCAGCCAAGTAAGTGTTGGTACTCTGAGAGAGTTTCTCTGTTAACACTTTTCTAGATACCTAATGAGATAGCTAGCTGTGAAGTGAAAATCTCCTGAGAGTAATTCTACTCATCAATGGGATCGAGATTTAACTATCATCATGTGAGAACTTAAATAGAAGCCACTCTAATCACCACACACTCCAGAAGGTATGCAACACTCGGCCATACTTGCGCCGCGGAAACGTGTCGCGCTGAGGTGCCATGCGGACGCATCGATCTGACCCCGTAAGCATTCCCCCTCAAGATGTCGCGAAACTTTCATGGGGACCCTTCCGGAACTTTCACGAACACCTAAAAGAGATGCAATAGTATACTTTTTTTTTCACCGGGGTCATCAAGGAATTCATGCAATCTTCTTTTCCTTGCTTATGTTCATGACATGTGTCACAAGTCAGAGCCGAACCGACGTTCCCCAGTCTCGAATAAGAATTTGGGTCGGTCAAGTTATACATTTTATTATCTTGATAAAGACGTGATATGGTAGCTGCAATTAGGAGAGAGAAAAGAAACACTCAGCATATGCTCTTGCAGATTTAGATTGGTTATTATTTTATCTAAACATGATGGCTTCCACTATGTTCTCGAATTCTTCTTCAAAACCTAAAAGGAGAATTAGTCGAGATCATGCACACTTCACAAGTGCGCAAACAGTTCAGTCAGGCAAGTATTGGTACTTCGAGGGAGTCTCTCCGTTAACAACTTTCTAGACACCTAATGGAATAGCTAGTTGTGAAGTGAAAATCTTTTGAGAGTAATTCTACTCATCAGTGGGATCGGGATCCAACTATTATCGTGTGATAACTGATTGAATGATGATATTCTTGATGTGTAGTTGTTGGAAATTGTAAAGAAATCACAACCAAAAATATTTTGACCGCAATCAATAACGGTATCGGATGTAGCGCGTTAGCGAGTGCGGATCGTCCACAGGGAAAGTGTAATCCATTCAATTTCCGAATTAGATGAGTTGAAAATTTAAGGCAAAGAAAAGAAAACAATTCATGATTTGTAATTGTAGATCAAAGTAAGAAAAATTTAGATCTAAAAGAAATATTAAAAACAAGAATTAAGATGAGAGATAATTTCCAACCAACAATCAAGATTATAAGGATAGCTCGTAGGAGTAGATCGGATCTATAGATGTTATGAGATCTAATGATTACTCATTCTTATCCATTAATGAATTGATACTAGATCGATGCAAATTCATCGAGATTTAAGGATCGTGCTGGAAAATTAGGGATTCCGCAACTCATCCTTTGTCCTTTCGATAGATCATATTCAAATTCTATCTTCTAGTTAATCAAATGGTTAATAGTTGTTCCCTAGTTTCGAGTGAACACGATCTAGAAAGCATCATCTCGAAACTAGGTCATTAATCATTTGATTCACTAGAATTTCAAAGCATTATAGGATTTAAGAATTGTAAGAATATCTAAATCATCATCATCTAAACATCGTCACAACTCCTACACGAGCGGAGATTACTCAAACATCATGATCACAAACACAATCACAAATTGAGATCTAATCATTTTGCTTGAATTAAAAGATAAGCAAGAATATAGAAAATTCACCTTTATTTATCGACAAATTTCGTTACAACTCTCTTGAATTTACAAAAGGAAGGAACTAGATCGTCGATTTCGGCTTCGCTCGGCTCCTTGAGTCGCGGATCGGCGTGGATCTCTTGCTCCGTTGGAATCCAGCGTCGCTTCTACAGGTTGAAGGCACTCTTGCTTGAATTGATCTCGGGAATTTGATCTTGATTTTGAATTGGGGTTGAATTTAAGGCACAAGTTTTTGTCACTAAACTTGTGGGTTGAAGATGGTGATGATTCTTGAACAAATTCCCCTCTAGATCTAGGCTCCTTTTTATAGACCTCCCAAATCTTAGATCTAGAATTGAAATTTGAATTCCCCCCACAAGTTAGTTATCCAAATGATTTAAATTTTCCTCCAAAAAGTTAGTTAAGCCTTAAAATTTGAATTTCCCTCCAAGAATTTGTTAAGCCGAGCCTTCTAGATGTGCCATGTGGAGCTTCTGGAAGCTTTGGCTGTTAGGATAGACACGTGGAAAAAATTGGGCGCTTTGATCTCACTATAAGGCCGCGGATCCGTGGCTCCAAAAGGGTTTGGGCCGCGGATCCGCGGCCCTTTTGTGGCCTTGGGGCTTCATATTTTGTGGTAATTCTTGGGTTTTCTTGTGGGCCTTTTTCTGATGTATGGATTTTTATTTGGCCTTCTGTATTACTACCAGATCTTCAGCCTTTGAGTTGGCGCATTTTTTATCAGATCTTCTCCCAATTTTAGGCTCTGCTTCCGGAATTTCCTGCATAGATTCCAAGACAAGAGTTGCGCAATACAAGGATGATGCGATGCTATAAAAAAAAACACAATTTCCCTAAAAGTGCCGGTTTTAGTATACAGTACAACTAATCCAGTATTTTACATGTGTTTTGCAAATATGTGTGATATGAATACCGGATACCTTTACTTGACTGCAAAAGTTAGGAAAATTGCCGGTTAAAAGATGCAATATTTTCGACTGATCAAATTCCCCCAAACTTATTTTCGATCATCTCGATCGAACTGTTTTATTAAAAAGAGAAGGAGAAAATAAAGAAAGAGAAAAGCACACTTTCGTAGGCAACACGATTGCACTGGGCACGTGCAACAAGCCTTTAAATCTCTAGGTGTCCCTGCTAGGAGGAGTGTTGTCTCCTGAGGGTTTTCAGCGGATTGCACCCACAAAATCCAATAATAAAAGGAAGATCATGAATCTACATTTAAAGACAAGAATCATAAAAGAAAAGCCTTGAAAATTAGGGTTTCCAACTAAGCTAGCTTTTCGGTTGTCATGAGCCCTATCTGTTTATGAAAAGATGTCAGAAATCACGTCCTCCCTCAATAAAACATCGTCTTATTCTTTATTCCTATCTTTCTTCCAAACATCGATCATATCACCCTGCGTGTGTGTAAAGGACATCTCTACACCCAGAGAATTCAATTCAAGCTACCATACTCTTGCCCATCAGCCTCAGTACTTTTTAATTAATGAATATTTAGATGAATTTGCTCACACACTTTCATGCGACCGTTAATACTTCTTGAGGTACTAACCGACCGATTACTCTTGTGCTTTGCTTATTTGGTGTATTTTGCTCGTCTTGCACCACCTCAGGCGTAGCAGTGACTCCCAGACCAGTTGGCCTTAGGGCACTAGGTGAAGAGGCACCCTCGCTATAAATTTTTTATTGCCCTTGGTGATAACAAAGACCAGTGTCCATTTTTCTCACCACTTTATATTTTATTCATCATTTTTTTTATTTCCTTCATACTTTTTGCTTTAAAACAAGAGCATTTCAAGGTATCCTCTACTATCTCAGGCTTTAAGACGTGTGTAAGTGCGAATAGCAGGGTATCAACGTTCAAAATGTTTGGTTTTCCAGAATAGAAACTATTTTTCAGACTTATTTTTATCCTCAGATTAGTGACTTCCTCCATCTTACTAACTCTTGGGACAACGGCTCATAACCACTTATTACTAGTTCGTATAAGAAAACTTCTAATTTTCTTAGTTCTCTTAAATTTTTCTAATCTCATGGATGTAATTGTTCACTATCTAATCTTTTATTATCATAAATATTAAATATTTTTATATTTTGAATTTTTTATTTTAAAATTTTTTATGTGTTTTGAATTTTTTTTTGAATTTTTATGGATTTTGAAAAATTTTAAATTTTTATAGGTTTTAATGGGCTTTGAAAAACTATTTACAAAAAATGATGAGCCAAAAATATGTACACAGAATTTTTATGGGTTTTGAAAATTTTTAAATTTTTATGGTTTTTAACAAAAATGTTTTGTGCTTATGCAAATGATATGCACATGATGCAAAACTAAGCACAAACCTCCCCCAAACTTGTTTTCAACAGTGTCCTCACTGTTACCAACAGCTAAATCTTGAAAAACCTGTAAGCTTGGGAGGAATTTATTAGTGGGGGCAAAATATTTAAGTGAAGAACCTCCCCCAAACTTATTCTTTTCACTCACCTCCAAAAAAGATGATGCAATAATATACAGGATATGGAGGTGAGACGGAGGAATTTTAATCAAGATAAACTGGCTCCTGTAAGAACAGGAGCTCCTCCGTGGGGTCAGTGGAAAAATACGGCTTTATTCTATATCCATTCACTTTGAAAAATGTGCCGTTTTTAACATTTTCTACCTCTACTGCCCCGTGCGGGTATACAGACCGCACAACAAAAGGTCCCTTCCACCGAGATCGAAGCTTACCCGCGTGAAGGTGCAGTCGTGAATCATAAAGAAGGACTTGTTGACCTGGTGAAATTGTTTTCCTCAAAATGTTTTTATCGTGAAAAACTTTAGTCCTATTCTTTATGATCACAGCGTTATCATAAGCTTCATCGCGGAGTTCGCTTAGCTCATTAAGTTGCAGCTTCCGAAAGTTGCAGACTTGGTTTAGGTCGAAATTGATTTCCTTAATAGCCCATAATGCTGTATGCTCTATCTCGACGGGTAAATGACATGCCTTCCCGAACACTATCCTATAAGAAGACATCCCTAGGTCGGTTTTAAATGCAGTTCGGAATGCCCAAAGAGCATCCGTCAGTTTGGTCGACCAATCTTTTCTATTTTTCGCAACAGTCTTCTCCAGGATTAGTTTGATCTGTCTATTTGAGATCTCAGCCTGCCAGCTCGTTTGGGGATGATAGGGTGTAGAAAGTCGATGGTTGATTCCGTATTTCCGCATCAGAGTCTCGAAAGACCTGTTGCAGAAATGTGTCCCATTATCGCTAATGATAGCGCGTGGGTGTCCAAATCGCGAAAAGATATTCTCTTTCAAGAACTTAATGACAACTTTTCTGTCATTAGTGCGACATGGAATGGCTTCTACCCACTTTGAGACATAATCAACCGCCAGCAGTATGTACAAATTCCCAAAGGAGTTGGGAAAGGGACCCATAAAATCAATGCCCCAAACATCGAAAATTTCAACAACCAAGATGGGTTGCTGAGGCATTTCATTTCTCCGGGAGATTCTACCAGTGTACTGACATTGTGTACAGGTTTTGCAATAGTCAAATGCGTCCTTGAATAAGGTCGGCCAATAAAATCCACATTGCAAAACCTTCTCCGCCGTCTTTTTAGGACCGAAGTGACCCCCACAGGCCTGATCATGACAAAAAGAAAGTACTCTTTTGAATTCTTCTTTCGAGACACACAGGTGAATGGTCTGATCAGGACAATACTTAAACAAATATGGATCATCCCAGTAAAAGTGTTTTACTTGGGATAAAAAACGGTATTTGTCCTGTTTTGACCAATCGCTGGGTATCAGTCCCGTGACAAGATAGTTCACAATATCCCTGAACCAAGGTTCATTGGATACGTTCAAGAGTTGTTCATCAGGGAATGAGTCATTGATCGGCAGGGTCACAGGGGAAGAAGAGATGCGTGAAAGATGGTCGGCTACTACGTTTTCACATCCCTTCTTATCTTTGATAACAAGATTAAATTCTTGTAACAGAAGGATCCAACGTATTAGCTGACCTTTTGCATCTTTCTTCGCCAGGAGATGTTTCAAGGCGGAATGGTCTGTGTACACAATTATTGGAGAGCCGATTAAGTAAGGCCTGAATTTTTCTAATGCAAATACAACTGCCAAAAGTTCTTTTTCGGTAGTTGTATAGTTGATTTGTGCATCATTCAGGGTCTTACTCGCGTAGTAGATCACGTGTGGCATCTTTTCAATGTGCTGTCCTAAGACTGCACCTACCGCAAAGTCGGATGCGTCACACATCAGCTCAAAGGGGCAGTCCCAATTTGGAGACGATAGAACGGGGGCTGAAGTGAGGGAGTGTTTAAGTGAGTCGAAGGCTGCCTCACAATCCGAGTCAAAGTGGAAGGTCGTATCCTTGGCCAGGAGAAGAGTTAAAAGTCGAGCAATTTTGCTAAAATCTTTAATGAACCTCCTATAAAAGCCCGCGTGGCCAAGAAATGATCGAATGTCCTTGACGCTTTTGGGATGAGGAAGATTTTGAATGACATCTATCTTAACTCTGTCAACCTCAATGCCTTTCTGTGAAATAACATGTCCAAGAACAATTCCCTCTTGGACCATGAAGTGGCATTTTTCCCAATTCAAGGTTAAGTTCTTCACTTTGCAACGAGTAAAAACTGCGTCAAGATTCGATAGGCAGTCGGAAAAAGAGTCTCCGAAAATTGAGAAATCGTCCATAAAGATCTCCAGAAAATTCTCTACCATGTCAGAGAATATCCCCATCATACACCGCTGAAAGGTAGCGGGAGCATTGCACAACCCAAAGGGCATGCGTCTATAAGCAAAGGCCAAAAGGACAAGTAAAAGTGGTTTTATCTTGATCCTTTTTGGCTATGGGGACCTGATTATAGCCAGAGTATCCGTCCATAAAACAATAATACGCACATCCAGCTAAGCGTTCCAGCATCTGATCAATGAAAGGTAGAGGAAAGTGGTCTTTCCTCGTAGCGGCATTGAGTTTACGATAATCAATACATACACGCCACCCAGTTTGAGCGCGTGTCTGAATCAACTTATTTGCCTCATTTGTAACAACAGTGATTCCAGATTTCTTAAGGACGACATGTATAGGACTCACCCATTGGCTATCGGAGATTGGGTATATGATACCACTATCAAGGCATTTGACGATCTCTTTTATCACCGCTTCCTTCATGACGGGGTTCAACCGTCTCTGTGGTTCTCGGGTTGGTCTGGCATCATCCATCAAGTGTATATGATGTTCGACAATCAAGGGACTAATCCCTTTGATGTCCGCCATGGTCCAACCAAACGCCTCCTTGTTAGATCTCAATACCAATAAAAGTGCATTCTCTTGCTCTGATGCTAGAGAAGCGGAAATGATAACCGGTAAGGACTCATTCTCACCTAAATATGCATATTTAAGGTGAGAAGGTAAAGTTTTGAGATCTAATTCGGGTGGAGAAATAATAGAAGGTGGGATCATTGAATGATTTTCGGAGTCGCGGAGAAGCTCATAGCCTGTAAAAGATACAGACTCGGATGGTGGTGAGTCAGGAGTGGCAGACTCAAGCGCAGAAATAGTGTCCTCACTAAGATCATGTGTCAGGTCAAATAGTGATGTGGTAATGTCGTCGAGATCTGTAAAGCAAAGTTCCTCAACTCCGCAACTTCTGGGAGCAATCTCGTGGACAGAGCACACATCAAGGATATGAGCAGAGGGTTCTGATGGCTGACTTCCAATTCTGTAGATGTTTAGTTCAATGGTCATATTTCCAAATGATAAGTTCATTGAACCATTTCTACAGTTGATGACAGCATTGGAAGTGGCAAGGAAAGGTCAACCCAAAATCACCGGAATTTGGCTCCGGGGGTTCGCTACAGGCTGTGTATCGAGAACAATGAAGTCTACAGGGAATACAAATTCCCCGACCTTTATCAACACATCCTCTAGTTCACCCCGAGGTTTGGTGATTGAACGGTCTGCCATTTGGAGAATGCAGTGAGCAAGTTTCAACTCTCCAATCCCTAGCTGCTCATAGACAGAGTATGGAAGTAGGTTAACACTTGCGCCAAGGTCTAACAGAGCACGGTTGATGTTTTTACCCCCAATAGAAATTGATATCGTAGGACATCCTGGGTCCTTACGTTTCTTTAGTAGCTGGGGGATAAAAGAAGTGCTAATGTTATTGGACATGAAGACCTTCTTCGGCACTTGAGTCTTCCTCTTCCTAGTGCACAAGTCCTTGAGAATTTTCGCATAAGCGGGGACTTGTTGAATCGCATCTAGGAGAGGGATGTTGATGTTAACCTGTTTGAACATTTCCATAATTTTCTCCCTATGAGGACTCGATTTGTTAGCCCTTAACCGGTTCGGGTAAGGTGCTTTAGCAATGAGTGCTGGGTCCATTATAGGAGAAGGAAGAGGGGGTAGACAAGATCCCGAAAGAGGAGTGGGGATTGTCTGTGAAGAGCTAGAAGAGGTGGGCTGAGGTGGCGAGCCTAGAGGGAAATGGAGAATAGGCTCGTGAGAAGGTGGTGGGGTAGGTGAGCAAGAATCAGACGTAGAAATGTGTGTGTGAGGGAAGGTTTCAGCCGGGGCGTTGATAGGATTTTCAGTATCATCAACTTCTTTCCCAACATGGTTATCCAGCATTCTTCCTGATCTCAACGTTATGATGGCATTTACATTGTAATGCCCAGGATTCGGTAGGGGTTGAGACGGAAGTTTCCCTTTTTCTCTCGCACTTAATTCGGCCTTAAGTCGTGCAATCTCAGCTTCCATCATTTTGATACTCTCAGCTTGAGACGCTGAGTTTTTCTTTATCTCACCGACGGAAGACCTAATCTCGGCCGACACTTCCATGAAATTTGACAAGAGTGATTTCATGGTTTGAGCGACTGAGAGAACTCATCAGAACAGGTCGACTGCATAGGATTAGAAGGTGCAGGAGTGTTGACCTAGTTTTGGAAATTTTGTGACTGGTAGGGGTGCTGGGTGAGATGAAGTGGTTGCTGTTGTGGAGGAAGAGCCCGTTGGAATTGATTAGGGTTTGGAACCGTGTTTTGGGATTGGTTCCAGGAAAAATTCGGGTGATTCCTCCAACCCTGATTGTATGTGGAAGAAAAAGGGTCGTTTCTAGGTCTTTGGGATGCGGCATTGGTATGCTCGAGACCTTGAAACTGAGAGTTTAATGGACATTCTTCCGTTAAGTGAGAAGGGTCAGAACAGCACCCACAAACGGTTTTGGGGAGCGACATTGGGTTTAGGGAGGCTGCTAAGAATTTGTGTTCCATAGCGTCGAGCTTCTTTTGCATTGCTGCCATCTCAGCTCGAACACCTATGGACACGTCTATTTGGTGTACGCCACCCCTACTCGATGGCTGGGTTCCAGTCTCCCACTGTAAGGACTTTTCAGCAAACTCTTCTAAAAATTTCCATGCTTCCCCATCATCCTTGGTCATAAAGGTGCCTTGACACATGTTTTCAAGGTTTTGTTTAGTGGTAGGGTTACTGCCCTCATATATGATTCGGCAAAGTTCCCATCTCAGGATGCCGTGATGTGGGCATTGAACCAAAAGATCCTTGAATCGGTCAAAATATTTTGAAAATGGTTCAGCCGGAAGCTGGGAGAATTGATAGAGTTCACTACGGATTCGAGCTGTCTTTTGCATAGGGTAGAATTTCTTAAGGAATGCTGCAACGAATTCTTCCCAATTCGTGATGGAATGTGCGGTGGTGTTATATAGCCACTTCTCGGCTAAATCGCACAAGGTAAATGGAAGAAGTCGTAGACACATGGCATCCACAGAAAGTTGTGATGTACCCATCATTGCGCATACGTTTTCAAATTTGGTAATGAAAACGTAAGCGTCTTCAGTCTCGAGACCGTGGAATTTGGGTAAGAGGTTGATGTACTGGGGCTTAATCTCAAAGTTATCTCCGTTGGCTGGTGGAATTGATAAGCAGGTCGAGAGAGGACCTCGCAAAGGGTAGCACCTCTCTTGGAGAGAGACGCGGGGAGGATTCTGCGCACCAACGGACGGCGGCAGAGCAGCGGTAAAGAGGTTCGATGGAGATGGATCCATCGGTGTGGGTGTGGTGGGGGGTAAAAGAAAGGTAAATGGAGAAATACCGATTTCGGAGTCGATCGAGGGGACGCGGACAAGTCGGGCACTAGAATCCCGTGTCCAGCCTATCTTGCACTAAAAGGGGTTAGTACAAGTTGCAGCGTGATTTATAATTAGGGGAAATGAAGTGAATGCGGTGTTTGTTTTGAAAAATGATACGGATTTTGAAAAGATGATGCGATCACAACAAATGCAACAAGCAACCCTAAAATCTATGGTCACCTAGGTCCAATCTCTAGACCGCTCCTAACTACCAAAAGACAAGTCGCAGGATAAAATCCTCCACTGCCTCTTTGTCCCCCTGTGGCTAGGTAAGTGCCAGGTAAGTGGGAAGGTACTCCACTACGTAAGTAGTGGGCCTAATTAATAACCACTAGCCTTCGACACACTTGCCTTAGACACCACAAGAAAACGCGGATAAGCAATGAATTACCCACGGCCTTCTCTTGTCCTAAGTGAGCACGACGGTCCTTAGAGTCGTCTCTAGATTTCTTTTAATTAATGAGGGTAAATGCGGATGCAAGTTTTGCGATTTTTAGGGCTTAGGAAGGGTAATGAATTCCCCACCTAATCTGGATTTGGTCTTTGCCCCTTAATGTCCGTATTAATTATGCAAACAACCACAAAGATCAAAACAAGCACAATTTATTTTGCTTTTTGCGGCGCTGCGAATTTTGCAAAGAATCCTGCAACAAATTGTTAATTGGAGCAGATTTTAGGAAGGAGATAAGAAAGTTAGAGATTACCAGATAAAAATTGTTCAGAGATCCCCTAGAACTGCCCCGCTTCCGCCGCACAAGTCGCCTAACGCCGCGGTTCCGCCGCGCCTTGAGCTCCTCTCTGCACCAAATTTTTCTAGAGCACTCCTGATCACTTCCCTAGCTCTCTGGAATTCTCCAAATAATTTTTCAATTTCACAGCAAGCTCCAGATCTCCTTGCAATTAACCACAACAATACGTATTAGTAATTTGCGCGAGTTTTGATCTAAAAAAAAATATTGATGGAATAAACTTTTCAACTCAAATTTCAAAAAAATGAACAAATAGCACACGATCCCCGGCAACGGCGCCATTTGATTGAATGATGATATTCTTGATGTGTAGTTGTTGGAAATTGTAAAGAAATCACAACCAAAAATATTTTGACCGCAATCAATAACGGCGTCGGATGTAGCGCGTTAGCGAGTGTGGATCGTCCACAGGGAAAGTGTAATCCGTTCAATTTCCGAATTAGATGAGTTGAAAATTTAAGGCAAAGAAAAGAAAACAATTCATGATTTGTAATTGTAAATCAAAAGTAAGAAAAATCTAGATCTAAAAGAAATATTAAAAACAAGAATTAAGATGAGAGATAATTTCCAACCAACAATCAAGATTATAAGGATAGCTTGTAGGAGTAGATCGGATCTATAGATGTGATGAGATCTAATGATTACTCATTCTTATCCATTAATGAATTGATACTAGATTGATGCAAATTCATCGAGGTTTAAGGATCGTGCTGGAAAATTAGGGATTCCGCAACTCATCCTTTGTCCTTTCGATAGATCGCATTCAAATTCTAGCTTCTAGTTAATCAAATGGTTAATAGTTGTTCCCTAGTTTCGAGTGAACACGATCTAGAAAGTATCATCTCGAAACTAGGTCATTAATCATTTGATTCACTAGAATTTCAAAGCATTATAGGATTTAAGAATTGTAAGAATATCTAAATCATCATCATCTAAATATCGTCACAACTCCTATACGAGCGGAGATTACTCAAACATCATGATCACAAACACAATCACAAATTGAGATCTAATCATTTTGCTTGAATTAAAAGATAAGCAAGAATATAGAAAATTCACCTTTATTTATTGACAAATTTCGTTACAACTCTCTTGAATTTACAAAAGGAAGGAACTAGATCGTCGATTTCGGTTTCGCTCGGCTCCTTGAGTCGCAGATCGGCGTGGATCTCTTGCTCCGTTGGAATCCAGCGTCGCTTCTAAAGGTTGAAGGCACTCTTGCTTGAATTGATCTCGGGAATTTGATCTTGATTTTGAATTGGGGTTGAATTTGAGGCACAAGTTTTTGTCACTAAACTTGTGGGTTGAAGATGGTGATGATTCTTGAACAAATTCCCCTCTAGATCTAGGCTCCTTTTTATAGACCTCCCAATTCTTAGATCTAGAATTGAAATTTGAATTCCCCCCACAAGTTAGTTATCCAAATGATTTAAATTTCCCTCCAAAAAGTTAGTTAAGCCTTAAAATTTGAATTTCCCTCCAAGAATTTGTTAAGCCGAGTCTTCTAGATGTGCCACGTGGAGCTTCTGGGGTCTTGTGGAAGCTTTGGCCGTTAGGATAGACACGTGGAAAAAATTGGGCGCTTTGATCTCACTATAAGGCCGCGGATCCGCGGCTCCAAGGGGGTTTGGGCCGCGGATCCGCGGCCCTTTTGTGGCCTTGGGGCTTGATATTTTGTGGTAATTCTTGGGTTTTCTTGTGGGCCTTTTCTGATGTATGGATTTTTATTTGGCCTTCTGTATTACTACCAGATCTTCAGCCTTTGAGTTGGCGCATCTTTTATCAGATCTTCTCCCAATTTTAGGCTCTGCTTCCGGAATTTCCTGCATAGATTCCAAGACAAGAGTTACGCAATACAAGGATGATGCGATGCCATGAAAAACACACAATTTCCCTAAAAGTGCCGGTTTTAGTATACAGTACAAGTAATCCAGTATTTTACATGTGTTTTGCAAATATGTGTGATATGAATACCGGATACCTTTACTTGACTGCAAAAGTTAGGGAAATTGCCGGTTAAAAGATGTAATATTTTTGACTGATCAATAACCTAAATAAAAGCCACTCTAGTCACCATACACTCCAAAAGGTATGCAACGCTTGGTCATACTTGCGTCGCGGCAATGTGTCGTGCTGAGGAGCTATGCGGATCTGCATCGATCTGACCCCGTAAGCATTCCCCCTCAAGATGTCTTGAGACTTTCATGGGGACCCTTCCGGAGGCGAACACACTCCCTGTTTGTGACTTGGTGGGTCAAATGTTGAAAAAATGGAATTAAGAAGTCTAGTACTGAAATGGAAAGGAGATTTAGTGCCAACTGTAGATAGATATTTGATTGACAACTCAAGAACTAACACAGGATATTCAGTTGATAGAGCTGGAGAGAGAATTTGAAGTGAATGATAGGAACTATATATAGAAAGCTTGTGGACATAAGAGAAATGAAATGCTCATGAAATAGATGGCAAATGACTGGAATTCCTTGCTTGCATGCAATCTCAGTTCTTTGTGGAATCAGAAACATAGAACAAAAAGATTATGTGCATGAGTACTTTCACATCTCTTGTGATGAGTTGGTTTCAGTACAAGAATCCTAGCCTACACGTCATAAGTTTAAATCCCCGCGGCCCATTTTTTTTGTTCTTTTTTAATTTTTTGACCTTGAAATTTTGAAATTCAAAAGTAAGCATAATCTTAAAATAAAAAAAAACCTTAGTTTCACTCACTTTTATTATCTTCTTCCCAATCTTTCCTGTCATATTTTAGTTTCCCTATATCCAACCATAGTCCTCTCCTCTTCTTCTTCCTTGGTGAGCTTGCTGCCCTAGCACAGTAGCACCCTTGTTGCTCCTCACGCTTTAACAAATCATTAAAGACACACCTGGAAGTCAATCTCTCCTCCCTCTTCGCTTCGGCTGTCTCGGTTCTTCAAACCGAGACCCCTTTTTCTTCTTTTCTGCTCGTATTCGTACGAGTGGGAACAATAAGCCCATCGGTTATCTTTTCTCATCCTGACACTTCTATGATGAACTCTACATAGCCCTATTCAAGCCTAATCCATAATTCTATAATTTAACATACAAAGTTTATGGTACTTAAGTGGCATCAGACAAGATAACTTATGTGCATCACTTTGCTTGCTCTTGAATGGTTATATATTTTAGCTCTGATCATGTTAGCAATAATTTTTTGGTGCACCTCAGGTCACTGGTGCACCACCGTGTTCTCTATTCGAATCTTATAATGTATGACTTGAATGAATATATATGGCATATGCAAAATTGTAGTTACCTCACAGTTTTCACCGCTTTTACCCCAACTTTGAGAAGACGTAAAATCTAGCACCGCAATATGTTTTTAATAAACTTTTGCTTGAGAAATAAGTACTAGGGAAGATGTCTATTTCTGTATTTAAATTTTACTCTAAAATTAGATGTATAATATGTTTCACTTTAAAAATGGCAACTTTAATCTAGACTGCTGCAGGCCAAACTAGCACAGTGTTACGGTTTTTAGCATAACTCTCTTTTCTGAAAATCAAACAGGGCAAACACCATATGTAAATTCATCACAACAGAGAGCCCTAAAACTCTCTCATATATATTTTTCACCTAAAAACCAACCGAAATATATTTAAAATTCTTTACAAGCCGTCGTTATAAATCTGGACTGAACGCAGAAAATTCTGTGCAGTCATAGTAAAATGGTCACATCTCCTGCTGTAGCAGGCGGATTGATGTGTTCTTTAATCCGTTGTTACAGTAATGCATAGGCGCATGTTTTTCTATAGGTCAAGTTTTCTTAAATCAGAACCAAAAGACCTTAAAACTGCATGCGAAGTCATTACTGTTATTTGAAAAACAAATGTGGACAGAACCGCACACCGTCACCGTAAACGCCTTAACTCCTTCTCTGGAGGTCGGAATTGAGCATCCTTTGATGCGTTCTAACCGTGATTCAGAGACACATGTATTAATGTATGTTAAGTTTTAGCTAATTTTGCACCGATATACCTTAAAACTGCACACCAAGTCTGTAGGGTGTTTTTCGTCACCCCATTGAGATGGGAATACACGCGCACTTGTCAGGCGCATTACAGAGTCCCCCTGCCTAGAGTAGGCTGGGGTTTATTGATTGTAGGGATCCGAATCTCCGGCATCCGCGGACTAAGCTGCCGTTAATTACCCCTCGTCTTTGGAGCGAGAGAACCGCTGATTGACGGGCCAAACAGGTCATGCGAACTCAATGTGCAGTGTTGTGTTTTGAAGGGGTTTGAATATATCGGTTGCCCACAGAGTTTTTACGGGGGTCCCTCTACCCGGATAGCGGGCTGGGGGTCAAGGGGCTAGCAGCTCTCTTGCGGAGTGCGAGGCAGCGCCCCGTTAGAAAAATCTTCCCAACAAGAGATGTGTTTTGGTGTGGAGTGCATAAAAAAATGAGGGGTGAGGAGCGTCTTAAAGACGCGTGCATGGCACATGAGCGCATGGTGCCCACGGGTCGCGTGCCTGGCGCGTGAGCGCTCGGTGCTCACTGGTCATGTGCGCAGCACGTGGGTGCTGGGCGCCAGCGGGTCACGTGCGAAGCACGCGACCGCGAGGCGCCCGCGAGTCGCGTGTGCTGCACGCGACCACTGGGCGCTGAGTGGGTCACGTGGGGCGCACGTGGGTGCTATAGTGCCCGCGGGTCACGTGCCTTGCACATGACCGCGAGTCACGTGCACTGCATGTGATTGTGGGGCGTGCACGCACGTCGGCGCTTTAGTGCCCGCGGGTCACATGCGCGCACGTGGGCGCTTTAGTGCCCGGGGTGACATGCGCTGTATGCGACTATTGGGTGCTTTAGCGCCCGCGAGTCACGTGCCATTCACGCGATCGCTGGGCACCCGCGGGTTACGTGTGCTGCACGCGACCGCGGGGCATTCACGGGTCACGCGCTCGGCACGCGACCGCTGGTCACGTGCGCGGCACACAACCACGGGAAACACCAGCGGGAAGGGCTTAGCCCCTAGGTTGGGGAGTTGAACTCCCAAGGGGTTTTGGAGTTGAACTCCTAACAGAAATTTAATTTATGGGGTTAAACTCCAACAGATCTAGAAAGGAGTTAAACTCCTAGGAATGTTTGACTCTTCTTTTGGGCCTTGGATCCTCCCAACGTGGGATTTTTGGAGATGAGTCTCCTTCTTCTTTCTCTCGGTTGGCCGGATCTTGGGGAAAAAGGGGAGTGAGATTCAAAATCTCCCCTTTCTGAGATTTGATGGGAGATCCGAGCTCCCATTTGTGGGTTTTACGGTGAAAAACTACTTTTTGAAAAAGGAAGAGTTAAACTCTCGATTTAATTCAAAAGGAGGAAGAAGGTTTTAGACCCTTGAGAAAGGAGAAGGAGGCACACAAACCCTAGTTTTTGGGGAGAATGAATTGTCTTATTCATTTCATCATCATGTTGCCTTATATAGGCTTACATATTTACATATAGCCCTTTAGGCTTTACAAAATGGAATTTTGCCCATCCTATGCCTCATGTGCTCTTTTCTTTTGCACATGAGCCATGGGTTTTACAAAAATTTTGCTCCATGCCAGTTTTCTTACATTGATTCATAAAAAATTACATCAAAATTATTTATTACATGATTTTTTATTTCGGCATGGGGGAAGCCGGCCGCGGGGCTCGACTTGGGGATGGGCCTACTTGCTTGGGCTTGGGCCCGCTTATTTGGGGTTGACCTTGACTTTGACTTGGTCAACTGGGGTGCAAATTTTGACCCCAACAAAGTTCCCCACATCAATGAATGCACATCGCACATGTGGGTCGTGTGCATGAAATTGATGGATCTTCTTTCACGTGGAGGCGACTTGATTTGGTTCCCGCTTTGTAGGAAATCGGCACTGCCCTTTTTACGACATAGACGGTCGATACTTGGCGCGTCTCCGAGACGGAGTGTCCATGGTAGACGTTTCCCCGGCACGGAGTGATTTAGTTCCTGATTTATAGGAAGCCGGCACTGCCCTTTTTACGACATGGACGGTCGACGCTTGGCGTGTCTCCGAAATGGAGTGTCTATGGTAGACGTTTCCCCGGCACGGAGTGATTTGGTTCCCTCTTTGAGGGAAGCCGGCACTGCTCTTTTTACGATATGGACGGTCAATGCTGCCCTTTTCGCGACGTGGACGGTCGGTGCTGCCCTTTTCGCGATGTGGACGGTCGGTGCTGCCCTTTTCGTGACGTGGACGGTCGGTGCTGCCCTTTCTGTGACTTGGACGGTCGGTTCTGCCCTTTTTGCGACTTTGGACGGTCGGTGCTTCCATTTAGCGACTTGGACGGTCGGTGCTGCCCTTTTAGCGACGTGGACGGTCGATACTGCCCTTTTAGCGACATAGACGGTCGTTCTGCCCTTTTTGCGATTTGGACGGTCGGTGCTTGATTTTACTTGCTCCGCTTCTTGCGGTGTCAGAATTCGATTTGACTTGCTCCGCTTTCCGCGGTATCGGGATTTGATTTGTTTCCGAGGTGGAGCTTGATTCCGCCAGGGATGTCGTTGGTTGTCTTGCTGACTTGATATGATTTGGGTTGACATCAGAATCGCTACACAGGAATATGGTAATAGGAGCGAATCATCATCTACCATGACAGGATTTGGGGATTTTGGTTTTGGTTTGGCATCAGCATCGCTGCACTGGAATATGGTACCATGAGCGAATCATCATTTGCTGTGATGGGATTTCCCTCGCTCCTAGTTTAACGACTTAGGGTCATCTGTTCCCAGTTTAACGACTTAGGGGTCATCTGGATTGGAGTTTGGAATTTTGGGGTTAGGGTAGGCATCAGCGTTGCTAACACTGAAGCACATGTTCCAGGAGCAACTCATCATTTGCCTTTTCCTGTTGGGGAGCGATGGCTTAGAAAACAGGTTTAGGTCCCTATCACCCAAGGCTTTTCAATTTTATGAGCCATAAGGGTCCCATAAAAGCATTTTCTCCTCACGAGTCGAAAGGATCTCACAGGTGTGCTTTCTCCTTAGGAGTCGTGGGGACTCCCAAGTGTTTTTTTTCTTTGTGGGTCGTAAGGATCCCATGAAGGTGTTTTCTTATGAGTCGTGAGGATCCCGTAAGTTTGTTCTCCTCATGTATCGTGAGGACACATGAGTGGGTTTTCCCCAAATGGAGTATAATTCCAAGGGATGAGACCAGCCGCGTAACTGGTGATTGCGGTGGGGCATGAGTATGGTGAGAATTATTTGAGCTCGTTGATTGTATACGGTGGTCAACTTGGGGATCAACCGTAGGGCTGGAAGAATTTTGGGAAATTGTCGGCGTCTGCATCGCTGCACTGGAATATGGTACCAGGAGCGACTCATCGTTCGCCGTTTGAAGATTTAGAATTTGGTTGGCGTCTGCATCGCTATACTGGAATATAGTACCAGGAGCGACTTATAATTCGTCGTTGGGACATTCAGAATTTGGTCGGCGTCTGCATCGCTGCACTGCAATATGGTACCAGGAGCGACTCATCATTCGCCGTTGGAGATTTGAGTTTTAGACGGCGTCTGCATCGCTGTACTGGAATATAGTACCAGGAGCGACTCATCATTCGTCGTTAGGGATTTGAATTCTTGACGGCATCTGCATCGCTGCACTGGAATATAGTACCAGGAGTGACTCATCATTCGCCGTTTTTTTACCACGATTGCTCTATCATTTCAGTTTTTCTTATCGCGAAGGTCGTGATTGCCCTATCATTTCGGCTATTTATTCGCGGTCGCCCCATCATTTCGGCTTTATTTTCATTTTTATTTTTACTCGCTGATTTTTATTGCGAGTTGCCCCATCATTTCGGCTTTTTATATATTTTTTAATTATTTTTTTTTTATTTACACATTTTTACATCCCAAGTTTAACGACTTAGAGGTCGATTGTTCCCAGTTTAACGACTTAGGGGTCGTCCGTTTCCAGTTTAATGACTTAAGAGGTCATTGTGCCCAGTTTAACGACTTAGAGGTCATATGTTCCCAGTTTAATGACTTAGAGGTCATATATTCCCAGTTTAACGACGTGGTGGTCATCTGTTTCCAGTTTAACGACTTAGAGGTCATCTGTTTCCAGTTTAAAGACATAGAGGTCATCCGACGGGGAGCTTAGAGAAGATACCCGATTGAGCAGTTGTCAGAGGCACCGCTGGAGCTTGCCCGAGATGCCTTATTACTTTGTCGGTGTCGATGGCCTTGCCCCCAGCTGGGGCCAAGGAAAGTCATTCAAATACCGACTTGCGTTCGAAGATGGCAATTGAAAATTAACCCCTGCAAATAGAAACATGATTTCAGTATAAGCAATCGATATGTATATTGATTGAGCTCGCATGAATGTTTAACCCGAGACATGGGAGGAGAGAAAGGTCCCACCGGACGTGCCAGAATCTGTTGGGTGTTTTTCGTCACCCCATTGAGATGGGGAAACGCGCGCGCTTGTCAGGCACATTACAGATTCCCCCTGCCTAGGGTAGGCTGGGGTTTATTGATTGTGGGGATCCAAATCTCCGGCAGCCGCGGACTAAGCTGCCGTTAATTACCCCTCGCCTTTGGAGCGAGAGAACCTCCGATTGACGGGTCAAACAGGTCATGCGAACTCAATGTGCAGTGTTGTGTTTTAAAGGGGTTTTGGATATATCAGGGGCCCCGCAGAGTTTTTATGGGGGTCCCGCTACCCGGATAGCGGGTTGGGGGTCAAGGAGGCTAGCAGCCCCTTGCGGGGTGCGGGGCAGCGCCCTGTTAGAAACATTTTCTCAACAAGAGACGTGTTTTGGTGTGGAGTGCATAAAAATATGAGGGGTGGGGAGCGTCTTAAAGACGCGTGCATGGCACGTGCCCATGGGTCGCGTGCCTGGCGCGTGAGCGCTAAGCGCCCACTGGTCACGTGCGCAACACGTGGGAGCTGGGCGTCAATGGGTCACGTGCGCAGCATACGACCGCGAGGCGCCCGCGGGTCGTGTGTGTTGCACGCGACCACTGGGCGCTGAGCGGGTCACATGGGGCGCACGCAGGTGCTATAGTGCCCGCGGGTCACGTGCCTTGCACACGACCGCGGATCACGTGCGCTGCACGCGATCGCGGGGCGTGCGCGCACGTGGGCGCTTTAGTGCCCGCGGGTCACATGCGCACACGTGGGCGCTTTAGTGCTCGGGATCACATGCGCTGCACGTGACCATTGGGTGCTTTAGCACCCGTGGCTCACGTGCCATTCACACGACCGCTGGACGCCCGTGGGTCACGTGTGCTGCATGCGACCGCGGGGCACCCACGGGTCACGTGTTCGGCATGCGACCGCTGGGCACCCAAGGGTCACATGCGCGGCACGCGACCGCTGGGCGCCCGCGGGTCACATGCGCGGCACACGACCACGGGAAACACCAGCTGGAAGGGCTTAGCCCCTAGGTTGGGGAGTTGAACTCCCAAGGGGTTTTGGAGTTGAACTCCAAACAGAAATTTAATTTATGGAGTTAAACTCCAACAGATCTAGAAAGGAGTTAAACTCTTAGGAATCTTTGGCTCTTTTTTTTAGCCTTGGATCCTCCCAACGTGGGATTTTTGGAGATGGGTCTCCTTCTTCTTCCTCTCGATTCGCCGGATTTTGAGGGAAAAGGAGAGTGGGATTCAAAATCTCCCCTTTCAGAGATCTGATGGGGGATCCGAGCTTCCCTTTGTGAATTTTACGGTGAAAAACTACTTTTTGAAAAAGGAAGAGTTGAACTCTCGATTTAATTCAAAAAGAGAAAGAAGGTTTTAGACCTTTGAGAAAGGGGAAGGATGCACACAAACCCTAGTTTTTGGGGAGAATGAAACCCTAGTTTTTGGGGAGAATGAATTGTCTTCTTTATTTCATCATCATCTTGCCTTATATAGGCTTACACATTTACATATAGCCCCCTGGGCTTTACAAAATGGCATTTTTCCCATCCCATGCCTCATGTGCTCTTTTCTTTTGCACATGAGCCATGGGTTTTACAAAAATTTGGCTTCATGCCCATTTTCTTACATTCATGCATAAAAAATCACATCAAAATTATTTATTACATGATTTTTTATTTTGGCATGGGGCAAGTCGGCCGCGGGGCTCAACTTGGGCATGGGCCTACTTGTTTGGGCTTGGGCCTGCTTACTTGGGGTTGACCTTAATTTTGACTTGGTCAACTGCGGTACAAATTTTGACCCTAACAAAGTCGAGAGTGTTTTTTTGAAAAACATTCTGGACAGATTTACGCATTGACACTGTAACCGATATATCTCTCATCCGAAGTCGGATCAAGGCAAATGCAGATGTGTTATGACCGTAATTCGCCGATCTATAATCTCATAACAGTAGTGATATCACAATACCACCGTAAGCTATACATTTATGTAGTTGATTGAATGAATATTTTCTGGCCTTGAATACCCTAACTTTGCACTTGTATCCATGTTATGCACAATGGTCTATCGAATTGAGTATCGTGAATACATACTCAGCATGAATCCATGAACTCGACATGTAATTGCATTTGAAACATGTATTCGTGATTGGTATGAACTGCTTAAGTTATCATTGCATGCTAGCTAACGATGGGGTTTTTAGGGTAGTTTAGGAATAGGATGTACGTTTGCTTCGGAAGTCTTCTTACTAACACATGAACCCGTGAAACCGTGTTGCTGTGGTACCGAGCCGGAACGGTACAGTACCATCTTATGAATCCGTGAATCCGTTGTTCCGTCGGGAAAACGGAATATTTTCGAAGCAAGTCGGACGCCCTGTACCTAAACTCTACGTTAAGTTAGCAAGAACACCTTATGTGCTTCACACTATGCTATTCACATGATATGTTAATTCCCTGCATGTTCATATTATGCTTATTGATATGTTCACTTGTTGTTCGCATGTTATTGCTTATATATATGTGTGTGTTTAAATGTAAGACTTATCGAGTTCAAGATCGTTGACGGGAATTTCTCCACCTTTCTTGAAATGTCCATCAGGAGACATAGTTAGTACTGAAGAAGCGACCTTTGAGCTCGGACCAGCCGGGGAGGACGTGTCAGACTTCGCTAGTAATACAGACTTCTAGCTCTTCATCCTAATATGAAGGCTTGCTCCATTTTTTGTTTTATCTCACTTGAACAGTTTGCAATTGTAATAAATATTTGAATTTGTTTTTTAATAAGTATGGATGTTGGTGTGTTTTCAATTCTTGTTATTATTATTTGTTTCCTGGCGCTTAGCATATTTATACCGATAAGGTGTGCTTATCAGTATAAATACGTCGTGGGACTTGTAGCATCTCCGCCCTATACTTTGGGAAGCAGGGCGTTACATGTTTTATTGGTAGCCCTTGCAGGTTTTATTGGTGGACCTTGCGGGTCATTCTGCATGACCGTTTAAAACAGATAATGCAAGGATTTGATTCATCCAACAATCTTATTCCCTTCTTTGATGATGGCTTATGATTTTGTTGGTTTTGATGATGTGTTTCAAAACATGAATTGTCATTTAGCGTCACCGGCTTTATCTTGCCTTTTTTATCGACACTAAACTTATATACACGTGTTTATTAGTTTGCATATCATATAGCGTGTATATATCGAATAGTATTTCTATATCCCATGCTATTGAAATTCTATTCCTTTTCATTGTTTTGAAATTATGAACGGTTATTTATGATGTCGTATTATGCGATCTTGCCTATTTGTTAAACATCATAAATACCTGTTGTATATCAATATCTCACGCCTTGCTTTTGATTCCTATCTTGACATTGATTTACAATTCATAGTTTTGCCAATCTCTATCGTATACGTGGCAGGCGCCGCAACCCTTAATCGCCAATAATTTAATGTGCCATATACCCATATACCTTTGTCTGTGCATGACACGTGGCATGTGCCAGAGCTTCTGGGCGTCGGTATATATACTCCAAAGCCAATTCTTAGTCCAAATTTACCAAGTGTTATAAAGCTGAAGCTTCTATAATATCCCTTGAGCCCATATGCTCATATATTTTAAGCTGAGCTTAATTTAAAACAGGATTAACGGTTCTTAAGTATTTTTTCTAAGTTGATCTTAGTCTCATATACAACTAATGATCATATGATCAAGGTTCAACCTAAATATGAGATTTACGGATTTGAACTAATCCGCGTCCTACGGGCGACGATATATATTAGTTTTCGTATACAATCTAAGGGCAACCTTAAAATAAACAAAATATAACATGACACGAAGTGATAGACATGGAGAAGAGAAAGTTATCGTGCGGTGATAATTTAATTAACTACAGGGGTTTGCACATGCAAGGAAAAGCGTCCCCGCAATCAAAAACCCCTCATCATTGAGGGGGAATCTGAAAAGTTCATCTATAACGGTCGCATTCATCCAAAGCTTCGATATACGTTACCATAAATCAACTTGGTATCCGCGGAGAGGTGGATGGATATGTTCCATATAGCATCTGTCCCTTTATTCAGGCTGGACGCGTTCCCCGCGCCTCAGTTCGGTTTCCGGCGGTAAACACTTATTTTAAAAACGGAGCCTCAACCACTCATTTTCAAAACTACTCGGTTCCTTCAACGATATCAAGTTCATTACGTTAAGGGTTTTCACAAAAATTAGCCATAGCCCTTCATCATTTCATACAAATATTACTTAGTATTCGTACTGCGTATATTGACCTTGTCAAGGCGTAGTGTACGGTAGCTAAGTAGTGCTTGTTTGTAGCATACGATGCGATTAATTATGATAGCTGCACAGCCATGTTGACCTTGTCAAGGACTTATACGGGTAGGATTAGGGTAATCAAAATAATGACGGGTTGAACTTGACTAGCGACTTATCGTATGTTGACCTTGTTAAGGCCATAAACCGTTAGGGGCAAAAACCATATCGGGAGTTTCAAATATAAGAGAAACTTTCCAAGTATGCGCATGTCTTCTGGAGTTTGGTGACTTTGGTTGGCTGAAATCAAGGATATTACGCGATGATAGTTGGGTCCCAATTCTCACTGATGAGTAGGGGTTACTCCCGGGAGATTTCCACTCCGCGACTAGCTAACCCAGTAGGTGTCTAGAAAGTGTTAACAGAGTTATACCTTTGCAGAAATGGGGTTATTAATTAAATTGGGTCCGTACGAAAGCATAGGGACCTCTCTCGGAGTACTAACACTGGCCTGGCTGAACGATTAACGAACTTGGAAGGTGTACGTGATCCCGACTAGTTCTCTTTTTAGGCTTTGAAGGATAATTCGAGGAAACAGTGGGAGCCATCCTGAGTAGATAAATTAATTAACCAATCTAATATTGATAGAGTGTATGCTGAGTGTTTCTTTTCTCTCTGTGGCTGCAGCCATGATCGACCTTCTCGTAAACCAAGTTAACGGAACCTTTTTACAAATTTTGGTTTTGGAATGTAATGATTCACGACAAAGTTGCATGTCCTTGCCACTCCTACTTACCTTTGGCCTTCTTCAGAACATTTCGTATCACTACGAAGATCCGTATTGCTTGAAAAGGCCATCTCGTATAGTTCTATATGAACTCGAAAAAATTATTTCAGTCTGAGGATGGTGATCTCGTATCATTACGAAGATCCCTTTACCTTCTATTAGGAGTGTACATCAGTTACGCTTGTTGGATTGTCTTCTTCTAATCTAAGGCTGGTGCTAAAAGATAGGGAAAGAAGAAAACCAACTAGCCTAAGTATGGTGTATAGATGGTAAGAAGTAGAGACATATAAAGTGGTTGAAATGAGGACAAAAGAAATTGCAACTAGTGTCATGATTTTGGACAGTGGAAGAGGCATTTCTAGGAATACCCGGCCATCCCCTTAAAATATTTTTAATGTTTTAGTTTTCTTGTGCGGTTGTAATTGAAAATTTTTTCCCAATTAATTCTGACTCCTGAGTATATATATACCATATTAGAATCCCACATCTGTAGGGCGTTATAGATGTTGAGAAGGAGTAGAATATTGGGAAATGGGTGATTTGATCCTCAATATTAGAATTCGTAGCAATTGGTGATATTGGATTAAATCACTTGATTTTGCCTAACGTCAAATATTTGGTTTCGAATAACTGTTATGCATCAATTTTTTCAAAACTAATATATCTGTCTCTTTATTTTATAAAGCAAGATATAATTTTAGAAGAACATTTACCTTTATCAGTTGATAATGTAAGGTATATTGAATAACGGTATGGACACTCTTAACCAAAATACAGATTTTAACTTACAACATACGGAATTTGAGACTTATACATGATAATGTATGCTGTCCGGTGTCTTTTAGGATAAGGGGTTGGTACTCTTCATTTTGTTTTACCTATGAGTTCTCTGGTTTTAGACATGTATTCGTTGAAATGCAAGGTCTAAATATTTTGAGAAATTTATAGGATATTAGAATAAAGTAGAGTACCAAACGTTGGAACTATCAAGATTCTTTGAAGTGATCAAAGATGTAGATACTTATGCTAGGTATCCCGTTATAGTAATATTGAGAATTTAATTCTCTCTTAGATTACTCATCCGCGGGTGCGCTTCATGATGAGTAATGTTGTATGTCCTTTTTCTATTTTAGGAAGTGCACTGGAAACAGCCGCATACTATTTGAATCTGGTAACATCTAAATTAGTACATGTGATTCTATATGTGATATAGAATGGGATCATATATTAAGGTTATTAAGATATGGAGTAATCCGGTTCGTGTTGATAGAAGAATCCGGATGTACTCAAGTCTAATTTCAGTAATGGAAGTTTGTGGGTTATCGCAAATATTTGCAAGGGTTTAACTTCTACTATTTTCATGATCAAAAGTTGATTTGTTCTTGATTCACCACCTTTTTATAAAAGGAATAGTTTTGCAAAAGAAATTAGTGGGAGTATGGTAGAATTGGAAGTGATTCCAGAACCACAAAGGGTTGATCGTAGAACCTAAGAATTCAATAGGAACCGACAAACCTTAGCCACTCCGCAGATTTAGTAGGTGACCTAAGCCACTCAAGAGATACTTCGGTTTCCTCGTAGACGGTGACAGGAAGGTCAGCATCATGATGATGATGACCTTACTAGTTATCAGCAAGTCATAAGAAGTGGTGACTTTCGACTGATGGTTGGATACTTTATATCCAAGTTGGACTCCATGCACTCTAGCAAATTATGGACTTTGGACTTTGCTAGATGCTTCTGAAGGAGTAAAAACCATTAGAAGCAAGTAGATCATTGCAGATGGAAAGGTAATAAGAGGTTAGACTTGTAGTAAAGGGTCTTCATTAAATACCAGCTGTAGATTGTCATGAAACTTTTACTTCAGTGTTTGTGTTGAAATCCATATGGATATTACTTGCCACTGCTGTTTTTCATGATTATGATATCTGGCAGGTGGATGACTATAACGTCTTTCTAAATAGAAATTTAGAAGTGCACGTGTATAGGAATCTACCAGAGGGTTATCGTAGTCAGTGGGAGCAGCGGAAGGTGTGTAAGTTGCTTATGTCAATTTATAGACTAAAACAGGCATAGCGGAGACGGATCATCTATTTTGATATGACAGTCATAGTGTTTGACTTCAAAATAGCAGATGAACCTGATAAGAAAGATGTGGGGAGTATTGCCATATCACATATGGACGGCATACTCCTGATAGGAAGTGATATTCCAATAATACAATCGGTCAAATTTTGGTGGTCACAGATGTTTTTCCACATAGGATCTAGATAATGTATCAAGAATTCTGGTGACTAGATCTATGTCGATAGATCTAGATTTAGGAAGTGGCTCGAGTACCTGGATACCATTCTAAAGTGGTTTAGAATGGACGATTCCTGACGTGATAGTCTACCCACAGGTGATAGTCATCTTCTTTAAAGAAATGTCTTCTAGACCGATGAGGAGAGCGACTTGCGTGAATGACATTTCAATTTCTTTGGCAATTAGGTCAATCATGCGATATCATGTAGCAGACTAGATGTTGATTTTGCACTTGCGAAGAACATGTGAGGATGTTCTTGGTGTATGGTAATGGCAGCCTCCTAAAAGAGGCAATTATCGGTTCTGGCTTCTAAGATGACCTGGATGATAGAGTGGCTGTCGGGGTTATATGTTTATCCTCTTCTGAGGGGCATTATGTTGGAATATGTTGGAAAGGGTTCCATGCAGAATACTGAGGTAAACATGGCGCATGATGCTAATTATACCCAGCGGAGGATACAACCGAAGAAGTTTGTTGGATAAATTTGTTCATTTGTGAACTTGGTCCAACTATTCATCCAGAAAAATTCTAAGATAGGTATCGCTCAATTCAGGAGATAGTTGATCTTCGTAAAGTTGAGGTATAGAGAGAAAGTAAAGAACATTGTAGCGAATTCACTCATTGAGGCTATTTCTCGAACACGATTGTTTTTTGCGAAACAAATTAGTAGAGAAGTTAGATACTCGATAACACACGAGCTGTGGGTAAGCGATACCACAATAATTGGTCTTAAGTGAAAGTGGGAGATTGTTGGATATAGTGCCCTCAAGACAATTAGTGTAATTGCAGATAGGCAATTATGGTAATTGAGGGAGGACCTATATGGGTAAAATAGTCTTGCTATCTGGTTTGTCTTTGTCATTCATGTTTATATGGTTTTATTGACTTTTACGTGCCGCTAATACATAATGATAAAGCCTATAAGATTCTTGCTTGACTACCAGTATTATGATGTCGATCATACTTATGGAAACTGAGTAGTCTATATAAGCACATTCTTAAATGTTTCTAGTCATGGAAGGAGTATCGAGACGGGGCATCGATATTCAAGAGTAGACTGGTGTATACTTTCTAGACCCTGTTGAGGGGCGGTGGTCGATCCCACAAGCCATTCGTATTATGGCACCTAAGATTGAATACAGGTGCTCACTGGAGGTGAGTACACCGAACGGACTTGCCAAGAACTTCTAAATGGTATTATACCTATCGTTAAATAGTAGTTCTCTGGTGACATGAGTACATGGTAGTTTTTATATCCGAGATTGCCATTTGTATCGTGGGAGTTCCTACTGTACTTTGATTACTACCCTACCATGTCTTAAAGGAAGCTTGCAAACAAGTTTTAGTTGGGTACAGTTCCGAGCCACATGGAGGCAGTAAGCGATCAGAAGGAATTCGACTCTCCAAGTATAGGGAGTCGATGTCGCACTTTGTTCGGTTAGCCATCATCATAAGTCCTTGGTCAGGACGGATGAGATTTACTGATAGAAGATCAGTTTTTCGGTTGGTCATAAGCTTGACACCGGCATGACTTATCGAGTTATTAGGGGTCTGACGTTATCCATCCCTAGACCCGATATGCGACATTCTCAGACGAAAAGACCGAACTGTATAGAGATTGTCACTTACAGGATCAGTAGGGTACGGATGGACTTGATTGTCGACCTCCATTTCGACATATACCCGGGTAATCGTTATGTACAGCTACTGCCGCTGACGTGCTTGTGGTTATAAATTTTTCCAGTAACTCACTGCCAACGTATCGTCGAGTCTTTAGATTCCTATACATAGGGTTTTTCCGGTTCAGGCAATATGATGTAGAGGTTGTATGTTGATACATGCGAGGATCCGGTTAAAAACCGGCTACACGGATTTTAATCGGACATTTGATAATATTAGCCGGCTTAGGATTAAACCGGATTATTAAATCAAGTATTGATTTAATAATTTACATATATATTCTAGTATTATGTTCATTATTAAATCAAGTATTTTGATATGTATATTTTAGTATTATGTTTATTATTCATTTTCTCTCGCTTGGCTATTCGTATTTTATACGGATATGTGTATATGTATTTCGATACATATACCGGGGTCGTATATGTATTTATATAAATACTTCTAGAAGGACACCTCATTATTGGTTTTTTTATTAAAAGAAAAGAATGAGGTGGAAGGTGAGATGTAAAAGAGGGATGGCTTGAGAGAGATGGGTGCATTATTTTAAAGGATAATGGTATGACATATTTTTTCAAGGATGGAAAAATATCTCACTTGCTCATTCTATTACAACACTCTCTCTCCTCTTATGCTCTCATCTCCTACTTCATGTTTCCTTCTCTCATGTGTTGAGAAAAATGGAAGAAAAAGAGAATGATAAATGAAAGTGATAATTTCTACATCCCTCACACCCTATTCTTAATAAGTCTAGGGTGTAAGTTGCTTTACTTGTGGATTTTTGGTGTGAAGCTGAAGCTTGGATCAATTTCTCCAAGGTGGATCATCTTTGATAAGGGCGATCGTCTCTCAAGCTCATTCTCAATAGCCTACAGAGCTTGAAGGGGTCTTCTATGATTCGGTGGACACACTACAAATGTTGTATGTTTGCATCCGAGTAGCTAGATATCTTGTTTAGTTTGCTAGTTTAGTGTTTGGATCGATTTCTAAGTTGCGGTTTTTAGTGCTCGCATGAAATTTTTCGTTTTGTATTCTGCATTTGATTTCCGCTTTCGCTGCACGAGCGCTAGGAACCCAGCAGACACAAGGCGTCGACAGTTGGAGTTTCAACCAGGAGATCATGGGTTACTGAAGATCTCCCCTAATTGTGAAATGATCCATTTCGGGAGGCATAGGGAGCTCAGTCCTCGATATATCAGACCATTCGATGTCTTGGAGAGAGTAGGAGATGTGGCCCATCGCTTGGTTTTTCCACCGTCTCTGAAAGGAGTGCACGATGTCTTCCACATATCTCAGTTGTGTCGGAATGTGAGCGACGCTAGTCACATACTCGACCACTCGGAGCTAACCGCCAATACCGATCTGACTCTTGAGCAGCATCCGGTCATGATCAAGGATCAGAATGAAAAGACCTTACGGAATAAGGTCATCCGGCCTGTTCGTGTTATGTGGAGAAAGGATTCTCCAGGAGAGTTGACATGGGAAAGAGAAGATGTGTACCCGTTATCCGCACCTGTTATGTCTCGTGGCAGTTACCCCTTAGAAATTTCAAGGACGAATTTTTTTAGGTGGGTAGAGTGTAACGACTGTGTTTTGTTATAACCCTTGCTTGTATTCAATAAGAGTTCAATTGAAGTTCTTCTTTATTTCTATTCGTAGCTTAACTATTTTGTCATGAAGTTTTGAAACAAGAAGTCTCTTATGCTAAAGTTGGTCCCAGTGGCCCATTTCTTTCTATTCTTTTTTAATTTTTTGACCTTGACTTTTGTTGAATGCTATAAGATTTTCGAGAGATATTGGAGGCTTTTGAATTTTGAAATTCAAAACTAGGCATAATCTTTAAATAAAAAACCCTTTAGCCTCACTCACTTTTATTATGTCCTTCCCAATCTTTCCTCTATCTTTTAGTTTCCCTAAGTCCAACCATAGTCCTTTCCTGTTCTTCCTTGGAAAGCTTGCTTCCCTAGCACGATTGCACCCTTGCTGCTCCTCACACTTCAACAAGTCATCAAAGACACACCGGAAAGTCAAGCTCTTTTCTTTCTTCGCTTCGGTTGTCTCGGTTCTTTAAACTGAGGCCCCTTCTTCTTTGTCGCTCGTATTTGCATGAGTGGGAACAATTAGTTCCTCGGCTCTCTCTCTTCTCGACCTGACACTTTTATGATGAACTCTACCTAGCCCTATTCAAGCCTAACCCGTAACTTTATAATTTAACATACAAAGTTTATGGTACTTAAGTGACATCAGACTAGATAACTTGTGTGCATCGTTTTGCTTGCTCTTGAACGGTTATATGTTTTAGCTCTGACCATGTTAGTTTTTGGTGCACCTCAGGCCACTGGTGCACCATGTTCTTTATTCGAATCTTATAATGTATGACATGAATGAATACATATGGCATATGCAAAGTTGTAGTTACCATCACATAGTTTTCACCACTTTTACCCTAACTTCGGGAAGATGTAAAATCTAGCGCTGCAATATGTTTTTAATAAACTTTTGCTTGAGAAATAATTAATAGGGAAGATGCCTATTTTTTTATTTAAATTTTACTCCAAAAGTCGATGTAAAATATGTTTTAGGCACTTTAAAAATGGCAACTTTAATCTAGACTGCTGCTGGCCAAACCAACGCAGCGTTACGGTTTTTGGCATAACTCTCTTTTCTGAAACTCAAACGGGGGAAGCCCCAGGTGTAAATTCATCACAACAAAGAGCTCTACAACTCTCATATATCTTTTCACCTAAAAACCAATATAAATATATCTAAAAGTCTTTACAAGTCGTAAATCAGGACTGAATGCAGGAAATTCTGCGTAGTCATATTAAAATGGCCACATCTCCTGCTGTATTAGGCGGATTGGCATGTTCTTTGATGCGTTATAACGGTAATGCATAGGCGCACGTTTTTCTGTAGGTCAGTTTTCTTAAATCGGAACCGAAAGATCTTAACTGCACGCGAAGTCAAGATTGTTTTCTGAAAAACAAATTTGGACAGAATTGCCTACCGTCACCGTAAACATCTTAACTCCTTCTCTGGAAGTCGGAATTGAGCGTCCTTTGATGCATTCTAACCGTGATTCAGAGACGCATGTTTTACTGTATTTTAAATTTTAGCTAATTCTGCACCAATATACCTTAAAACTGCACACCAAATCGAGGGTGTTTTCTGAAAACATACTGGACAGATTTACGCATTGACACCGTAGCTGATATCTCTCTCTCATACGAAGTCGGATCGAGGCAAACTCATATGCGTTATGACCATAATTCATTGATCTATAATCGTATAACAGTAGTGAGATCACAATAGCATCGTAAACTATACATTTATGTAGTTAATTGAATGAATATTTTCGGGCCTTCAAAACCCTAAATCTGCACTTGTATCCTTGTTATGCACAGTGGTCTACCGACTTGAGTATCGTGAATTCGTGAACTCAACATGTATTTGCATTTGAATACATGTATTCGTGACTCCGGTATGAACTGCTTAAGTTATCATTGCATTCTAGATAACGACGGGGTTTTTGGGGTAGTTTGGGAATAGGATGTACTTTTGCTTCGGAAGTTCCCTTACTAACACATGAACCCATTAACCCGTGTTGCTGTGGTACCGAAACAGAACGGTATAGTACTAACTCATGTATCCATGAATCCATTGTTTAGCGGGACAAACAAAATACTTTCGAAGCAAGTCAGATGCCATGTACCTAAACTCTACGTTAAGTTAGCAAGAACACCTTATATGCTTCACATTAAGCTATTCACATGATATGTTAATTCCCTGCATGTTCATATTATGCTTATTGATATGTTCCCTTATTGTTCGCATTTATATATATATATATATATATATATATATATATATATATATATATATATATATATATATATGGGACTTATTGAGTTCAAGATTGCCGACGAGCATTTCTGCACCTTCTTTCTTGAAATGTCCGTCAGGAGACACAGGTAGAACCGAAAATGCGACCTTTTTTCTCGGACCAGCCGGGGAGGACGTGCCAGACTTTGCCAGCAACCCAGACTTCTACATTTCTAGCCTAATGTAAAGGCTTGCTTCAATGTTTTGTTTTATCGCACTTGAAAAATTTGCGGTTGTAATAAATATTTGAATTTGCTTTGTAATAAGTATGGATGTTGGTGTGTTTTCAATTCGTATAGTTATTATTTGTTTTCAAACGCTTAGTGTATTTATACCGATAAGGTGTGTTTATCAGTATAAATACGTTGCTGGCCTTGTAACGTCTCTGCCTTATTCTTTGGGAAGCATGACGTTACAATAAGTCTATTTATCCTATTAATTTATTCAATTTTGTTTACTGATATACTAATTTTCTTCAGAATTGAATTAGACTTTAAATAACATATCTAGTCTACTCTATAGGTATCTCATATGGTGTAACCGAGCCGAGCTTGAATGAGCTGACCCTTGTCCAAGCTCGGCTCGACTTAGTTTATGCTAGTTCAAGCTCGACTCGAGTCCGTCTCGAGCTGAGCAGGACTGGCTCATGTTCAGCTTGTTAGCTTACCGACCCTTAAACGAGCCAAAGTCGAGCTCCGATGTATCTTCTATTAGGCGATCTATGAAAGAAAAACGATAAAGAGACGTTTGGTGGATGCTAAGGATAGATCAATAGCCATTATAGATGTTTCAGAAAAAAACAAGAAAGTATTTTGTAAGAGATTAAGCTGGGGACAACAATCATAGAGCGTGAGACCCAGGGCTTTGAGATATGGAAAGATTAAAATAATTAACATCTAGAGTATGGAATGGATATAAGTGCTGAGTTTTATATTCACCTCAATTGCATTTTATATACTTTTTTAATTGAATTAAGTGTCATGAGAGTTGTATAGAATATGTTCTATATTATATATTACTGTTTTTTTCAAACTGGGTAACCGAGCCGAATTCAAGTCAATATTGAAGGAGCCTGGCTGAGCTCGAGTTCAGCTCGTTTAATAAACGAGCCAGGCTTTCTGGCTTATGTCCGAATCATTAATAAATAAACCAAGCTTGAACGAGGTGATACCGAGCTGAACCCTAATCGAACCCGAGCTGGCTCGTTCAATTACCATCCCTACATATCAGTAACTAGTCTAGTCTATAGTTTTCAGATATAGGTCCAAAAATACATGCATTTAATTTTCAAATCTGATGATATACTGTCAAAATATTCATTGTTTAACAAAAATATTTATGGTTTAAACAAAAAAAGACAAAATATTTAAGTTATTTCTTACCTGTGTTTAAACTGAACTTGATTCACTACTATAAAGAGGGGTTGCCCTTACGGTTTCATATTATCATCGAGTATCATATATTGGTTTTAACTTGAACATCTCGAACCACTCTCTAATGATGCGTTTGTTGTGCATTCGTGTTGTATACGTAACATGATTTTAAGCCATTGAGATCAAGATTGATAGAACTGATCATCCTACATTGCAATGGCATTCATCTACCAAAAACTATTATTGCAATGGCATTCATCTATACCAAAAACTATTATTGCAATGGCATTCAGCTAAAACAAAGAAGGTCCTACAATTCTAAGCATTTCCAATTACAACGGCCCATCCTCAAAATCCAGAATCTTATGAGCATCTTATGCAATTAGCAAACATATTCAACCCAACATGCCCAACGGCTAAAAGTTCCACAAAACAGTCTCCGTTTCCAAGAAAATTTGAGAATGACAAATAAAATTATTAATTAAACTGGGCTTTACCCACATTATTAGTCTAGTTTCCAACATCTTCTCAAACTAGACACATTTTCCTCTTATGATCATCATCAACATTTCAATTAACGAGCTTAATGCTAATTAGAATGGAAATTAACTTAGATCCTGAAATCCAAAACCCCAACCCCAACCCTAACCCTAACTCCAACCCCAACCCCAACCCCAACAGCAACCCTCTACCGAACCCCAACCCCAACCGCAGCCGCAGCCCCAGCCCCAGCCCCAACCCCAACCCTAATGCTAACCGCAGCCCAGCCCAAGCCCGAGCCCCAGCCCTCAACCCCAGCCCCAGCCCCAATCAAGAAGTGCTCAGGGACACACAACCCCAACCCCAACCGCTACCCCCTGCCGAACCCCAACCCCAACCGCAACAGCAGCCCCCCAGCCCCACCCCTAACCCTAACGCTAACCCCAACCGATACCTACCCAAACCATGAACCATAGACCTAAAACAATCAAAATTTTGTTTAATTGAAGATTTCCTAATCTGTGCAGGCGGTGGCGACGACGAATCGGTGGCGACGACGAACGGAGATGAGGAAGAAGCAGGCGGTGGCGACGTCGAATCGGCCGGCGCTGGCGACGACGAGAACGGCGATCGGCGGGAACGAGGGTTTAGGGATTTGGGTTCACGCGCAAATGATAAGAGAATAAGAGATAATCAGCGTAGGGCTCGATCACTTAAATCTCTATTTAGATACCCCTACGGATAAGCCCGTAGGTTCTTGGTTTGCGGCTCCATAGGGGCAAGCAACACTTTAAGATTTAATAAGTTTTAAATAAATATGTAAGGACCGTAGGTGTAACCGTTTGGCCCTACGGATTAATCCGTAGGGCCAAACTAAATCTGCCCCCGTAGGGCCAAACTAAATCTGGCCCTACGGATGTTGTTATCCGTAGGGGCAACCCCCTATTTTAGTAGTGATTAAACAGTTTTATTGAGGGATACATGAATCCAATCAAAATACTACCCTCAAAAGAAGAGTGGATGAGAGTAGATTTGGCATATGAAATAGGGCCTCCCAAAACCAGAAGACCAAGAAGCAAAGGATACGAGGAGAAGGTGAGTTTGGAAGGAAAAACCAATGTCAAAGATGCTACAAATTCGGGCATAATAAATGGAGATGTAACTGAAAACACACAGTCAAGGTTATTCAATTGATTTCATTATTTTAATGTCCTTGCAAACACCTAGTAGCCTTATTTACTTTGATCATATGCATTTTTTCAGGTTTGCCGCATCAAGGACCGGTAGAGGTCGTAGAGGAAGGAGAGTGCAAAACACAGGGGGGCCATCACAGCAAACACAATCATCACATCCCCAACAAAGGCATGGAACATATATGCCCCAAAAAGTGTTTGAATTCTGTACAAATTTATGTACTATTTGTTTGTACATCTTAAAATATACTTGATATACAGCAATATTTCAATTTTATATACAAAGTTTGTCCATCTTAATCAAGGGGATTCATATAATTATACTAGATTAATCCTTTAGGAATTTTGTGCTATTTGTGCTTATGTGCAGGTCTCAAAATCAATCTGGAAGAGGCAGAGGTAAAAGGAAGAGTGTTTCTCAAGGAGGGGTAGAGCAAATTCACGAAGTGTTGCAGTTGAACAAAGTGTGCATGCGGCTGTCGAACAAAGTGTGCAAGTTGAATGGATGAGTCAAACTGGAGAGACTTCATACCAAGTTGCAGATGTAGAAACTCTTAGGGGACAGGGTGCATTTAGAGAAGGTGGACCAGTTGTTGCTTATGGACCAAATATTAATCTGGAAGGCATTGCTGAGCCAAATGATGGCCTGGACTGGGATAACTTTCGGATATTCTTAAGTTCCAAAAGGAAGTTTAACAAGAGGAAAATAACACCAATTAGGGGCCGAGGCAAATCAGAAGTAGCAAAGAAACTTTGAGATATCTCTCATGTTTATTTTATTGTGATAGTAGCTTGAATATTTTTATTCTGATGGTGGCTTAGTTTCAGCCTTGTTTTGTAACTGAAACTCAAAGAAAGTGCAGTTAACTTGGATATGTTGTTGTGTTAACGGCTTGGCCTTGGCCTTATTTTGTAACTGAAACTCAAAATGTTCAGTTAACTTTGCCTTGCTCTTGTTTGTAGCGTTTATTTTGTTCAGAGAATGGCTTGGCTTCGTTTTCTGTTAGAAAACTCAAAGTTGTTGAGTTATCTTGAATATTTGTGATATGAATATTGTATTTTAATGCAATGCTGAATTATATTTGTATCTGGATGCATCGTGATGTATTTGTTACTGGATGCATTATATTATGAATGTGTTTGTAATGCTGAATTATATTATGAATATCTGTTACTGGTTGCATTGAAATGAGTTTGCCTTTAACAATGTGTCATTCTTATATCAATGTGTCATTATTAATAGGGATCCAGCAACCCTGCAAAATAATTTCAGTACATTGCATTAACATAACGTATCTGCAATTACATTGGCAAAACTTCAGTACATTGCAGTGACATTGCAATATTATCAAAATAATTTGTCATAAAATATCTTCATTGCATTGGCATTTCAGTACACTGCATTATACTGCATTACATTTCATCACGAAATTCTAAACTACCAGTTATCCAATAAAGTCCTAAAATTCCTAATAATAAACCAAAATCCCCTGATTGGTTACAAAAGTTTTTTGACAAAACCCTATTGATAAATACGAACATATTCCTACAAGTTCCCCAAAAATATAAATTTGTATCAAATTGAAACTAGTAACTAATCCTAACATAGAACTGTTGAAAAAACTCATATAAGAAAAAAAAATCAGTACACTGCATTACATTTCATCATTTCTGAGAGGATAAAAATTACAATCAGTAAATTGAGAAGCACAATACCAAGAATAGCACCCATAGGATAGTTTACCTTTGTATTTGCACTCTTTCTTACATGTGTAGGTCTTCGCTGGCTCCCCACATTTGCAAAAAACTTGACGATTTAAGGAATGTGAGCCTTCACCGTGGTCCATGATGCAGCAGGACGTGGTACAGTGATTAATTGAGAGAGAGGAGAGAGAGAGAGAGAAGCAGAAAAAACATATATATATATATATATAGAGAGAGAGAGAGAGAGAGAGTAACCTGGATCCCCCAATTTATAATAACCAATTAGCCCTTGGTGAGTTTTTTCAAATTACGAACTTGTGGATGGGGTTTTGCTTGCTCTCGAACGGTTATATGTTTTAGCTCTGATCATGTTAGGAATAATTTTTTGGTGCACCTCAGGCCACTGGTGCACCATGTTCTTTATTCGAATCTTATAATGTATGACTTGAATGAATACATATGGCATATGCAAAGTTGTAGTTACCATCACACAGTTTTCACCACTTTTACCCTAACTTCGGGAAGATGTAAAATCTAGCACCGCAATATGTTTTTAATAAACTTTTGCCTGAGAAATAATTAATAGGGAAGATGCCTATTTTTTTATTTAAATTTTACTCCAAAAGTCAATGTAAAATATGTTTTAGGCACTTTAAAAATGGCAACTTTAATCTAGACCGTTGCTGGCCAAACCAGCGCAGCGTTATGGTTTTTGGTATAACTCTCTTTTCTAAAACTCAAACGGGGCAAGCCCCAGATGTAAATTCATCACAACAAAGAGCTCTACAACTCTCATATATCTTTTCACCTAAATACCAATATAAATGTATCTAAAAGTCTTTACAAGTCATAAATCTGGACTGAACACAGGAAATTCTGCATAGTCATAGTAAAATAGCCACATCTCCTGCTGTATTAGGCGGATTGGCATGTTCTTTGATGCGTTATAACGGTAATGCATAGGCGCACGTTTTTCTGTAGGTCAGTTTTCTTAAATCGGAACCGAAAGATCTTAAAACTGCACGCGAAATCAAGATTGTTTTCTGAAAAACAAATTTGGACAGAACTGCCTACCGTCACCGTAAACATCTTAACACCTTCTCTGGAAGTCGGAATTGAGCGTCCTTTGATGCATTCTAACCGTGATTCAGAGACGCATGTTTTACTGTATTTTAAATTTTAGCTAATTCTGCACCAATATACCTTAAAACTGCACACCAAATCGAGGGTGTTTTCTGAAAACATACTGGACAGATTTACGCATTGACACCGTAGCTGATATATCTCTCTCATACGAAGTCGGATCGAGGCAAACTCATATGCGTTATGACCATAATTCATTGATCTATAATCGTATAACAGTAGTGACATCACAATAGCACCGTAAGCTATACATTTATGTAGTTAATTGAATGAATATTTTCGGGCCTTCAAAACCCTAAATCTGCACTTGTATCTTTGTTATGCACAATGGTCTACTGACTTGAGTATCGTGAATCCGTGAACTCAACATGTATTTGCATTTGAATACATGTATTCGTGACTCCAGTATGAACCGCTTAAGTTATCATTGCATTCTAGATAACGACAGGGTTTTTGGGGTAGTTTGGGAATAGGATGTACTTTTGCTTCGGAAGTTCCCTTACTAACACATGAACCCATTAACCCGTGTTGCTGTGGTACCGAACCGGAACGGTATAGTACTAACTCATGTATCCATGAATCCATTGTTTAGTGGGGGCAAACAAAATACTTTCGAAGCAAGTCAGATGCCATGTACCTAAACTCTAAGTTAAGTTAGCAAGAACACCTTATATGCTTCACATTATGCTGTTCACATGATATGTTAATTCCCTGCATGTGCATGTTCATATTATGCTTATATATATATATATATATATATATATATATATATATATATATATATATATGGGACTTATTGAGTTCAAGATCGCTGACGAGCATTTCTGCACCTTCTTTCTTGAAATGTCCGTCAGGAGACACAGGTAGAACCGAAAATGCGACCTTTTAGCTCGGACTAGCCGGGGGGGACGTGCCAGACTTTGCTAGCAACGCAGACTTCTACATCTCTTGCCTAATGTAAAGGCTTGCTTCAATTTTTTGTTTTATCGCACTTGAACAATTTGCGGTTGTAATAAATATTTGAATTTGCTTTGTAATAAGTATGGATATTGGTGTGTTTTCAATTCATGTAATTATTATTTTTTTTCAAACGCTTAGTGTATTTATACCGATAAGGTGTGTTTATCAGTATAAATATGTTGCTGGCCTTATAACGTCTCTGCCTTATACTTTGGGAAGCATGGCGTTACAATAAGTCTGTTTATCCTATTAATTTATTCAATTTTGTTTACTGATATGCTAATTTTCTTCAGAATTGAATTAGACTTTAAATAACATATCTAGTCTACTCTATAGGTATCACATATGGTGTAACCGAACCGAGCTTGAATGAGCTGACCCTTATCTAAGCTCGGCTCGACTTAGTTTATGCTAGTTCAAGCTCGGCTCGAGTCCGTCTCGAGCTGAGCATGACTGGCTCATGTTCAGCTCGTTAGCTTACCGAGCCTTAAACGAGCCAAAGTCGAGCTCCGATGTATCATCTATTAGGCGATCTATGAAAGAAAAACGATAAAGAGACGTTTGGTGGATGCTGAGAATAGGTCAATGGCCATTATAGATGTTTCAGAAAAAAATATGAAAGTATTTTGTAAGAGATTAAGCTGGGGACAACAATCATAGAGCGTGAGATCCAGGGCTTTGAGATATGGAAAGATTAAAAAAAATTAACATCTAGAGTATGGAATGGATATAAGTGCTGTGTTTTATATTCACCTAAATTGCACTTTATATACTCTTTTAATTGAATTAAGTGTTATGAGAGTTGTATAGAATATGTTCTATATTATATATTATTGTTTTTTTCAAACTGTGTAACCGAGCCGAATTCAAGTCAATATTGAACGAACCTGGCTGAGCTCGAGTTCAGCTCGTTTAATAAACGAGCCAGGCTTTCTGGCTCATGTTCGAATCATTAATAAATGAACCGAGCTTGAACGAGGTGATACCGAGCTGAACCCTAATCGAACCCGAGCTGGCTCGTTCAATTACCATCCCTACATATCAGTAACTAGTCTAGTCTATAATTTTCTGATATAGGTCCAAAAATACATGCATTTAATTTTCAAATCTGATGATATACTGTCAAAATATTCATTGTTTAACAAAAATATTCATGGTTTAAACAAAAAAAGACAAAATATTTAAGTTATTTCTTACCTGTGTTTAAACTGAACTTGATTAAACAGTTTTATTGAGGGATACATGAATCCAATCAAAATACTACCCTCAAAAGAAGAGTGGATGAGAGTAGATTTGGCATATGAAATAGGGCCTCCCAAAACCAAAAGACCAAGAAGCAAAGGATAAGAGGAGAAGGAGAGTTTGGAAGGAAAAACCAATGTTACAGATGCTACAAATTCGGGCATAATAAATGGAGATGTAACTGAAAACACACAGTCAAGGTTATTCAATTGATTTCAGTATTTTAATGTCCTTGCAAACACCTAGTAGCCTTATTTACTTTGATCATATGCATTTTTTCAGGTTTGCCGCATCAAGGACCGGTAGAGGTCGTAGAGGAAGGAGAGCGCAAAACACAGGGGGACCATCACAGCAAACACAATCATCACATCCCCAACAAAGGCATGGAACATATATGCCCCAAAAAGTGTTTGAATTCTGTACAAATTTATGTACTATTTGTTTGTCCATCTTAAAATATACTTGATATACAGCAATAGTTCAATTTTATATACAAAGTTTGTCCATCTTAATCAAGGGGATTCATATAATTATACTAGATCTATCCTTTAACAATGATGGCCTGGACTGGGATAACTTTCGGATATTGTTAAGTTCCAAAAGGAAGTTTAACAAGAGGAAAATAACACCGATTAGGGGCCGAGGCAAATCAGAAGTAGCAAAGAAACTCTGAGATATCTCTCATGTTTATTTTATTGTGATAGTAGCTTGAATATTTTTATTCTGACGGTGGCTTACTTTCAGCCTTGTTTTGTAACTGAAACTCAAAGAAAGTGCAGTTAACTTGGATATGTTGTTGTGTTAGCGGCTTGGCCTTGGCCTTGGCCTTATTTTGTAACTGAAACTCAAAATGTTCAGTTAACTTTGCCTTGCTCTTGTTTGTAGCGTTTATTTTGTTCAGAGAATGGCTTGGCTTCGTTTTCTGTTAGAAAACTCAAAGTTGTTGAGTTATCTTGAATATTTGTGATATGAATATTGTATTTTAATGCAATGCTGAATTATATTTGTATCTGGATGCATTGTGATGAATTTGTTACTGGATGCATTATATTATGAATGTGTTTGTAATGCTGAATTATATTATGAATATCTGTTACTGGTTGCATTGAAATGAGTTTGCCTTTAACAATGTGTCATTCTTATATCAATGTGTCATTATTAATAGGGATCCAGCAACCCTGCAAAATAATTTCAGTACATTGCATTAACATAACGTATCTGCAATTACATTGGCAAAACTTCAGTACATTGCAGTGACATTGCAATATTATCAAAATAATTTGTCATAAAATATCTTCATTGCATTGGCATTTCAGTACACTGCATTATACTGCATTACATTTCATCACGAAATTCTAAACTACCAGTTATCCAATAAAGTCCTAAAATTCCTAATAATAAACCAAAATCCCCTGATTGGTTACAAAAGTTTTTTGACAAAACCCTATTGATAAATACGAACATATTCCTACAAGTTCCCCAAAAATATAAATTTGTATCAAATTGAAACTAGTAACTAATCCTAACATAGAACTGTTGAAAAAACTCATATAAGAAAAAAAAATCAGTACACTGCATTACATTTCATCATTTCTGAGAGGATAAAAATTACAATCAGTAAATTGAGAAGCACAATACCAAGAATAGCACCCATAGGATAGTTTACCTTTGTATTTGCACTCTTTCTTACATGTGTAGGTCTTCGCTGGCTCCCCACATTTGCAAAAAACTTGACGATTTAAGGAATGTGAGCCTTCACCGTGGTCCATGATGCAGCAGGACGTGGTACAGTGATTAATTGAGAGAGAGGAGAGAGAGAGAGAGAAGCAGAAAAAACATATATATATATATATAGAGAGAGAGAGAGAGAGAGAGAGAGTAACCTGGATCCCCCAATTTATAATAACCAATTAGCCCTTGGTGAGTTTTTTCAAATTACGAACTTGTGGATGGGGTTTTGCTTGCTCTTGAACGGTTATATGTTTTAGCTCTGATCATGTTAGGAATAATTTTTTGGTGCACCTCAGGCCACTGGTGCACCATGTTCTTTATTCGAATCTTATAATGTATGACTTGAATGAATACATATGGCATATGCAAAGTTGTAGTTACCATCACACAGTTTTCACCACTTTTACCCTAACTTCGGGAAGATGTAAAATCTAGCACCGCAATATGTTTTTAATAAACTTTTGCCTGAGAAATAATTAATAGGGAAGATGCCTATTTTTTTATTTAAATTTTACTCCAAAAGTCGATGTAAAATATGTTTTAGGCACTTTAAAAATGGCAACTTTAATCTAGACCGTTGCTGGCCAAACCAGCGCAGCGTTATGGTTTTTGGTATAACTCTCTTTTCTAAAACTCAAACGGGGCAAGCCCCAGATGTAAATTCATCACAACAAAGAGCTCTACAACTCTCATATATCTTTTCACCTAAATACCAATATAAATGTATCTAAAAGTCTTTACAAGTCATAAATCTGGACTGAACACAGGAAATTCTGCATAGTCATAGTAAAATAGCCACATCTCCTGCTGTATTAGGCGGATTGGCATGTTCTTTGATGCGTTATAACGGTAATGCATAGGCGCACGTTTTTCTGTAGGTCAGTTTTCTTAAATCGGAACCGAAAGATCTTAAAACTGCACGCGAAATCAAGATTGTTTTCTGAAAAACAAATTTGGACAGAACTGCCTACCGTCACCGTAAACATCTTAACACCTTCTCTGGAAGTCGGAATTGAGCGTCCTTTGATGCATTCTAACCGTGATTCAGAGACGCATGTTTTACTGTATTTTAAATTTTAGCTAATTCTGCACCAATATACCTTAAAACTGCACACCAAATCGAGGGTGTTTTCTGAAAACATACTGGACAGATTTACGCATTGACACCGTAGCTGATATATCTCTCTCATACGAAGTCGGATCGAGGCAAACTCATATGCGTTATGACCATAATTCATTGATCTATAATCGTATAACAGTAGTGACATCACAATAGCACCGTAAGCTATACATTTATGTAGTTAATTGAATGAATATTTTCGGGCCTTCAAAACCCTAAATCTGCACTTGTATCTTTGTTATGCACAATGGTCTACTGACTTGAGTATCGTGAATCCGTGAACTCAACATGTATTTGCATTTGAATACATGTATTCGTGACTCCAGTATGAACCGCTTAAGTTATCATTGCATTCTAGATAACGACAGGGTTTTTGGGGTAGTTTGGGAATAGGATGTACTTTTGCTTCGGAAGTTCCCTTACTAACACATGAACCCATTAACCCGTGTTGCTGTGGTACCGAACCGGAACGGTATAGTACTAACTCATGTATCCATGAATCCATTGTTTAGTGGGGGCAAACAAAATACTTTCGAAGCAAGTCAGATGCCATGTACCTAAACTCTAAGTTAAGTTAGCAAGAACACCTTATATGCTTCACATTATGCTGTTCACATGATATGTTAATTCCCTGCATGTGCATGTTCATATTATGCTTATATATATATATATATATATATATATATATATATATATATATATATATGGGACTTATTGAGTTCAAGATCGCTGACGAGCATTTCTGCACCTTCTTTCTTGAAATGTCCGTCAGGAGACACAGGTAGAACCGAAAATGCGACCTTTTAGCTCGGACCAGCCGGGGGGGACGTGCCAGACTTTGCTAGCAACGCAGACTTCTACATCTCTTGCCTAATGTAAAGGCTTGCTTCAATTTTTTGTTTTATCGCACTTGAACAATTTGCGGTTGTAATAAATATTTGAATTTGCTTTGTAATAAGTATGGATATTGGTGTGTTTTCAATTCATGTAATTATTATTTTTTTTCAAAAGCTTAGTGTATTTATACCGATAAGGTGTGTTTATCAGTATAAATATGTTGCTGGCCTTATAACGTCTCTGCCTTATACTTTGGGAAGCATGGCGTTACAATAAGTCTGTTTATCCTATTAATTTATTCAATTTTGTTTACTGATATGCTAATTTTCTTCAGAATTGAATTAGACTTTAAATAACATATCTAGTCTACTCTATAGGTATCACATATGGTGTAACCGAACCGAGCTTGAATGAGCTGACCCTTATCTAAGCTCGGCTCGACTTAGTTTATGCTAGTTCAAGCTCGGCTCGAGTCCGTCTCGAGCTGAGCATGACTGGCTCATGTTCAGCTCGTTAGCTTACCGAGCCTTAAACGAGCCAAAGTCGAGCTCCGATGTATCATCTATTAGGCGATCTATGAAAGAAAAACGATAAAGAGACGTTTGGTGGATGCTGAGAATAGGTCAATGGCCATTATAGATGTTTCAGAAAAAAATATGAAAGTATTTTGTAAGAGATTAAGCTGGGGACAACAATCATAGAGCGTGAGATCCAGGGCTTTGAGATATGGAAAGATTAAAAAAAATTAACATCTAGAGTATGGAATGGATATAAGTGCTGTGTTTTATATTCACCTAAATTGCACTTTATATACTCTTTTAATTGAATTAAGTGTTATGAGAGTTGTATAGAATATGTTCTATATTATATATTATTGTTTTTTTCAAACTGTGTAACCGAGCCGAATTCAAGTCAATATTGAACGAACCTGGCTGAGCTCGAGTTCAGCTCGTTTAATAAACGAGCCAGGCTTTCTGGCTCATGTTCGAATCATTAATAAATGAACCGAGCTTGAACGAGGTGATACCGAGCTGAACCCTAATCGAACCCGAGCTGGCTCGTTCAATTACCATCCCTACATATTAGTAACTAGTCTAGTCTATAATTTTCTGATATAGGTCCAAAAATACATGCATTTAATTTTCAAATCTGATGATATACTGTCAAAATATTCATTGTTTAACAAAAATATTCATGGTTTAAACAAAAAAAGACAAAATATTTAAGTTATTTCTTACCTGTGTTTAAACTGAACTTGATTAAACAGTTTTATTGAGGGATACATGAATCCAATCAAAATACTACCCTCAAAAGAAGAGTGGATGAGAGTAGATTTGGCATATGAAATAGGGCCTCCCAAAACCAGAAGACCAAGAAGCAAAGGATAAGAGGAGAAGGAGAGTTTGGAAGGAAAAACCAATGTTACAGATGCTACAAATTCGGGCATAATAAATGGAGATGTAACTGAAAACACACAGTCAAGGTTATTCAATTGATTTCAGTATTTTAATGTCCTTGCAAACACCTAGTAGCCTTATTTACTTTGATCATATGCATTTTTTCAGGTTTGCCGCATCAAGGACCGGTAGAGGTCGTAGAGGAAGGAGAGCGCAAAACACAGGGGGACCATCACAGCAAACACAATCATCACATCCCCAACAAAGGCATGGAACATATATGCCCCAAAAAGTGTTTGAATTCTGTACAAATTTATGTACTATTTGTTTGTCCATCTTAAAATATACTTGATATACAGCAATAGTTCAATTTTATATACAAAGTTTGTCCATCTTAATCAAGGGGATTCATATAATTATACTAGATCTATCCTTTAACAATGATGGCCTGGACTGGGATAACTTTCGGATATTGTTAAGTTCCAAAAGGAAGTTTAACAAGAGGAAAATAACACCGATTAGGGGCCGAGGCAAATCAGAAGTAGCAAAGAAACTCTGAGATATCTCTCATGTTTATTTTATTGTGATAGTGGCTTGAATATTTTTATTCTGACGGTGGCTTACTTTCAGCCTTGTTTTGTAACTGAAACTCAAAGAAAGTGCAGTTAACTTGGATATGTTGTTGTGTTAGCGGCTTGGCCTTGGCCTTGGCCTTATTTTGTAACTGAAACTCAAAATGTTCAGTTAACTTTGCCTTGCTCTTGTTTGTAGCGTTTATTTTGTTCAGAGAATGGCTTGGCTTCGTTTTCTGTTAGTAAACTCAAAGTGGTTGAGTTATCTTGAATATTTGTGATATGAATATGGTATTTTAATGCAATGCTGAATTATATTTGTATCTGGATGCATTGTGATGAATTTGTTACTGGATGCATTATATTATGAATGTGTTTGTAATGCTGAATTATATTATGAATATCTGTTACTGGTTGCATTGAAATGAGTTTGCCTTTAACAATGTGTCATTCTTATATCAATGTGTCATTACTAATAGGGATCCAGCAACCCTGCAAAATAATTTCAGTACATTGCATTAACATAACGTATCTGCAATTACATTGGCAAAACTTCAGTACATTGCAGTGACATTGCAATATTATCAAAATAATTTGTCATAAAATATCTTCATTGCATTGGCATTTCAGTACACTGCATTATACTGCATTACATTTCATCACGAAATTCTAAACTACCAGTTATCCAATAAAGTCCTAAAATTCCTAATAATAAACCAAAATCCCCTGATTGGTTACAAAAGTTTTTTGACAAAACCCTATTGATAAATACGAACATATTCCTACAAGTTCCCCAAAATTATAAATGTGTATCAAATTGGAACTAGAAACTAATCCCAACATAGAACTATTGAAAAAACTCATATAAGAAAAAAAAATCAGTACACTGCATTACATTTCATCATTTCTGAGAGGATAAAAATTACAATCAGTAAATTGAGAAGCACAATACCAAGAATAGCACCCATAGGATAGTTTACCTTTGTATTTGCACTCTTTCTTACATGTGTAGGTCTTCGCTGGCACCCCACATTTGCAAAAAACTTGACGATTTAAGGAATGTGAGCCTTCACCGTAGTCCATGATGCAGCAGGACGTGGTACAGTGATTAATTGAGAGAGAGGCGAGAGAGAGAGAGAGAAGCAGAAAAAACATATATAGAGAGAGAGAGAGAGAGAGAGAGAGAGAGAGAAACCAGGATCCCCCAATTTATAATAACCAATTAGCCCTTGGTGTGTTTTTTCAAATTACGAACTTGTGGATGGGGTATTTGAAAATAGCCAACTTTGGGGTTGGGGTATACCAAAATAACCCTTTCAATTTTATGTGTGTGCGCGCGTGCAGCTTATCTTTGATTTTTTTGTTAATTTATTATTCTAAAATATTTTGGAAGATTTAAATAGTTGGGTGTGGTTTTCTGATGCAAACATAATTAGATGAGGGCTGAAGTGCAATATGTATTGTTCGAAGGGTTATTTTGTAAAATTCCCTAATCCAATTACTATTTGAATGGATCGGTGAGAGGAGAAACTTATGCTGAAAAATGTTATGAATTAGTATTTTCTAGTCATTCATTTCGTGCAATAGATAGAGTTATCTTAAGAGTAGTGTTATCTTGTTCTTAATTCTTGTCGGTTTGTTATGGATATTGAGTATTGGAATACAATGGAGAGTGATGGAGGCGTGAATCTCCTTCAGATGCTGTCCTCCGTCGATCTGTCGCGAGCGTCGATAAAGGATTGAGATTGGTGTTGAGAGTTGTCTCCTTGAGCGTGTTGATCTCAGTGGGCTTGTTTTGAAGTGGAGCCAAGCTATCTGCAAAAGAAGTCTCGGGGTGGTTGTACCACCGTGTACCATCGGGCGATCAAGTTAACCGAGAAATTTGAGCAGTGGTTTATTGGATTAAAATTGCATTGCCTGAGTTGTCTGGAAGAGGGGTTTTTATAGTGGTCGCATGGAGCGAGCCGGCGCGAGATCTTCGCCGTCGGTTACGCTCCTGACGTTACGCCCACGTGAATGACAGGATCTCCCCATTAATGACGAGATACGCTCGTTAATGGGGGGATACGACGGCATGGAACGCGGGATCGTTGGGTAGCGAATATCTCGCTTCTGGCGAGATATGCGAAGCTGTGGCAGAGATGCTTGGGCTCCACGTTCTTGGTTACTCGATAGAACCGGGGAGGCTTAGTTCGGCGGGAGGCTCGGACGACAAGCGGGGGGCCGAGGAAGCTTGGTTCTGTGATAACTCGGGGGCGAGCTGGGAGGCTGAGGAAGCTCAGTGTGTAGGAGGGCCCTGGAGGCGAGCCGATAGTTATTTGTAAGGCGAACATAGGAGTATTCCGGGAGGCCATAGGAGGTCGGTTCATTCCTTGGGGCGGAGGCCCGGGGAATGTCTTCAAATTATCGTGTTTGCTCCTTTCTCACAAGCCCCGAGACACATCATCTACCACGTGTCATGATCTGGGGAATTCCCTCTTATGAGTATCATCATCAGCACCCCACTCTCGTCCCGATCTATTTATGGGTCGGGTCGAGAGTGGTCTGATTGGTTTTCTAAGGCGTAGTCCGTTGCCAGGAATCCTTTGGTGCGGATTTTCGTGGCGGCTCGGTATAGGGCATTTGCGTCATTCAGACGTGTGAGCCTTCGTGGCGTATCCCGGGCGCTTGGATCCCCGGGCGTATCTTTGATGACGTCAGCGGATCAGGGAAAGGATCGTGCATTAAAGAGGGGGCGCCGATTCGTTCGCACGTCTGTTGAGGTGCAGGCCACGCGTACGATGTGGATTGGTGGATGCGACAGGCTGTCGCTGTCGCCTGCGTCCGAGGGGACGTCTCCAATGGTCGTTCGACATATGGGGCCTCGATAGCTGGCAGACGCGACGCTTTGATTTGGCGGGAAAGGATCGAGGCCGTCGGATGCTCCCCCTCGAGTTGTATAAATAGGAGGGGGATCTCTCTAGGGTTAACACTTCCACCATTGTTTCCCTTTGCTGGGAGAGATTGCTCGGTGCTCCTCCTTCTTTCTAGACCAGATCTACTGCGTCTTTTCCTCGGCGAAACCTTCCCTTTGAATCAGGTTAGATGTCTTCCTTTGAGAAGTCTGTAGAAGTTGTTAGGGTCGAGTCAGGCGATGAGGTTCCAGTTGTTGGAGCCGAGTCCAGGGTGTCTTCTCCCGCCTCTTCGGCTGCCCCGTCTGCGTCAGATTCCCCTTATAGAGTTAGGGCTACCCGCGCAGCTCGTCGTCAGGCGATGGCAAGGGCCTTTAAAATGCGCATCGGGAACGCTCGCGATGCGCTCTCCATATTAAACAACATGGACGAGCTTACCGAGATCCAGACTCGCTTTCACATTCTCCCTAGCTACTCGCTTCGTTTAGGTAGGGAGGATGAAAGGGCGGATCAGGTGCGGGGCAAAGAGATTGCCCTGTACTTGGATGCATTCTGGACTGGAATACGTCTGCCTTTTCCAACCGAAGTATGTGGGGTACTTCGTTACTTCCAACTTGCCCCAGGCCAGCTAGTGCCGAACTCGTGGAGAATTCTCCTCGGATTCCTAGTCCGGTTAAAACTTGACGACATCCCTTTCAACCTGACCCTTCTTACTTCCTTCCTCTGTTATAAAAATCACCCTGGCACCCGTAAGGATGAGCCGAGCTGGGTGTATATTTCTTTCAAAAAACGCAAGGGAGAAGCGGCTGGGTCGGGGGTAGTAGTCGTTCCTTCTTCCATTCACGAATGGAAGGAGAAGTTTGTATTCGTCGGGCCACCTGAGGACGAGGATTGGCATGTGCCTGTACAGTGGCATAGGGCCGACTGTCCGCGGGCGAAGCAGTCGTCCTCTCCTGAGGCGAGGACGGTGTCCATGTGGGAGCCGATCCAATGGGCCGACGCCTTACTTTCCGAGCAGGTCCTTAACTGGGCTGGGCTCAGCCCCGCGCGCTTCGTAGGTAAGTTAGGAGTTTGGAAGATCTGTTTAAAAATGAATAATTTCCATTTGCCCTTCTTGTATCACTAACTTTTCCGTGTATTTTTCTTTTGCAGGACAAATGGACTGATTTAGGATCCTAGCTGCAATAGCCGCTACATCCCAGAAGAAGTCCGGGGGCATGACCATATCCGGAGCCGGCCCGAGCTCGGCCCCGAGACTGCCTCTACCGGCGAGGCCTTCCGCATCGCCCCGAGCCCCCGATGACCTGTTGGATATATGTATGCCCTAGAGGCCATTATATGATAGTGTATGTACCGGTATGTGTGTGTGTGTGTGTATATTAAGGGGACATTCTTGCTCGATATGATAGTATGCTATCTGGTTGCACTTTTATCTTAACATGTTCATTTGATCATGCTTTCATTCATTTGGTACGTGTTGATATAGCCCTTAGGATATGCATGACTACTGAGATTATGATGCAGATCATACTAGTGGGGCATGTGTAGTCTATGAGCATATCCTTGAAATGTTCCTAGTCGTGGGTGTATCGAGACGGGGCATCGATATCACCAGAGTAGACTAGCGTATACGTTGCTTGTCCCATATGATGGGCGATGGATGATCCCATATCCATTGGTGTGGTGACACCAAAGACCGTATACGGGTGCTCAGTGAGATTGGGTACACTGAACGGACTCGCCGAGAACTCCTATGTGGTATTATATCTATCGTCGGATAGCAGTTCTCAGGTGACACTGGTACAGGTTAGTCTGTAGACCCGAGATCGTCATAGAGTCTTGTGTGCCTCCCACTGTACTTTGATCTCTACCCTACCACAGCTCTACTGAGTCGTGCAAATAGGTGGATTTTGGGTACAGTCCCGAGGCACATGGAAGCAATGAGTGATAGGAGGGGTTTCGTATCTCCCGGTATTGGGGGTTGATGTTGCACCATATACGATTGGCTATAACCGGAAGTCCCTGGCCAGGGCTGCTGAGATTTACTGATAAGTGTTATCAGTAGTTTCTCGATCTGTTATGAGCCATATACCGGCATGACTTATTGGGTTATTGGGGTCGACGATACCATCCCTAAACTCACATATGCAGCATATCTGACGAAGAGACCGTACTGTACGTTAAGTGTTACCAGTTGGCTCGACGGGAGTTTTAGCAGGTTTGCTTATGTTTCTTCTGATCGTTCAATAGCTGGGAGCCGTTATGTACAGCTTATGCCACTGATGGTTTGTGGGCATGTGATGTGATCACTGCCTACTGCTAGCGTATTGACGAGTTTTAGAGTCCCATAAGGGGGTCTCCTAGCTCAGGCGAAAAGATGTGGGGTGCATATGTGATATGCGCGGGAGCTCGATTAAATGCGTGTATTGGATACCGTATTTGTCACGCCCCGCTTCCCAAAATACGGAATACGAGGGATAGACAGGGCCAGCCATGCTCCTACGATCAAGGAAAAGTCCCACCGTAGTCACACTTCGGCTTCTAGTTTATCATGGTAAACAGTAAATAATGCGCAGGTAATGAGAAATGCAGTAACTGGAATAAAACAGTAAAATGAACAGACCTGATGGGAAACAAAAGATATAGCTCTGAATAGCAAGTCAAGAAGTCTGTATTGCACGTCTAGTTCTGGTCCAGGCTAAATCTTCTCCTCATACTGAGCATGCATACTCAGGTCGTCAGAGCGACACAATAGCAATATAATATATATAACATCAAGTGACAGTTCTAACAGTGGTAATAGATATATGAAACAGTAAATCAATGACGGCATGAATATGAATGAGCAGTAATCAATGCAGCGGAACAGTAAAGCAATAGAACGATATGTCACATATGTCAACACAGTAAATAAGATATCTCAATGCCAGTATCCCTATCAGTCTCTAAGTCTCACTGTACAGGTCACTAAGCCTATCGTCAGTCCAAGTGTGAGAGTCAACCACTCGCGAGTGTCCTCCACCCAAGGGTAGAACCCAAGGGCAAGGGACCACGGGCCCAGCATGTAACATGTATATCACGGTGTATATCACATATCCTGTAAATCTCCATATATCTCCCTAAATATATAAGCCGGCATGGGACTCCCGAGATTCTGTTGAACTTACACTTAAACTACCCCACACCCCGTGGTCTACATCAAACGCCAACCATAACCCTAAATATCAATCGGTCTGTGACAAGTCTGCGCAAGAGCTGGAGGCAGGACCTCCATCAAGCACATCCTGACTAATACCTAAGATAAATGGCAGTGTCGGATGCCTTATCTGTGACACCCGTGCAAGCGCTTCCATAAGTGTCCCATACCACTTATAGTCACACGTACACGCATCCCGCAGACGTCAACAATGCAATAGAGTAATAGGGTCACTGATTGTGTACAAGTACGTATCACTCTCACTTATTCACGGATACACGAACACTGACGTACTTGCCACAATCATCACTAGAATCTAACACTGGGTAAATGCACGATGTCACTAGGTTATCACTGCAATGATATGGGTATGATATGTTACGTAAACAGTATATGAAGTATTATTAAGGTGTCACAAAAATAGCATTCTATCACTTGCACGATTTATCATGAAACGTACATGTATAGTTCAGCGAAACGATAAACAGGTAGTAATTAGTATGTTGAGTTATCTATCCATCGAATTTAGTTTCAAGCCAATCGGTTTCCAGGATCATTAATTATAACCATTTCATTTTAAGCGCTCGCGGCTGGAAATCCGGTTTCAGAATCAGAAATCTATTTCGCAACGCATTTTAATCCTAGTTGGGATCAGATTTTAGCGACGCTACGGTTGGATGAATTCTAGGGTTTTCAGTAATGTTTTCAACGCAACAGACGGATCTTCGATATGCTGTTTAATATTAGTATGTCAATTCTGATTCTGTTGGGACTATTATGCGTCCCGATCTTTTAAATTACAGATTAAATAGCAATTGATGACGGAACATGATGAAACCACTTGTGTTGTCTAGCTAACTGATTCAACTATAATAAACGGTGGAGTTCCGCAACCCATGAATCATGGAAATCTTGTGGCACCCAATACGGAACAGCAACCAACAATTTGAGTCGCTCTGGACTGCAGTCCAGAGTCGCACTCCGATCCAATTATCGTCACAGTTTAAGTTTAGGAATATCTGGAAAGTAGTATAGGGTTAAAGTTCGTCGAGTTGGCTTCGATTTGAGCCCTCGAACGCACCATTCTAGTATGTATATAATTTATGGTGAATTTAACGGTTTTCAGGTACAATAAAAGTACAGTTTTACGATTAAACTTGGGGGTAGTCGTTTTGGTCGTTAAAGGTCATATTTTCCAGCGAAACTTGCACAAGGTATTCATCATAGCAAGCGCCACAGTAATTAATCAAGTTCCGTCAATTTAGAAAAGTATTTTCTTTGGGAACACGCGTCGAACAGGTATGGCACATAATTAATCTAAACTTGCAACTTTATGATATATGTAATTAAAGATCGTAATTTAGGTAAATAGCATGTAAGCAAGTAAAATACTTGCCTGGGAACGCCTCGGGGTCGCACGGTAGCAGCGGCGTCACGAACGCGTGATGTACGCCGTGAAACGGATTTGCGCGAGCTTGGATCGAGATGCGGGTTTTGCGTCGGAGTTGTCCGGAGTCATTGCACGGTTACTGGAGGTTGAGGGGTGCTTGATGATCCTCTGCGAGTGTACTGGGGTCGACGACGGTCGCTCCGGCAATGGCCGCAGTGAGTGTTTGCAAAGAAAATGTGTTTTGTGTGGTTTTTGAGAGAGAGAGTTAGAGAGAGAGGGTGAACAGAGTGGGATTGAGAGAGTGTTAGAGAGAGAGAGAGAAAGAGACAAAGATTTAAAGAGAGGGAAACAGAGAGATAGAGGGAGAGAGAGAGAGAGAAGAAGGAAACAGAGGGAGATGGAGAGAGCTGAGAGAGAGAGAGAGTGAGAGAACCGAGAGAGAGTGAGAACAGAAGGAGAGAGAGAGAGAAGGAGTTGAGGTGGGGTGAAGGGAAAGCGGGGAGCTTGGGTATCTGGTGGTGTTGGGTCGTGAGGCTCGGTGCAGGCGACGGCGGTAGAGCTCGTCGGCGAGGGGAAACACGAGGTGGGCTCGGTTGGCGACGACGTACTCACGGGAGGAGGAGGGATTAGTTTGATGTGGTGGTGTTTTGGAGGAGGTGCTCGGGTCGATGAGATGAGTTGCGGAAGAAGAGAAGGTGAAAGGTGGTCGAAGTCGTCGTCGTCGACGGCGGGGAGTGATGAAGGTAGTGGGTGCGCGGTGGTTCTTGGAAGGAGAACGCGGCGGTGGGAGTGCACTGCTGGGGATTGGGTTCGGTGGAGGGGCTCGATGTAGGGAAGAGAAGTGATGGAGGTCGGAGCCCCGGCGAGAGGAGCGGTGAGGGGAATCGGAGTGCGGAGGTCGGTTTTTGGGTGTAGGGGAGAGAGAGAAAGCGAATGGAGGAGACGAGAGGGAAGTGGGAGATGAGGGAAAGTGATGGGAGTAAAGAGGGGTGAACGTTGAGGGAGCGGGTCGCAGGGAAACGTGCGCGTCGTGGGCGCAGGCGTGAGCGGGGGAGGCGGTCGAGGAACAGAAGGCGGGGATTAAGGGAAGTAGCCGTTGGAGAGGGAAGGGGAAGGGGAAGGGTGTGGGTGTGGGCCGGGTCGGGTTAAGGAGTCGCGGGCCAGGGATTGGGCTAGGATTTAAAATAAGTGGGAAGGATTATAATTCTTGGAAGTGGGCCGGGCCAGGGATTATATAAATGGAATTTAGTGAGAAATTGAGGGGATAGGCTGCAGGAAAAACAATGAGGAAGAGGAAAGGGAAAATTTTGTTAGGTTTAGGATAGGTAAAATTATAGATAAATAAAAATTATAAAATAAAATAAATAAAATTATAAGGCAACAAAATACAGATTTTGGTATAAAAGGGGCTGGGTATTACATCATACCACCCTTACAAAAATTTCGTCCTGGAAATTTAAAATAAACTATAAGTAATACAAACATAGGCGGAAGCTATTATATTGCAAACTAACACATAAAGATTTACTTGAAATAGGCGGGTGAAGAATTTGAAGGTTTATATATGTAAGAACAACTTGCAAAAATATAGGTTTAAATAAGTATAAGACAGGAACAACTACAAAGGCAACCTATATGTATATGAGAATAGTAATAATAGCAATAACGAACAATGATATTCGAGGCGTACTCGGTAAAATCGAAACTTAAATATGTGCACGTATAAGTATATCAAAGGTAGAACGGCAGAATTAACACAGTTTGAGTACAAGGCACAATCATTTATAATAATAAACATAATTACAACATCCGAAAATAAAGTAATGATAATAAAGTAGTGAAAGCTTTGTCGGTATGTTAAAATGTTTTAGGACAATGTATCGAAAAAATAGTTTTGAATCAACTTAGAAAACTCACATAACGAAAACGGGGAACATGGAACAATATATGCGCAGTGTAAGTTTGCGCTACTGAAAACAAGATTAATAATAGTGTACTTAAAATATATGAAATAGAGTAATCAATAACACACTCTCATTGATAAATTCAAAGTACCGAAAAACTAAATTTTTGAATAACAGTGTCCCTAAATATAATTAGGGTAATAGGAAGAACACGAATAGGTATAGGGCTATATAGGGCAATGATTATAAGGAAGTGTGGCTCAATCAGAAGGTTGAAGTGTGTCGACTTTAGGCTGAAGATCAAGGAGACTGGGGTCGGGTCAGCACATAAAGTAATGGTGAGCAACAAAAGGACTACAAGGTAAAAATATGGGGGAGACTAACGATCGGTAAATCCTATGAATCAAGAATTTGAAAAGTTAATGAACTCGGTAATTCATAAGGAAGGTCCTCCTCCCAGAAGGATCTCAAACAGGGTACAGACGAAGGATGAATGGTGGCTCATTCCAAGGATCAGGGTGCGGTACTTTCTAGTCGAATCGAGGGTGAAAACTATACAATGAGTAGGGGTGGACTGTCAGGGATCTCAGCAGAAAATAAATGGATATGGGCAATAAACAAGTATCAAGCGAACCAATAATCAAAAGATTTACGAATTCAGAAGATTTATTTCATTCAAGAAAATTTGAAACAAGGCATTCTCAAAGACGGAAAGTGGCCTTAAACTATACACATTTTATTTGGCCAGAAAAACAACATCAAAAGGAATTCCGTCAGTCGCGGTTGTGGAGATTCAGTAGGTTGCGGTAGGCTCGCGCACTCACGTAGGGGCGTCCATTTCCATATCGTCTCACAGGCAATGCCACTGGAAGTTCTTCCACAGCAGGGTCTTGATCTTCTGGTCCTTCTTCCTCGGATGGAGCTTCTTCATCGAGGTCCGATCCCATGTGGTTCTCTTCTTCTGCATTCTCTTCCATGGGATTTTCCTCAACTGGATTTTCTTCTATCGGGTCCTCATCGGGATCTTCCTCTTCTTCGTCAGAATCAGCTATCATGTCGAACTCTGAGGCGGCTATTCCTTAGTCCTCTGAATCGTCGTTTCCGAAATTGACCTGGGGGTCGTTGATCTCATCGTCAGAACTCAACAGCGTGTGGTCTAAGGAAATGCAAGATTGTGCATCCTCATCCAGATGCGGCGTTGCTCCAGGGTGGGCCATGGTCTGAAAAGAAAAGTCATGATTAGACAGTGGGATACATCAAGGAAAAAGCTCAGGGTACGAACTATAGGAAAACATGCGGTTGCAGGAACTGAAAGATCAAGATTAAAATACTGTGATAATGAATAGAATTAGATAAAGAGAAAGCAAGAGAATGATACATATAATACGATTCAAATTTTATTGCATTCAACCAAAAGTTCAACGGATACAAGATTTCAAACGGAAAGAAATATTCATAAAAAGATGACAACATTATACTGAAATTGGAAAACATAAAATTCTTCTTTGATTGCTAGAATGCTGCATCATCGTCATGCGAGTTGAATCTTGGGTTGGGTCCGCTTTATCCTCGAAATTCGAACTACGCAGTAATCCTCACTTGGCATCAGTGGAGAGTGTGGATGAGTCTCCTCCTTTTAGCTCCTTCCTTTCTAGGCAACCGTTAATAAGATGTTTGTTGGGCCCGCATAACAGACATTTCCCTTGGGCGCGGCGACAATCCTTCTGAAGATGTCCCGGCTTCCTACAGTATCCACAGCATGGGATCTTCTGCTGCTTCTGTCGCTGGGGAACAAATTGACGCTTCATCTTCTTCTCGTTTCCTCGTCTAACGGAAATCCTTTTATGATAGGAGACTCCCGCTGGGGTCTGACTCACCTGTCTTCTCAGCCCTTCAGCTAATAAGCCGTTTGTTCGCTCCTGGGCTTCTTTCAGACCTTGCAGTACACTCAGAATCTCAATGGTCTGATTCTGGGGAGCGGATAAATATGAAGAGTCGTTGGAATACATGATCCTAAAACAACAATTTTGAGGAAGATATAAGTCACAAGCTATACGAGTCAAAATGTAATATGGATAGGACAAAGATTCAAGAATGTCAGAGGTGATGGATTTATTACAAGTGAAGAATCAACTGTGTGATTTTAAGTAAACCATAGCGAATGGATAGCTGAATACACGATGTGAATATGGATCAAGAATGACAAGTTTACAACCTAGACCAAGGAATGTCTTAGATTGTCAAGCTATACACGGAAAACTGCAATCCCAATCGAAGCAAAACCTGTCTCTGATACCAACTAAACCATGTCACGCCCCGCTTCCCAAAATACGGAATACGAGGGGTAGACAAGGCCAGCCATGCTCCTAAAGTCAAGGAAAAGTCCCACTGTAGTCACACTTCGGCTTCTAGTTTATCATGGTAAACAGTAAATAATGCGCAGGTAATGAGAAATGCAATAACTGGAATAAAACAGTAAAATGAACTGACCTGATGGGAAACAAAAGATATAACTCTAAATAGCAAGTCAAGAAGTCTGTATTGCACGTCTAGTTCTGGTCCAGGCTAAATCTTCTCCTCACACTGAGCATGCATACTCAGGTCGTCAGAGCGACACAATAGCAATATAATATATATAACATCAAGTGACAGTTTTAACAGTGGTAATAGATATATGAAACAGTAAATCAATGACGGCATGAATATGAATGAGCAGTAATCAATGCAGCGGAACAGTAAAGCAATAGAACGATATGTCACATATGTCAACACAGTAAATAAGATATCTCAATGCCAGTATCCCTATCAGTCTCTAAGTCTCACTGTACAGGTCACTAAGCCTATCGTCAGTCCAAGTGTGAGAGTCAACCACTCGCGAGTGTCCTCCACCCAAGGGTAGAACCCAAGGGCAAGGGACTACGGGCCCAGCATGTAACATGTATATCACGGTGTATATCACATACCCTGTAAATCTCCATATATCTCCTTAAATATATAAGCCAGCATGGGACTTCCGAGATTCTGTTGAACTCACACTTAAACTACCCCACAACCCGTGGTCTACATCAAACGCCAACCATAACCCTAAATACCAATCGGTCTGTTACAAGTCTGCGCAAGAGCTGGAGGCAGGACCTCCATCAAGCACATCCCGACTAATACCTAAGATAAATGGCAGTGTCGGATGCCTTATCTGTGACACCCGTGCAAGCGCTTCCATAAGTGTCCCATACCACTTATAGTCACACGTACACGCATCCCGCAGACGTCGACAATGCAATAGAGTAATAGGGTCATTGATTGTGTACAAGTACGTATCACTCTCACTTATTCACGGATATACGAACACTGACGTACTTGCCACAATTATCACTAGAATCTAACACTGGGTAAATGCACGATGTCACTAGGTTATCACTGCAATGATATGGGTATGATATGTTACGTAAACAGTATATTAAGCATTATTAAGGTGTCACAAAAATAGCATTCTATCACTTGCACGATTTATCATGAAACGTACATGTATAGTTCAGCGAAACGATAAACAGGTAGTAATTAGTATGTTAAGTTATCTATCCATCGAATTTAGTTTCAAGCCAATCGGTTTCCAGGATCATTAATTATAACCATTTCATTTTAAGCGCTCGCGGCTGGAAATCCGGTTTCAGAATCAGAAATCCATTTCGCAACGCATTTTAATCCCAGTTGGGATCAGATTTTAGCGACGCTACAGTTGGATGAATTCTAGGGTTTTCAGTAAGGTTTTCAACTCAATAGACGGATCTTAGATCGTGTCTGTACGTCAGGAGATATATTCTGTTTAATATTAGTATGTCAATTCTGATTCTGTTGGGACTGTTATGCGTCCCGATCTTTTAAATTACAGATTAAATAGCAATTGATGACGGAACAGGATGAAACCACTTGTGTTGTCTAGATAACTTATTCAACTACAATAAACGGCGGAGTTCCGCAACCCACGAGTCATGGAAATCTTGTGGCACCCAATACGGAACAGCAACCAACAATTTGAGTCGCTCTGGACTGCAGTCCAGAGTCGCACTCCGATCCAATTATCGTCACAGTTTAAGTTTAGGAATATCTGGAAACTAGTATAGGGTTAAAGTTCGTTGAGTTGTCTTTGATTTGATCTCTCGAACGCACCATTCTAGTGTGTATATAATTTATGGTGAATTTAACGGTTTTCAGGTACAATAAAAGTACAGTTTTACGATTAAACTTGGGGGTAGTCGTTTTGGTCATTAACGGTCATATTTTCCAGCGAAACTTGCACAAGGTATTCATCATAGCAAGGGCCATAGTAATTAATCCAGTTCTGTCAATTTAGAAAAGTATTTTCTTTGGTAACACGCGTCGAACAGGTATGGCACATAATTAATCTAAACTTGCAACTTTATGATATATGTAATTAAAGATCGTAATTTAGGTAAATAGCATGTAAGCAAGTAAAATACTTGCCTGGGAACACCTCGGGGTCGCACGGTAGCAGCGGCGTCACGAACGCGTGATGTATGCCGTGAAACGGATTTGCGCGAGCTTGGATCGAGATGCGGGTTTTGCGTCGGAGTTGTCCGGAGTCATTGCACGGTTACTGGAGGTTGAGAGGTGCTTGATGATCCTCTGCGAGTGTACTGGGGTCAACGACGGTCGCTCCGGCAATGGCCGCAGTGAGTGTTTGCAAAGAAAATGTGTTTTGTGTGGTTTTTGAGAGAGAGAGTTAGAGAGAGAGGGTGAACAGAGTGGGATTGAGAGAGTGTTAGAGAGAGAGAGAGAAAGAGGCAATGATTTAGAGAGAGGGAAACAGAGAGATAGAGGGAGAGAGAGAGAGAGAAGAAGGAAACAGAGGGAGATGGAGAGAGCTGAGAGAGAGAGAGAGAGTGAGAGAACTGAGAGAGAGTGAGAACAGAAGGAGAGAGAGAGAGAAGGAGTTGAGGTGGGGTGAAGGGAAAGCAGGGAGCTTGGGTATCTGGTGGTGTTGGGTCGTGAGGCTCGGTGCAGGCGACGGCGATAGAGCTCGTCAGCGAGGGGAAACGCGAGGTGGACTCGGTTAGCGACGACGTACTCACGGGAGGAGGAGGGATTAGTTTGATGTGGTGGTGTTTTAGAGGAGGTGCTCAGGTCGATGAGATGAGTTGCGGAAGAAGAGAAGGTGAAAGGTGGTCGAAGTCGTCGTCGTCGACGGCGGCGAGTGATGAAGGTAGTGGGTGCACGGTGGTGCTTGGAAGGAGAAGGCGGCGGTGGGAGTGCACTGCTGGGGATTGGGTTCGGTGGAGGGGCTCGATGTAGGGAAGAGAAGTGATGGAGGTCGGAGCCCCGGCGAGAGGAGCGGTGAGGGGAATCGGAGTGCGGAGGTCGGTTTTTGGGTGCAGGGGAGAGAGAGAAAGCGAATGGAGGAGACGAGAGGGAAGTGGGAGATGAGGGAAAGTGATGGGAGTAAAGAGGGATGAACGTTGAGGGAGCGGGTCGTAGGGAAATGTGCGAGTCGTGGGCGCAGGCGTGAGCGGGGGAGGCGGTCGAGGAACAGAAGGCGGGGATTAAGGGAAGTAGCCGTTGGAGAGGGAAGGAGATGGGGAAGGGTGTGGGTGTGGGCCGGGTCGGGTTAAGGAGTCGCGGGCCAGGGATTGGGCTAGGATTTAAAATAAGAGGGAAGGATTATAATTCTTGGAAGTAGGCCGGGCCAGGGATTATATAAATGGAATTTAGTGAGAAATGGAGGGGATGGGCCGCAGGAAAAACAATGAGGAAGAGGAAAGGGAAAATTTTGTTAGGTTTAGGATAGGTAAAATTATAGATAAATAAAAATTATAAAATAAAATAAATAAAATTATAAGGCAACAAAATACAGATTTTGGTATAAAAGGGGCTGGGTATTACAGTATTTTAATCGGGCATTTACTATTGGACGGGTCGTATGCGATATGACCGGGTTATAAAATCAAGTGTTGATTTAATATTAAATCCATTAGCTCATTTATTAAAACCTATTTCTTTATGATGCATGCATGAGTGTATGTATATGTTGATATGGATGCACACATACAAGCATACATGTGTCATGGTTGATGATACATAGATGGTGGTAATGCAAGACTTACATAGTTACTTATTTGTATATTTTGTTTATTTGAGAAGAGAAAAAATGGATTAATACCATGGTTTAATTACCCATTGTTTTAGCCCATGGTTTTGCTTAAACTCAAGTTACAAAATATCTAGATATTTTGTAACCATAGTTTAGCATGGCATGACTCTCACTTACTCACTTGAGTTTAGCAAGAGTTATTCATAATTCTCATATTATTCTCTTGAGTTTAGTTTGAGCCATCTCCTTCTTCCTCTCTCTCCTCAAAGCTCTTTAGGGTTTTAAAAGAAAGACAAAGAATTAAAAAGAAAAGGTTTTTAATTGAGATCCAAACCCACATCACCATTCTACTTTAGTCTAGCCCACTAGTGTGGAGTGTTTGCTTCATCTTCATCCTTGATCAAATGAAGCTTGGAGCTTGGTGCAAAGGGACTTCGTGGTGGATCATCGTGGACGCGGAAGGATACAAGCCAACCGGTTCAAACCATACACGATCCAAGGAGTCTAGGAGGAGGTCTACAAAGGTTGTATTTCTGCCCACTTAGTGTTAGACACTTGTAGTATATGATACTAGCATGTTGTTACTCTATTTTTCTAGTTCAATTCATGTTTGGAATTGTTTAGCACCCTCTAAATTTTTGTTATAGTATGTATGATGCAACCCTAAACCTAGTGTGGTGCTAGAGAATCCCTACAGTGGTATCAAAGCCAAGCTAGAAACTTAGACAATGTTAGATTAATTACGAAACCGAAACAACTCCGAATTGCAAAAACTGAAACCCTTAAAATGTGCTCTCTGTCGATATTTTAAAGTGCTCGAAAAAATTTTTAAACAACTGCAGAAGCTTACTGGTACTGTACTAAGAACACCAGAGAAAAACGGGGGGATTCCACCACTAAAAAACCGAGCACATTGCTCAGAAATCCGGCCTGGCCGGCCCCCCTATGTCAGAATCGTCTCGTTTTGGTCTGGTGCTCTGGTCTGTAGTTTTTGGGGTTTCAGGTGTTGTTTGTTTAAGCCAAAATTTCATGTGATGCTAATTTTTCTTAGGGAATTATTCAGAGTATTTCGTAGTCGTATGTTTTAACATTGTAATGGTAACTTGGAAGACGTTAAACAGTTCGAACGAACATCACACACCAACTCATTGCCATCGTTGAAAATTTCCAATTGTTGGAATTTTCCAAGTTAAAGATATTTGAATGTTCATGGAAGTAACCCTATGGACTCTCTAGAGAAACAAAACCCTAACTCGATTCTATGACCATGGAATCGTGGCTAAACCCTAGGGTTTGCCGTAGTTCAGTGGCGCCATAGGTGAGGCAAGGGTCAACCCTTCTACGGTTGGTCCATAGACACTGTGGCACGTTTTTTTAGTATTTTAGCTTTGCTCAAGTGTTGAGCTTCCGGGGTAATTTGTGGGTGTTTGTTGACTCGATCGAAACGTTTAACATTGTCTTGATAGTTGTGAATGTGATACAATAATTGGAATCTACACTAATTAGTTTTGTGAAAAGTAATTAGTTGCGTGTAAATCTAATATTTTGGCCTCGGTTGAATCGGGAATCTTTTTGAATTACCCGGCTTCTTTTGAAAAGATGTTTTCATGGATGAGACCTAAATATAAGATTTGCATTATTAGGTATGAAATCCTGAATATGTGATATTCCGAATTTATGTTGTCTAAAGGCAGTGTTGATTCCAATTGTTGTAGTTTTTCACTTTCTTTTCTGCGACCGTAAGTGTAGTATGTGGTGTATCGCCGGTTTCGTTGCTATACATCAACAACAATTAGTGTACGCATATTACTTACGTTGATGATATGTGATATTATGTGTTGCTGAGATATGATGTGCAGGATCGTCGTGAATGAATAGCCGGAGGTTTTATGTGAGATGAGAGTTTTTCTTTTCATTCATATAAAATTAAATGTATGTAATATTCTTTTGTTGGGGCACTTCCGAGTTGAGGATGATGTCACCATTATTGTATATTATTTTCTTTTCCGCATTAGGATAGACCCAAGGAGGGGAGCACAAATGACCGGGTTCTAGGGTTCAGTAGGAGGCCATCTCGAGGAGTCGAGACCGGGTCTCCTAAACTCTAGAATTGGTAGGGTCACTTGCCGCTCTCGTAGGGGTCTAGGGGTGTGGGCTTGGCTATTCATCGCGACCATGGAATCCGTATTTTCTATTGTTGGCTAAATACAAAATACGGACCTCATAGTATATCCTGTATTTTCATATATGTGCTTCTGCTGTTGATATTCTGTGATATGATCACTTTATATGCTGAGACGAATGATGTATTATATATATGATATATAATAAACGTTGCTTATGTTTTGCATCCGCGCTAGTCCCGCCCCGCTATGCTGTTAGTTAAGTAACCTAACGGTACATACCGGGACATTGTGGCGAATGCGGATGGCATAAGCGTACGTTCTATTTTCATTTCTTTTCTGTAATGGCTTAAGGACTTAAATGATGGGACTACATTAATATGATTAATGTAAACAAAAGAAACCTAAAAAGATGTTATAGAATCAGATTTGAAACCTACTCGGCTTTTTATGAAAAAGCAAGATTTCAAAAGGCGGAGCTTAAACCACTCCTTTTTAAACCATTAGATTCTACAACGATATCAAGTTCGAGGCGTTAAAGGTTTTCTTAAAAACTATACGCAGCCCTCCGTCATTTTAGGAAGTAGAGTACTTAGTATTCGTGCTACGTATGTTGATTATAGTCAAAGCGTAGTGTACGGTAGCTAAGTGATGTCTTCCTACACAGTATATGATGAGATTAATTAGGACATTCATATGATTATGTTGATTATAGTCAAGGGTCATATGGGTGGGTTTACCGGGTATAACTTGACTAGTACTTATGATATGTTGATTATAGTCAAGGTCATAAGTGCTAGGGGTAAAAACCATATCGGGAGTTTCAAGTGTTGAAATTTGCAATGAGATTACATACCTTCTATGTGATAGTAGGATCCCGATCCCACTGTGAGCAATAGTTGCTCCCGGGAGAATTTTGCACTTTAACTCATTACGTGTCTAGAAAGGTGTCAACGGGGCTACGCCTCTGGGAAAATGAGGTTTATTTTAATTAGGTCCGTGCGAAAGCACGGGGAACCTCCCTCAGAAGTACCGGCACTGGTCTGGCTGAACGGTTAGCGATGTTATAGAATGTAATTAATCCTGGCTAATTTTTTCCTTTTGAGATTTGAAGGAAAATTTGATAAAAGCAGTGGGAGACATCGATTAGATAAGATAAATAAACAATTTGATCTTTGCAAGAGCTTTCGCTGAGTGTATTCTTTTCTCTCTCCTAATGGCAGATAATCATGACTGGACTTAAGCTACTGTTAGAGAAAAATAAGCTTACCGGACCGAATTACAAAGACTGGTTGAGGAACATTAACATTGTTCTCACATATGATAAAGTATCATATGTCCTCACTTCCTCATCCCCGTCTAAACCAGGCCCTGAATCTTCTGTTGCGGATAGGGAGATCCGCAAAACGTGGGATATTGACTGTGCTACCACCAAATGCCTCGCGCTTGCAACGATGGACAATACACATCAAAAGCAGCACGAGGAGATGGATGTTCAATCCATCTTTCTCCATACAAAGGAGTTGTATGGGGAGCAATCTCGTATCCTACGATACGATGCATCTTGAAAGCTGTTTCAGATGCGGATGGCTCCTGGCACATCGGTAGGTGATCACGTTTTGAAGATGATAGCTCTAATTGAAGAGTTTGAGGGCCTCGGATGGACAATGGATAACGAGCAATATACGGATATTGTTCTACAGTCTCTTCCCTCTGCCTTTGCTCCTTTCATAGTGAACTTCAACATGCACAACATGGAGAAGTCACTACCCGAACTTCTCAATATGTTGAGAAATGCGGAGAGCGCGCTTAAGGCGAAGTCTCCCTCCTTGCTTGTTGGACAATTTTCCTCTTCCGTCTCAAAAGCCAAGGCCAAGGGAAAGAACAAGAAGAAATCTACCAAGCCGAGAAGTGGAATCAAGAAGGCAAAGGGGAAAGACAAATCCAAAGCTGCGGAGTCGGGAAAAGGAGAATGTTTCTACTGCAAGAAGACGGGACACTGGAAGCGGAACTGTACTGAGTACCTTGGTCTCAAGAAAGGGAAGCATGGTGATGCTTCAGCTTCAGGTGTGTTCGTAACTGAAAACTGTTTTTCTATAAACTCTGCTTCCTGGGTATTGGATACCGGTTCGGGTTCTCATATCTGCAATTCTGAGCAGGGGCTGAGAAATAGCAGAGTTTTGAAGACCGGTGATCATACTCTCCGAGTTGGAAATGGTTCCAATGTACATGCAGTTTCAGTGGGAGAGTATCATCTGGGGTTGCCATCGGGTTGTATATTGGTTTTGAACCCATGTTATTTTGTACCAAGCATGCTTTGTAATATTATATCCGTTTCTTTGTTGAACAATGAAGGATATCATTTTGTATTGCAGCACAATATTATGAACATTAAACTGAATCAAGAGTTGATTGGTTGTGGTACACTTAATAACGGGATATACGTCCTCAATCAACACAGTTTTCAACATTCAACACACAAACAAAAGAAAATTTTCAGATATAAATGAAGCTTTTCTTTGGCATTATAGACTTGGTCATATTAATGAAACAAGACTAAAGAAGTTTCATAAAGATGGATATTTAAATTCTTTTGAGTATAAATCTTATGCGACTTGTCAGTCTTGTATCAAAGGGAAAATGACCAAAACTCCATTTACTGGACATGGAGAAAGAGCTACTGAGCTTTTGGGCCTCATACATAGTGATGTATGTGGGCCAATGTCTACACATGCGAGAGGCAGTTTTTCTTACTTCATAACTTTTACTGATGATTTCTCAAGATTCGGTCATGTGTTTTTAATAAAGCATAAGTCTGAAGCTTTCGAGAAATTCAAGGAGTACAAACTTGAAGTAGAAAAACAAACTGGAATGAGCATCAAGATACTTCGATCAGATCGAGGTGGAGAGTATCTTAGTACAGAGTTTTCGAACTTCCTAAAAGAAAATGGGATTCTCTCTCAGCTCACTCCCCCTTATACACCACAGCACAACGGTGTGTCAGAGCGGCGGAATCGAACCCTATTAGATATGGTACGATCCATGATGAGTGATGCTGAGTTGTCCCTCTCCTTTTGGGGGCATGCATTGGAGACTACAGCTTTTCTGTTGAGCAGGGTTCCGACCAAGACCGTGTTTACCACTCCATATGAGATATGGTGTAGGAAGAGACCATCTCTTAAGCGAGTTAAGATTTGGGGTTGTCCAGCTTTTGTCAAAAAGAAGAATCCGGACAAACTCGAGACACGATCAGGCAAGTGTATATTTGTGGGATATCTAAAAGATTCATATGGATATCTTTTCTACCACAAAGAGGAACAAAGGGTGTTTGTTTCTCGGAATGCCACATTTTTAGAAAATGAGATTTTTCCAAATGATGCTGATGGCAATGTGGTAGATCTAGAAGAGGTTCTAGAGACACAAGTTACAAATGACGACTTGGTTGAACCTGAAGTTGCAACAGAACTTAATGAACCTCAGCCACTCTGTAGATCTGGTAGGACTTCTCGCCTACCGGAGAGATACTACGGTTTTCTCATTGATGGTGATGGAGAAGATTGCATCATGGATGATGATGACCCTACCAGTTTTAAGCAAGCTATCACGAGTGATGACTCTGTGAAGTGGCTGGATGCCATGAGATCCGAAATGGAGTCTATGTACACCAACAAAGTATGGACTTTGGATGTTGTACCCTCTGGTGTAAAACCCGTAGGGTGCAAATGGATCTTTAAGAGAAAGATCGGTGTAGATGGGCAGGTGGAGACCTATAAGGCAAGGCTTGTGGCGAAAGGATTTCGACAAAAATCAGGACTGGACTATGACGAAACCTTTTCTCCTGTAGCCATGCTTAAATCCATTCGGATCCTACTTGCTATTGCTGCTCACTACGACTATGAAATCTGGCAGATGGACGTTAAAATTGCTTTTCTAAATGGTGATTTAGAATAATGCATTTATATGGATCAGCCAGAAGGCTTCATTGATAGTGGGAGCAGCGGGAAAGTATGTAGGTTGCTTAAATCCATTTATGGATTAAAGCAGGCATCACGGAGTTGGAACATCTGTTTTGATGAAGTTATCAAAGAGTTTGATTTCATCAAAAATCCAGATGAACCTTGTGTTTATAAGAATATTGTAGGAAGACTGTCACATTCCTCGTATTGTACGTGGATGACATTCTTCTGATAGGAAACGACGTTCCTATGCTACAATCGGTCAAACTGTTCTTATCACAAAGGTTTTCCATGAAGGACCTGGGTGATGCCTTATACATATTGGGCATGAAGATCTATAGGGATAGATCTAAAAGGTTGTTGGGATTGTCCCAAACCAGGTACATTAACACCATCCTAAAGAGGTTTAGTATGGAAGACTCCAAGCGGGGTTCCTTACCCGCTAGTCATGGAGTCACTCTCTCCAAGGACTTTTGCCCAAAGACTGATGAAGAGAGAGCTCGCATGAGCATTATCCCCTACGCTTCTGCTGTAGGATCTATAATGTATGCGATGTTATGTACACGCCCTGATGTAGCTTATGCACTGGGTGTAGTAAGCAGGTATCAATCCAACCCAGGGGAGAATCACTGGACAGCTGTGAAGAACATTCTTAAGTACTTGCGAAGGACTAAAGAAATGTTTTTGGTGTATGGTAACGGAGATCTCCAAATGGAGGCCTTTACCGATTCGAGCTTCCAGAGTGATAAGGATGACGGCAAATCTATCTCAGGGTTTGTCTTTACCCTCAATGGAGGAGCGGTGTGTTGGAAGAGTTCCAAACAGGATACCATTGCAGACTCCACGATGGAAGCTGAGTATATTGCTGCAAATGATGCTGCCAAGGAAGCCGTCTGGATGAGGAAGTTCATCTCGGAGGTAGGAGTAGTTCCGACCATTATTGATCCAATACCATTGTATTGTGATAATAATGGGGCTATGGCGTTGGTCAAAGAGCCCAGGTCCTATCAGCGATCCAGACACATCCTCAGGCGATATCATCTGATCCAGAAGATAGTTGATCGCCGCGAGATCGAGATTCAGAGAGTAGATACAAAAGATAACACCGCGGATCCACTCACCAAGGCCCTCCCTCTACCGCAGCATGAGCGACTTTTTGAGATGTTGGGTATGAGATACGCCAATAATTGGCCTTAGTGCAAGTGGGAGATTGTTGGATATATGTATGCCCTAGAGGCCATTATATGATAGTGTATGTACCGGTATGTGTGTGTGTGTGTGTGTGTGTGTGTGTGTATTCAGGGGACATTCTTGCTCGGCATGATAGTATGCTATCTGGTTGCACTTTTATCTTGACATGTTCATTTGATCATGCTTTCATTCATTTGGTACATGTTGATTGTAGGGTTCCTAGGCACACTAATGAGGTCTCACAAGGCATCAACCATGCCAAATTCAAATTTTACATATGCCGGGAAACCCTAATACGGATCGTTGATTAGAATTTTAGGCGAAACAAGGAAACTAGTTAACAACTTAACTAAAAGAACGGAAATACAACCTTTGTAGATCCGGTCCTCCACCTCCATAGCTCCATGATGAAGTCTCCTCGCTGTCCAAATAGAATCCCGGGCTCTAGCGTCGGTTTCATCGGAGAAATGGGCGGGCTTGGTCGTCGGCAACGATGCCGAAGATGATCTACGTCGAGGCATCACAAGATCAAGCTCCCACTTCACCAAGTCATGAAACTTGTGAAGAAAACACCCTATACTACTTGGCAAGAGTTAGAGGATGAAGAAATAGGAGGTGGGTTCACTTTAGAATTGGATTTCTCACTCTTTTTCTCTAGTTGCCATTGATGGAGGCAAACTTCCTTCATGTTGAAGAAGGAGAAGAAGAAGAAGATAATATGATAAGTATTTTTCCAAAAAGAAAATAAATGAATACTTATCATAATGTCAACCATGATTATGTGTAGAGAGTAAACTATAGTTAGGTGAATGGTTAGGTTTAGGATGAAGACAAAGTGGTGGACTTTCAAAGATGCTTTGAAGCTTCAAGCAAAGAAAGAAAAATAAATCCACCATTTTATCTTTTCCAAAAAGAATAAATAAATAAATAAATAAATTAATTAAAACCCTAACCATTTACTTAACTAAGGTTTAATCAAACATACACACAAATATGCATGTATCATCAAACATGATACAATCAAGTGAGAAAATCCATTTAAAGTGAACAAATATTAGTTAATGCAAAGTAATATATCAAATATATAATTATACATTAAATCATTAAATCAACACTTGATTTAACGATCCGGTCATATTGCATATAACCGACTAATATACAATGTATCGGCTTATCGAATCAATCGTTGATTCGATAACTAGGTTATATCACATACAACCATTCGATACATTCATCGCGAGAATGTAATATGGTATCACATACACGCATTATTCTCGGTCCCGCACATATCTCATATGCGCTCCTATTTCGTTTCGCTTGAGCCAGGAAACCTCTGTGTAGGACTCTAAAGACTCGTCAATACGCCGGCAGCAGATGATGATCATATCAAACACCCACAAGCCGCAAGCGGTCTGCTAAACGTAATGGCCACCCGGGTATTGAGCGATCAGAAGATCGACGAGCAAGCCCGCTCATACTCCTGTGAATCCAACCAGTAACACTTACCGTACAGTCCGGTCTCGTCGTCTGATATGTCGCATATCTTGCCTAGGGGTGGTAAACGTCAGACCCCAGTAGCTCGATAAGTCGTTTCGATATGAGGTCTATAACAGTTCTAGAAACTACAGGTAACACTTACCAGTAAATCTCAGCAACCCTGGCCAGGGATTTCCGGTTATAGCCAATCGAACACAGCGCAACATCAACTCCCTATACCGGGAGAGACGAATCCCCTCCTATCGCTCATTGCCTCCATGTGATTCGGGACTGTACCCAAAAGCCACCGTTTTGCACGCCCTCTTGGACGTGGTAAGGTGGAAATCAAAGCACAGTGGGAACCACATAAGACTCTATGACGATCTCGGGTCAACAGACTACTCTGTACCAGTGTCACCAGAGAACTGCCATCTGACGTAAGGTATAATACCATCTGGGAGTTCTCGGCGAGTCCGTCCAGTGTACCCAGTCTCCACTGAGCACCCGTATATCATCTCTGATGTCAAACACCAATGGATATGGGATCATCCATCGCCCATCTGTATGGGTCGAGAAGGTATACGCTAGTCTACTCTGGTATATCGATGCCCCGTCTCGATACACCCACGACTAGGGACTTTGAAGGATGTACTTATGGACTACCATGTCCTCACTAGTATGATCTGCATCATAGTCCAGGTAGTCAAGTACACATCCTAAGGGCTTTACTAACATGTAACAGAGAGACAATCAATGTACACGTTAAGGTAAAGAGTAACCAGATAGCATACTATCATGTCGAGCAAGAAAGTCCTCCCTATATATGTCCCAGCATCCACAACAATATACATCCAATGTACAGTAATGGCCTCTAGGGCATACATATAACTAACAATCTCCCACTTGCACTAGGGCCATCTGATAGCAGTGGTTGTAGTATCTCATACTCAACCATCCCATAAAAGTCTCTCTCTGGGAAAAGGCCTATGTGAGTGGATCCGCCGTGTTGTCCTCTGAGTCTACTCTCCTAACCTAGATCATCCTGGAGATCAACCATCTCCATGATCAGGTGATACTGCCTTAGAATATGTCTGGATCACTGATGGGACGGATGTTCCTTAGGATAAGCCACAACTCCATTGTCACACAATGGGCGGAACGAAGTTCATCTCATGAACTAATATACACCCAGACTGCCTCTTTGGTAGCATCTTAAGTAGCGATGTATCCAGCCTTTATCGTCTAGTATGCCATGGTATCTAGCTTGGAACTCTTCCAACATACCGTCCCTTTACTGAGGGTAAAGACATGCCTGTGACTGACATTCAGTCGTCCTTATCACTCTGGAACCTTTCCAGTGATTCTCCCCAGAATCAATTGATACCATCTCACTACAACTAGTGAGAATCCTAACATCTATTTAGATCTATCTCATAGATCCAAAATCCAGGATTTAGGAGGTATCACTTTGATCCTATATGGAGAATCATTGTGATAAGCGGAGATTGACCGAGCGTAGCATAGGAAACTCCTTCCCTATCAAGAGCATGTCATCCACGTACTCTACGAGGATCATCACCATACTCCCTACTACCTTTATGTTTATACAAGGTTCATCTACCATTTTGATGATGTCAAACTCTTTGACTAACACATCAAAACAGATGTTCCATCTCCGCGATGCCTGCTTTATCCTATAAAGCATCTTGCACACGTTTCCGCTGCTCCCACTGTTTACGAAGCCTTCTGACTGTGTACTTATAGACTTTCTCTTCTAAAACATCATTTAGAAAAGCAATCATGGCACCCAACCGCCAGATATCGTAGTCATGGTATGTAGCCATGGCAAGTAGGATCTGGATGGACTTAAGCATAGATCTTTAGAAAAAGTTTCATCATGATCCACACCTGGTTAATGATGGAAACCTTTAACAGTCTAGCTTTGAAAGTCTCAACTTTTCCATTTACACCAAGTGATCTTCTCAAGATATACTTGCTCCTGATGGGGATTTAACCCTTCAGATAAAGCAACTAAAGTCCATACTTTGTTGGTGTATAAGGATTCCATCTCAGATCACTTGGCATCCAGCCATTCTTATAGAGTCTTACTCCTGATGGCCAGCTCGAAACTAGTTGGGTCATCATCTTATGATGCAATCCTCGCTCCCACTGTCATAGAGAAACCGAAGTATCTCTCAGGCGGGTGAGGAACCTTACTAGATCGGCGGAGAGGCTGAGGTTCGTTGGTAACTATTGAATCCTTTGGTTCTGTCAAATCATCAGCTGCAGTTTTGTATAGCTGGAACCTTTCCAGTTCTACATAACAGATCTTGCCTCGAGCTTGTCCGGATTTTGCTTTTAGACATAGGCCGGTCAACCCCAAATCTTAACCATCTTAAGATATGGGCTCTTCCCTTTCGATATCACATATGAAGTGGTAGGCAACTGATTTGATTTGAACCCTATTCAATACGTATGCAGCTTCTCAAGTGCATAACTCCCAAAAAGGAAATAGGTAACTCAGTAGTACTCATCATAGAGCACACCTTATCATATAGGGTGTGATTGCTCCGCCCCGATATACCATCGTGCTATGGTGTATACGGAGGAGTAATGCTGAGAGAGAATCTCATTCTCCTTTAGAAAAGTTCATAGAATTTCGTGCTCAAGTATTCTCCTCCTTGATCTCATCAAAAGACATAATACTTATACCCGTATTGGTTCCCTACTTCTAACTTATATTCTGTGAATATCTCAAAAGGTTCTGACTTGTGTTTCAACAGGAACATATGTCTGAATCAAAAGAGATCATCAGAGAATTAAATGAAGTATAAAGAACCGGTCTTGGCAAGTGTAGACAGGGGATCTACATACATCAACATGTATCATCCCAAGAGTTCACTAACTCTTTCTCTGTTTCCAATAAACAGAGCTGGTGTCATTATATCTCTGTGACATGACTGGCAAGTTTCACAAGATGTAGATTTAAACTGATTTAAATATGCATCTTCATGTAACTTTAGCTAGTCGGGTCGCATTGATATGACCTAGTCTACAATACCTCAAGAAGGATTCGTTCATTTCTGAACTCTTCCTCTTTTGTGTGTTCTGTATACTAAGAACTGTAGTTTGATTTAGAACATCAATGCTTTTAGATAACGTGCCTGATCCGATAAACTTTTGATATAGGAAATGTTCAAAACATTATCCAACAAGACAAAATTTTATCGTTTCTTTACTAATAAAGAGACAGATATAATTTTGTATATCAGGTTCGGTATCTAATAACATTCGTTTAGAATCAATGTATTGGTAATACAGGGTGACAGTGACCAACAGACTTGGCTGCAACACTTGCCCCGTTTTTCTGCCTAATGAAACTCATCACCCGTTCTCATTTCTCTACCTTTCTGTAGCCCTATGTAACAGATTACATATCTGGGATCCTGATCTGGTATCACATACCCAGGACGTAAAGGATACTGAGAAACAGCTCTCTGTAATGAACACACCCGAAGATGATGCATCAGCATGCACTCTCTTCGTTTGGGCGGCACGGGAATTCTGGTAATCCCCAATTTCCTGCTCTGTCTTATAACAATTATAAGTTGGTGCGGGACCAACGTTCCCCAGCTCAGTATAACAAGTGGGTTCAGTCAATACTTCCGTATTATTATCTTGATTAAGGCGTGATATGGTCGCTACCTGGAGAGAGAGAGAAGAAAACACTCAGCGTGCGCTCTTGCAAGAATAGATTGGTTTTTATTTTATCTAATCAGGATGGCTCCCACTGTTTTTTATCAAATCTTCCTTCAAACCCTAAAAGGAAAGACTAGCCGGGATTAATTACACACTACAAGTTCGCCAATCTTTCAGCCAGGCCAGTGTCGGTACTTTGAGGGAGGTCCCCCGTGCTTTCGCACGAACCTAATTAATGTAAACCTCGTTTTCCCAGAGGCGTAACCTCGTTAACATCTTTCTAGACACCTACTTGATCGGCTAATTGTAATGTATAAAACTCTCCCAGGAGTAGCTCTTACTCGCAGTGGGTATCGGGATCCAACTATCTCATAGAAGGTATGCAATCTCATTGCAAATTTCAACACTTGAAATTCCCGATAATATTTTGCCCCTAACGTGCTAGTGTTAGTTATATGTATGCCCTAGAGGCCATTACTGTACATTGGATGTATATTGTAGTGGATGCTGGGACATATATAGGTAGGACTTTCTTGCTCGGCATGATAGTATGCTATCTGGTTGCTCTTTATCTTAGCATGTATACTTTCTGTCTCTCTGATTACATGTTGATAAAGCCCTTAAGATGTTTACTCGACTTCCAGGACTATGATGCAGATCATACTAGTGGGGCCTGGGTAGTCAATGAGTACATTCTTCATTGTTCCTAGTCGTGGGAATATCGAGACGGGGCATCGATATTCCAGAGTAGACTAGCGCATATCTTCTCGACCCATGCGATGGGCGATGGATGATCCCATATCCATTGGTGTTTGACATCGAAGATGGTATGCGGGTGCTCAGTGGAGACTGGGTACACTGAACGGACTCGCCGAGAACTCCCAGATGGTATTATACCTCACGTCAGATGGCAGTTCTCTGGTGACACTGGTACAGCTTAGTCTGTAGACCCGAGATCGTCATAGAGTCTTGTGTGTATCCCACTGTGCTTTGATTTCCACCCTACCACGGCTCTACTGAGTTGTGCAAACAGGTGGTGTTTGGGTACAGTCCCGATTCACATGGAGGCAATGAGCGATAGGAGGGGATTCGTCTCTCCCGGTATTGGGGGTTGATGTTGTGCTATGCTCGACTGGCCATAACAGGAAATCCCTGGCCAGGGTTGCAGTGATATACTGGTAAGAGTTATCAGTAGTTTCACGAATGTTATGGACCTCAAGTCGGCATGACTTATCGAGCTACTGGGGTCTGACGTTTACCACCCCTAGGCGAGATATGCGACATATCAGACGAACAGACCGGACCGTACGGTAAGTGTTACTGGTTGGATTCGCAGGAGTCTGAGCGGGCTTGCTCGTCGATCTTCTGATCGCTCAATACCCGGGTGGCCGTTACGTTTAGCAGACCGCTTGCGGCTTGTGGGTGTTTGATATGATCATCATCTGCTGCCGGCGTATTGATGAGTCTTTAGAGTCCTACACAGAGGTTTCCTAGTTCAAGCGAAACGAAATAGGAGCGCATATGAGATATGTGCGGGAGCGAGAATAATTCGTGTATGTGATACCGTATTTCATTCTCGCGACGAATGTATCGATTGGTTATATGCGATATAACCTAGTTATCGAATCAAGGATTGATTCGATAAGCCGATACATTGGATACTAGCCGGTTATATTCGACATGACCGGATCATTGAATCAAGTGTTGATTTAATGATTTAATGTATAATTATATATTTGATATATTGCTTTGCATTAACTAGTATTGGTTCACTTTAAATGGATTCACTCACTTAGTTTGTGCACATTGCATATGTGATATATTTTGTGCACATGATTGTATCATATTTGATGATACATGCAAGCTAGGGTTAGTGTAAAGAATTTGACCATGGTTGAGATTAAGATTAGGGTTTTCTTTTTCTTATTTATTAATTTATTTATTTTGGAAAAAGAAAAAGATGAAGAAAATGAAATGGTGGCTTATTTTGTTTGTAATTGAAGTTTCTTGAAACTTTGACTAAGTAACCATTTTGTCTTCTTTCTTAACCCTAACTCTTCAAATTAACCTTAGTCAATTCTCTACACCTAACTAAGGTTAATGATATGATAAGTATTATATTTTCTTTTCTTTTTAAAAAAAAAGGTTATCATATCATCTTCTTTTTCTTCATCTTCTTTCTCCATGAAAAAAGCTTGCTACATCAATGGTGATTGATGAAAAAGTGTGTGAAATCCAAATCTAAAGTCAACCCAACTCCTATTTCTTCATCCTCTACCTCTTGCCAAGTAGTATAGGGTGTTTCCTTCACAAGTTTTTCCGACTTGGTGAAGTTGGAGCTTGTTCTAGCGATGCCTCGACGTAGATCATCTTCGGCATCGAACCGACGATCAAGCCCGCCCATTCTTCGATGATGCCGACGCTAGAGCCCAAGACATGATTTGGACAGCGAGGGGACTTCATTGCGGAGCCGTGGAGGTGGTGGACCGGATCTACAAAGGTTGTATGTCCGTTCCCTTAGTTAAAATGTTAACTAGTTTGCTTGTTTCGCCAAAATATCTAGTAAACGATCCGTAGTCGGGTTTGTAGGCGCCCGTAAAATTTGATTTGTGCATGTTTGATCACTTGTGAAACTTCACTAGAGTGCCTAGGAACCCTACAGCTATGACCTTGACGAAAGCCAACAAACCATAGCCCGCTAGTCAAGTTCAACCCGTACATTTCTTGATTGAATTAAACCCACCCGCACGACCCTTGACGAAAGCCAACAAAACCGCACGACTACTCTAATCCAATCGCATCGTATGCAGCAGATAAGCAACATATAGCTACCGCACACTGCACCTTGACGAAAGCCAACAAATGCAGCACGAATACTATATACAACTTATCTGAAATGATGGAGGGCTACGACAGGTTTTTCTGAAAACCTATTGCGTAATGAACTTGATATCGTTGTAGAATCAAATGATTTTAAAATGGAGTGCTTTTGAGGCTTTTCTAGTTTTGCTAAAGGGGTCACTCCCGGTGAAGGGATCGTCGGCCCTTTCCTCGTCGAATGAGGTGCGGGATATATCATATATATCACTGTGCAAAGCAAAAACTCTTAAAAGCAATCAAAAGACAAACCGAGTGTGTAGCATCTGCCAGTTATTGCTAAAGGAGTCACTCCCGGTGAAGGGATCTCGGTCCTTTCCTTATCGAATAAGGTGCAGGATATATCATATATATACCGCTGTGCATTGCAAGAACTGTAGCTACCTGTTTTATTTTTAGAAATTCGATTCTACAACATCTTTAGGTTTCTTTTATTTCATTAATCTCATTAATGAAGTCCCATCATTTAAGTTACCTAAACATCACAGATAAATACGACGTACACTTATGCCATCCGCATTCGCCTCGATGTCCCCTCGTGCACCGTTAGGTTAGGTAACTAACGGCAGAGTGGGGCAGGGCTAGCGCGGGTGTAAAACATAAGTAACGTCTATATAATATATCATATATACTATATACAGTATCTATCACATAACATATCACATGATCACATCACAGATATCGCAGCAGAAGAATCATATGAAATATTGGATATACTAGGACATCCGTATTTTCAATACGAGCCAGTATAAAACACGGATTCCACGGTCGTGATGAATAGCCAATCCTACACCCTTAGACCCTTACGAGAGCGGCAAGCAACCCTACCAATTCTAGAGTTAGGAGACCCGGACTCGACTCCTCGAGTTGGTCTCCCACTGGACTCCAGAACCCGGTTACTTGTGCTCCCCTCCTTGGGTCTATCCTAGTACGGAAAAGTAAATAATATACAAAAGGTGACATCTTCCGCAACCTGGAAGTGCCCCAATAAAAGAATATTACATACAAGTTTTTACATGAATGAAAATGAAAAACACTCATCTCACATAAAAACCCCCGGCTATTCAAACACGACGATCCAATATAACATATCCAGCAACACATAACATCACATGTCATCAACGTAAATAAATATGTCCATCCCAATTGTCGTTGACATATAGCAACGAAACCGGCGATATCACATATTACACTTACGGTCACAGAAAAGAAAGTGTAAAACAACAACAGTTGGAATCCGCAACATCCTCAGACATCGCATGCCTGACTAAATGAATTCCTTAGACATCGCATGCCTAACAATTATAAACCCCGCATTTTAGTCTCATTATCGAAAACACTTTTCAATATCAAGTCGGGTAATTCAACAAGATTCCCGACATTCTGATCGAATGTTCGTCGCAAACTTTAGTAGATGGCCGCACCCCCGATACCGTCGACGAAGTGCACCAAGGCAGAACACCGCTACCGTGAGAACCCCATCAGGAGCAAGTATATCTTGAGAAGATTACTTGGTGTAGATGGAAAAGTTGAGACTTTCAAAGCTAGACTTGTTAAAGCTTTTCGTCATCGACCAGGCGTGGATCATGATGAAACCTTTTCAAGTGACTATGCTTAAGTCCATCCAGATCCTACTTGCCACAGCTACATACCATGACTGCGATATCTGGTGGTTGGGTGTCTTGACTGCTTTTCTAAATGATGATTTAGAAGAGAGCGTCTATAAGTACACAGCCAGAGGGCTTCGTAGACAGTGGGAGCAGCGGAAACGTGTGCAAGATGCTTTATAGGATAAAGCATGCATCGCGGAGTTGGAACATCTGTTTTGATGAAGCGGTCAAAGAGTTTGACATCATCAAAATGGTAGATGAACCTTGTATAAACAAAAAGGTAGTAGGGAGTATGGTGGTGATCCTCGTAGAGTACGTGGATGACATACTCTTGATAGGGAAAGAGTTTCCTATGCTACGCTCGGTCAATCTCCGTTTATCACAATGATTCTCCATATAGGATCATAATGATACCTACTAACTCCTAGATTTTGGATCTATGAGATAGATCTAAATGGATGTTAGGATTCTCACTAGTTGTAGTGAGATGGTATCAATCGATCCTGGGGAGAATCACTGGAAGGGTTCCAGGGTGATAAAGACGAATGAATGTCAGTCGCAGGCATTGTCTTTACCCTCAGTAAAGGGACGGTATGTTGGAAGAGTTCCAAGCTAGATACCGTGACATACTAGACGATAAAGGCAGCATACATCGCTACTTAAGATGCTACCAAAGAGGCTGTTTGGATGTATATTGGTTCATGAGATGAACTATGTTCCTCCCATTGTGTGACAATGGAGTTGTGGCTTATGCCTGTTGGAGATAGTGCCCTCAGAGTCAATTATTGGGTCACAGGCACGTGATTGCAATGATTGAGGGGAGGACCTATCCCGGTAGGACAGTCTTACTCGAGATGATAGTATGCTATCTGGTTTATCTTTATCAGTGTGTACTGCTTTAGGTGACCTTTCGAGTCGCTATTACACGTTGATAAAGCCCCTTGGATTCTTGTTTGACCACCAGCAGTATGAGGGCGATCATATAAGTGGGAGCTGGGGGTCTACAAGCACATCCTTAAAAGGTCCCTAGTCGTGGGAGATTCGAGACAGGGCATCGTTTCTCCAGAGTAGACTAGTGTATACAGTCGAGACCCCGACGAGGGGCGGTGGCCGGTCTCACAAGCCGCTGGTGTCAGTTGGTTCACCTAAGATGTATACAGGTGCTCATTGGGTTATGAGTACACCGGACAGGACTCGCCGGGAACCTGCTAGTTGGGTATATACCAGACGTCAGATAGCAGTTCCCAGGTGACATGTGTACAGGTTAGTTCATCGACCTGAGATCGTCATTTGTCTCGTGTGAGTTCCCACTGTGCTTTGATTACTACCCTACCACGGCTCAAAGGAGTCGTGCAAACATGTTTTAGTTGGGTACAGTCCCGAGCCACATGGAGGCAGTGAGCGGATCTGCAGGGGTTCGTCTCTCCCGGTATTGGGGGTGAGGTCGTGCTGTGTCTAGGAGAGCCAGAACATGAAAAGTCCTTGGCCAAGGCAGGAGATTTGCTGGTAGGTATTCCAGTAGTATCTCAGGGTGTTCTGGGCTACACTCCGACACGACTTGTACCGCTTTTGGGGGTCTGACTTTTACCAACCCCCTAGGCCCGCCATGCGATGCTCATAGACGAACGGACCGGACTGTACGGATATTGTCACTGACAGGCTCAGTAGGGTGTCAGGATGAGTTCGCTCATCGACGTCCCTTTTGGTCAATACCTGGTGGCCCGTCACGTATTGGCTTATACCTCTGACGTGCTAGTGGTTAAACCCACAGCCACAGTATTGACGAGTCTTTAGAGTCCACCACACAGACAGTTACTCAAGTTTCGGGCGAAACGCTGTAGAGGCCGTATGGAGATATGGCAGGGTTCGATCAGATAAGTGCGGTATTGCATGGATCATGATCGGACGGTTTTTACTAGCCGGCTTTGGCTTAAGCCGGATACTAGTATTAGATAGTGTAGTTTTATCTCTTTGCATTTGTGTTCAGTGGGAATACAAATGCGGGCATGTATTTGCAGTAGCGGGATTTTCCTGTAATTTATTATGGGATCGGTTTTCTGGGGTTGCCAGTTTGCATTCCGTTCCGGCCGGTTTTCTCTTTTTTCTTCCCGGTCGGACTTTTCGTTGGAGGGTGTTAATTGCAAGTTTGCAATTAATATTTTTGTGAGGGGTTTCTTTGCATGAGTGTGGATTATGATTTGACCATCATCATGAGATTCTTTTATGGTCATTCCATTGCCATTATGAGATTAGAAAAGGATGGGAATTGATTTGATCGTTTTCTTTTTGTTTATCATTTCTTTTTCATACTTGAGATTCCAATTTTTTCCACCCAATACTTGAGTGGGGCCGGCCACTGTTGTTGAGGGGGTGAGGTTAATTGGTGTGGGAAATTCCTTCATGCATGTTCTTAATTTCGTGGGCCCCCTCTTAGATGTGTGTGTGTGTGTGTGCTGTAAAGGAAATTTCCTTTGCATGATTTTGGTTTTTGAGTGCACTTCTACACATATAATTCCTCAGAGCACAAATCTTTTTTTTGGCCGAGCTCATTTCTTGCATGCTCATTCCTTTTGATTGCATGCTTAATTTTCTTAGCATCCATCCATGAAATTTCTTTGTGCAAAATTCCTCCAACCATGGCAACCTCTTAAACCCCAAAAGAGACAAGCTTCTACACTATTCTATAGCAAGTCTTGGACGCGTCGGCTAGCCAACTTCGCGCCCGAGTTGCCTCGGTCAAGAGGCGGGAGCCCGTAAAAGATTCCGGCTACGTGGTGCTTTTCCGACGAGCGAGGAGGTGACGGAGATTCCGCGGGAGATCGGAGTGGAGACGAAGACCGAAGGACACGGATCGCTTGGTATAGCATCTCTACTCTTTTCTATTTTGCTAGTTGCTAGGTTAATGGCCCGATCCGGGTAAAAAGTCCGCGGTGGTGCCGTTTTGCAAAGTTCGCAAAGTTTTTGTTTTCCGCGTTTCCGGCGTCGGATCGACGGCCGGGACGCCCCCGCGGTCTTACATTGGTATCAGAGCCACGCCATTAACTTAGCCTAGCATGGTCTAGTGTGTTTAAAACCCGATCGAACAAAATCCCCAAAATCCGTATTTTCCATGCATATGTTTCTGTCGAAATTTTTTCAAGCTCCAAAAATTTTTCAGGTCACTGCAGAAACACAAGCATGAAATTCTAAGACATCTGGTAAAATTTGGTGCAACGATCTCTTAGTACGGCCGCGGAAACGCGGCCAAACCCCTGGTTTGGCCGCGGTTCCGCGGTGGGAATATGTGAACATTGCACTAAAATTTCCCAGTAAGTCTTATACTTGGAAATAGGGGTTTTGGGATATTATTTTTGGGCCCAGATTTTCTGTAAGTGCCACAGTACTGCTTGGGGCCCACTTGATAAAATTTGTTCGATCGGATATTTTAAACATGCCAGTTCACAGTTTTTACATTATATCTGCGACCGTGAATGTCACTTGATCGGTAAATCCCGTCTAACTGCTATAGCCCGGTTAGACGGATTTGCGAACGTGACTTTCACGTTGATGTTCTGTGATTGTACTGTGTTGTTGCGGATCGGTCGTGGGGGATAGCCTGGTTGCAGTGGTAATACAGTTTTGTTTTATATGTACATTTGATATTGCGGGGCGAGCGTCCGACATGTGGACTGCCGTCACTGCCTGTTTGTATTATTCTTTTGGGGCACGACCTGGTTGCGGTCGATGTACCCGTTGTATGTATATTTTACTTTCTGTACTAGGATTACCCCGCGGAGGGGTGCACGGGTAGCCGGGTTCTGGAGGGCAACAAGCCCGCATCTCATGGCATTGAGACGGAGGGGGCTTCACTCTAGAATTGGCGGGCTATTCGCCGCACTCGTAGGGGGTATAGGGTTGACCCAGGAGGGGTGCCCAAGTTACCGGATTCCGTGAAGTGCTGGGTGGTCCATTCACGTTGCCGAAGGGGGCTGCCTCGCTTCAGGTTTTTGCGGGTAACTTGCCGCGCCCGTAGGGGTCTAGGATTTCATTGCACAGGCTATCCACACGACCAGGGGAACGTCGGGTTTCAGTAGCGGCTCTGTGAAACCCGGGGATCCCAGATATCTGTATTGATCTGTGTTGCATTTTCTCACGCCTTGAGCGAAATACTATATATTGGTATATATATTAGTAGATGTTGTATATGTTTTGCATCCGCGCTAGTCCAGTCCCCGCTCTGTCGTTAGTTAGCTAACCTAACGGGTGATGACGGGACCCAGTGGCGAATGCGGATGGCATATACGTACGTCAGTATATTTTCGTTCTTTGTGGTGTGATCAATTGATGGGACTGCATTGATTCGGATCAATGCAAGTAAAACAAACCTAATCTGATGTTGTTGGAACACTTTTTCAAAAAGCTGTTATTGCAAGGGCGTTCTCTTTTGTTTTGCACAGTGGTATTCAGTTGGAATATCCTGCTCCTCAGTCGACGAGGCAAGGGCCGAGATCCCTTCACCGGGAGTGACCCCTTGGACAAAAGTTTGCGTCAGGGCAGTGACTTCACTATAGCCGATTACTTTTGCTTTGCATCGTGGTATTCATTTGGAATATCCTGCACCTCATTCTACGGGGAAAGAGCCGAGATCCCTTCACCGGGAGTGACCTCTTTAGCGAAGGTTTTCGTTACTATATTTTTCTAAAAAGCTATCCGTTCCTTCAACGATATCAAGTTCATTACGTTAAAGGTTTTCGCCAGAAACCATTCGTAGCCCTCCGTTATTTCAGTTAAATATTCGGTAGTATTCAAGCTATGTATTTTGACCTCACGCCAAGGCATAGTGTTTGGTAGTTGCCGGGTATTTATCTGTTGCATAGATAGATGCGTTGGTTTGGGACAGTCGTACTACTATTTTGGCCTACGTCAAGGGTATGTACGGGTGGGTTCAAATTAACCAGGATAATGACGGGTAGAACTTGACATGTGACTTATGATATTTTGACCTCACGCCAAGGTCATAAGAGCATGGGGTAAAAATCCACATCGGGAGTTTCAAAAGTACTGAAACTTGCCAGATATGCGCATACCTTCTGGAGTGTGATAACGTGAGCGGATTCCGTCACGTTATCATGCGATGAGAGTTGGATCCCGATTCCTACTGATGAGTTGGTTTACTCCTCGGGTTATCCCGGCTAATTCTTCTTTCAGGTTTGGAGAAGAATTTGACGTTACAGTGGGAGGTTTCCAGATTAGATAAAGTGATAACCATTCTGATCTAGGTTAGAGTGCATGCTGAGTGTTTCTTTTCTCTCTCTCTCTGGCAGCGACCATTGATCCGACCCTAGACTATAACTCAAAGACCAAGTTGACCGAACCTTCTTAACACTGGCTTTTGGATTGTCAGAGTTGCAGACCTCTTTGCCACTCCTACTTTTACCCTTATCTCCAGGACACCCCGTATTACTACGAACGTCCACTTCCATTGGACAAAACCATCGTATGGTTAGATACGAACTCGAAGGAATTCGAGGATGGTTTCCGGTTCTGGAGAAAACGGATAGGACTATTCAGTTGTCTTTTCCTTTTACCTTCTCTCAGGTTGCGAGTACTCCTTGGTTTAGGAGTAGTACACCTATTACGCAAATTGGATAGTCTTCTTCCAAACCTTAGGCTGGTGCCGAACGGTGGGGAATGAAGAAAGCCAATTAGCCTAAACGGTGTACAGAAGGTATTAAGTTCAGACAAAGCAAGGGATTAGTAAGAGGGCAAAGTAAATTGCGACTGCTATTCACGACCAAACCATGTACTTCTTTATCAATCCTAAATCACCTATGAATTAAGTTCATTCGGTTGTCTTTTATCCTCACCTTCTCTCGCATTGCGAGTGTTCCTAGGACTAGGACAGTACACCCATTATGCTTATTGGATAGTCTTCTTCCAAACCATAGGCTGGTGCCGAACGGTAGGGAAGGAAGAAAACCATTTGGCCTAAAGGGGTGTACAGAAGGTAATGACTAAAGACATGTAAAGGGATTTGGAAAGATGGCAAAGAATTATACGGTTATAGTTGTGAATCTGGATAATGGAAGAGGCATTACTAAGAATACCAGGATACCCCATCGAAACATCTCAATGTTTCAGTTTCACTGTGTACTGTTAAAAGAAAACTGATTTCCCAATTAGACACTTGCTCCAGGGTATGTATTTACCAGGTTGGAGTCTCACATCTGTATGGTTTTACAGATGATGAAGGGGAGTAAGTTATTGGGAATTAGGTGACCATCCTCATTATATCGGAATTCGTTAGAATTGATGATATTTGAGGAAGCCACCTGGGTTGTTTGCCGGTCGGCAAATATTTGGTTTTGAATATCCGTTGTTGTGCACCAATTTCAAATTGATATATCTGTACGTCTATTTTTATAGAGTGAGATATACTTTTCGAAATTATGTCTATGACATTTACCTATACCAGTGGATGGTTAGGTAAGGAGCATTGAACAACGGTGTAATTCTTCTTAACCAAAAGTACAGTTTTCAACCTACGACACACAGTGAATGAGTCACCAGACTCAGGGGACTTATACAGAGTATTGTATATTGTCCAGTGTCCATTAGGACAGAGGGGTTGGTCCTCGTACTATATTCTGTTTACTTTTAACTTCTCTAGTTCTTAGACATGTGTTTCGTAGAAACACAGGGTCTAAGTTTTGAGGAGTTATAGGTATAAGAGTAAAGTAGAGAACCAGGTGTTGCAAGTATCGGGATTCTTCAAGGTGATCGAAGATGTAGATACTTGTGAATGGTATTCAGTTGGTAGTAATGATTAAGAGAACTAGCTTCTCTTTCAGGTTACTCATAATTGGAAGTACTCCTAAGTTGAGTAACGCTGATCGGCCTCTCTTCCATTTAGTTGACATGCACTGGAGATAGCTGCATGATTTGAATCTGGTTCAATTAAATCAGTGCCTCTGTTTCTTGGATATAGAACAGTTCATATCTTGACTTTGTTAAGATACGGGGAGTTGTCCGGCTTATGCTTAAAACCAGACTCTGGACAACTCAAGGCACGTTTCAGTAATGGCTGTTTGTGGGTTGACCCGGGCTATGACGAGGGTTGACTTTCTACCATCTGGAAGATCAATAGAGATATTGTTCTTGACTCGCCACAATTTTATCAAAAATGGATTTTTTTCCAGAAAAACAGTAGTGGGAGTATGGTAGAACTGAAAGTGATTCCAGAACCGCAAACGATTACTGAAGATTTGATAAGAACCTAAAGATTCAATCTGGTTTGACATTCCATTTGCCACTCCGCAGATATGGTGGGTAACCTCAGGCACCCGAGAGGTACTTCGGTATGCTCAAGGACGGTGGCAGGGAGGTTCTTGTTTACCCACACTTGCCATTGCTATTGGTCCAGGCTGCGAGACCCGGCGGAAGGATGAGTATAGCATCGTTCTAAACTTGCTTTAGAAGCGTACGTGTATATGACTCTGCCAGAGGGTTGTCGTAGTCAGTGGGAGCAGCGGAAGCATTGGTGGATATCAGGCTTATGTCTATTTATAGACTTAAGCAGATATAGCGGAGATAGATCATCTATTTCTGATGTGACAGTCAGAGGTTTGACTTCATCAGAATAAGGGATGGATCTGTTAAGAAGGTAGTAGGGTGTGATGTCCTGGTGTTTGATGACATACACAGAGTAGGAAGTGATATTCCTATACTACGATCGGTTATACTTTGGTCGTCACACGGTGGTTTCTCCACATAGGACTTGGATATTATATCAGACATTCTGGTTACTAGATTTATGGTTTTAGATCTAGATTTGGGTGGTTTCCCAATCTGGGTACTTTGACCGCATTCTATGAGTATTTAGAATGGACGACTCCTGGCACGGTAGTGTACCTGCAGGTAATGGAGTCACCCTCTCTAAAGGTGTCTTACAGACTAAAGGGGAGAGGGACACGCATGATTGACAGATCACTTGCTTAGGCAACTGAGTCAATCATGAGATGTCAAGTACCACACCAGATGTTGTTCTTGCAGAAGGTGCAATAAGTTGATATTAATCCAATCCTGGAGAAACAGTCGGAAGCAGTTTTAGAACATAAGTGGATGTTCTAGGGATATGATAACGGCAGTCTTCTTCGGTAGACAGTTATCATTCCAGGCTTCCAAGGTGACCTGGATGGCAGAGTGGCTGTCAGAGTTATAGTTTTCCCTCTGACGAGGGGCAGTATTTTGGACAGGTGGTCCAGGTGGATACAGAGGGAAGGTATGGCGCAGGATACTGATTAAGTTCAGTTGACGATACAGTCTAAGAAGTTTGGATTTGGAGTTCATTTCTGAACTAGGTCCCATCAGACATCCAGACATTCTAGGACAGGTATTGCTCGTTTTCGGGAGATAGTTTTCTCTGCGAACATGAGATATAGAGAGACATAGAAAGAAACATCAAAGCGGATCCACTCACTGAGGCTATTCCTCGATCGCAATAGTCTCGCAAACGAGCTTTGTGAGACTGACTAGAAGAGGAGTTGGGTGTTCGGTATCACACGGGCTGTGAGTATGCGACATCGCAATAATTAGCCTCGAGTGCAAGTGGGAGATTGTTGGAGATAGTGCCCTCAGAGTCAATTATTGGGTCACAGGCACGTGATTGCAATGATTGAGGGGAGGACCTATCCCGGTAGGACAGTCTTACTCGAGATGATAGTATGCTATCTGGTTTATCTTTATCATCGTGTACTGCTTTAGGTGACCTTTCGAGTCGCTATTACACGTTGATAAAGCCCCTTGGATTCTTGCTTGACCACCAGCAGTATGAGGGCGATCATATAAGTGGGAGCTGGGGGTCTACAAGCACATCCTTAAAAGGTCCCTAGTCGTGGGAGATTCGAGACAGGGCATCGTTTCTCCAGAGTAGACTAGTGTATACAGTCGAGACCCCGACGAGGGGCGGTGGCCGGTCTCACAAGCCGCTGGTGTCAGTTGGTTCACCTAAGATGTATACAGGTGCTCATTGGGTTATGAGTACACCGGACAGGACTCGCCGGGAACCTGCTAGTTGGGTATATACCAGACGTCAGATAGCAGTTCCCAGGTGACATGTGTACAGGTTAGTTCATCGACCTGAGATCGTCATTTGTCTCGTGTGAGTTCCCACTGTGCTTTGATTACTACCCTACCACGGCTCAAAGGAGTCGTGCAAACATGTTTTAGTTGGGTACAGTCCCGAGCCACATGGAGGCAGTGAGCGGATCTGCAGGGGTTCGTCTCTCCCGGTATTGGGGGTGAGGTCGTGCTGTGTCTAGGAGAGCCAGAACATGAAAAGTCCTTGGCCAAGGCAGGAGATTTGCTGGTAGGTATTCCAGTAGTATCTCAGGGTGTTCTGGGCTACACTCCGACACGACTTGTACCGCTTTTGGGGGTCTGACTTTTACCAACCCCCTAGGCCCGCCATGCGATGCTCATAGACGAACGGACCGGACTGTACGGATATTGTCACTGACAGGCTCAGTAGGGTGTCAGGATGAGTTCGCTCATCGACGTCCCTTTTGGTCAATACCTGGTGGCCCGTCACGTATTGGCTTATACCTCTGACGTGCTAGTGGTTAAACCCACAGCCACAGTATTGACGAGTCTTTAGAGTCCACCACACAGACAGTTACTCAAGTTTCGGGCGAAACGCTGTAGAGGCCGTATGGAGATATGGCAGGGTTCGATCAGATAAGTGCGGTATTGCACGGATCATGATCGGACGGTTTTTACTAGCCGGCTTTGGCTTAAGCCGGATACTAGTATTAGATAGTGTAGTTTTATCTCTTTGCATTTGTGTTCAGTGGGAATACAAATGCGGGCATGTATTTGCAGTAGCGGGGTTTTCCTGTAATTTATTATGGGATCGGTTTTCTGGGGTTGCCAGTTTGCATTCCGTTCCGGCCGGTTTTCTCTTTTTTCTTCCCGGTCGGACTTTTCGTTGGAGGGTGTTAATTGCAAGTTTGCAATTAACATTTTTGTGAGGGGTTTCTTTGCATGAGTGTGGATTATGATTTGACCATCATCATGAGATTCTTTTATGGTCATTCCATTGCCATTATGAGATTAGAAAAGGATGGGAATTGATTTGATCGTTTTCTTTTTGTTTATCATTTCTTTTTCATACTTGAGATTCCAATTTTTTCCACCCAATACTTGAGTGGGGCCGGCCACTGTTGTTGAGGGGGTGAGGTTAATTGGTGTGGGAAATTCCTTCATGCATGTTCTTAATTTCGTGGGCCCCCTCTTAGATGTGTGTGTGTGTGTGCGCTGTAAAGGAAATTTCCTTTGCATGATTTTGGTTTTTGAGTGCACTTCTACACATATAATTCCACAGAGCACAAATCTTTTTTTTGGCCGAGCTCATTTCTTGCATGCTCATTCCTTTTGATTGCATGCTTAATTTTCTTAGCATCCATCCATGAAATTTCTTTGTGCAAAATTCCTCCAACCATGGCAACCTCTTAAACCCCAAAAGAGACAAGCTTCTACACTATTCTATAGCAAGTCTTGGACGCGTCGGCTAGCCAACTTCGCGCCCGAGTTGCCTCGGTCAAGAGGCGGGAGCCCGTAAAAGATTCCGGCTACGTGGTGCTTTTCCGACGAGCGAGGAGGTGACGGAGATTCCGCGGGAGATCGGAGTGGAGACGAAGACCGAAGGACACGGATCGCTTGGTATAGCATCTCTACTCTTTTCTATTTTGCTAGTTGCTAGGTTAATGGCCCGATCCGGGTAAAAAGTCCGCGGTGGTGCCGTTTTGCAAAGTTCGCAAAGTTTTTGTTTTCCGCGTTTCCGGCGTCGGATCGACGGCCGGGACGCCCCCGCGGTCTTACAATGCCAAGGAACGTCCGTCCCATCAGTGATCCAGACATATTCTAAGGCAGTATCACTTGATCATGGAGATGGTTGATCTCCAGGGAGATCGAGGTTAGGAGAGTAGACTCAGAGGACAACACAGCGGATCCACTCACAAAGGCCTGTTCCCAGAGAGACACTTTTATGGGATGGTTGAGTATGAGATACTGCAACCACTGCTACAGATGGCCCTAGTGCAAGTGGGAGATTGTTAGTTATATGTATGCCCTAGAGGCCATTACTGTACGTAGGATGTATATTGTAGTGGATGCTGGGACATATATAGGGAGGACTTTCTTGCTCGACATGATAGTATGCTATCTGGTTGCTCTTTACCTTAACGTGTATACTGATTGTCTCTCTGTTATATGTTGGTAAAGCCCTTAGGATGTGTGCTTGACTACCTGGATTATGATGCGGATCATACTAGTGGGGACAGATAGTCTATAAGTACATCCTTCAAAGTCCCTAGTCGTGGGTATATTGAGACGGGGCATCGATATACCAGAGTAGACTAGCGTATACCTTCTCGACCCATACAGATGGGTGATGGATGATCCCATATCCATTGGTGTTTGACATCAGAGATGATATACGGGTGCTCAGTAGAGACTGGGTACACTGGACGGACTCGCCGAGAACTCCCAGATGGTATTATACCTCACGTCAGATGGCAGTTCTCTGGTGACACTGGTACAGAGTAGTCTGTTGACCCGAGATCGTCATAGAGTCTTGTGTGGTTCCCACTGTGCTTTGATTTCCATCTTACCACGTCCAAGAGGGCGTGCAAAACGGTGGTTTTTGGGTACAGTCCCGAGTCACATGGAGGCAATGAGCGATAGGAGGGGATTCGTCTCTCCCGGTATAGGGAGTTGATGTTGCGCTGTGTTCGATTGGCTATAACAGGAAATCCCTGGCCAGGGTTGCTGAGATTTACTGGTAAGTGTTACCAGTAGTTTCTCGAACAGTTATAGACCTCATATCGACACGACTTATCGAGCTATTGGGGTCTGACGTTTACCACCCCTAGGCGAGATATGCGACATATCAGACGATCAGACCGGACTGTACGGTAGTGTTACTGGTCGGATTCACTGGAGTGTGAGCGGGCTTGCTCGTCGATCTTCAGATCGCTCAATACCCGGGTGGCCGTTACGTTTAGCAGACCGCTTGCGGCTTGTGGATGTTTGATATGATCATCATCCGCTGCCGGCGTATTGACGAGTCTTTAGAGTCCTACACAGAGGTTTCCTGGCTCAAGCGAAACGAAATAGGAGCGCATATGAGATATGTGCAGGACCGAGAATAATACAAGTATGTGATACTGTATTCGATTCTCGCGATGTGACATTGATCGGTTATATGCGATATAGCCGGGTTATCGGATCAAGTGTTGATTCGATAAGATGTTACTAATGATACCAGTCGGTTATGTGCGTCATGACCGGATCGTTAAATCAAGTGTTGATTTAATGATTTAATGCATAATTATATATTTGATATATTACTTTGCATCAACTAGTATCGGTTCACTTTAAAATGGATTTTCTCACTCGGGTGTGCGCATTGCATATGCGATATGATTTTGTGCACTTGATTGTATCATGTTTGATGATACATGTTTACTTGTGTTTTGTGTAAAGTTTAAAACATGGTTATGTAATGGTTAGGGTTTACATTTTCTTATTCATTTATTTGTTCATTTATTCTTTTTGGAAAAATGAATAGCATAAAGGAAAATGGTGGCTTGTTTTGGATTCTAGTTGAAGCTTCATGAAGCTTTGACCTAAGTAACCATTTTGTCTCATGCTTAACCCTAACCACTCTATTAACCCTAGTTTAATCTCTACACTTGACCATGGTTCATGTTATGATAAGTATTGATTTTCTTTTTCAATATTTATTCATCATATCATATCTTTTCTTCTTCTTCTTCCTTGAACTCAAGAAGAAAAGCTTAGGTCATCAATGGTGATTGATGATAAAGAGTGAGAAATCCAATTCTAAAGTTAACCCACTTCCTATTTCTTCATCCTCTACCTCTTGCCAAGTAGTAGAGTGTGTTTTCTTCACAAGTTTCTTGACTTGGTGAAGTCGGAGCTTGATTTAGCGATGCCTCGACGTAGATCATCTTCGGCATGGACATCGACGACCTAGCTTGCCCATTCTCCGACGAAGCCGACGCTTGAGCCCGGATTTGATTTGGACAGCGGAGAGGACCTCGTTGCGGAGCTATGGAGGTAGAGCACCGGATCTACAAAGGTTGTATTTCCGTATCTTGTAGTTAAGTGTTAACTAGTTAGCTTTTCGCCTAGTTTTCTAGCAAACGATCCGTAGTCGGGTCTCTCGGCACCTAGAATTTTTGAAAATGGCATGTTCGATGCCTTGTGAGACCTCACTAGAGTGCCTAGGAACCCTACAGTGGTATCAGAGCCTAGCTAGAGCCTTAGGCGAAGTCCAGACGGAATTTGAAGTCCGAACGAACCCGAAACACCAAATCAATCTTGCTCTCTGTACTTTTTTGAAAACAGTGAGTTTTTCCAAATTAAAAATTGCTAAAAAATTCAGCAGGGAAAAATAAGAATTACGGTGCAAAAAGTTTCTGGTGAACAGTAAATTTCGCGGCGGATCAGCGGCAGAATCATGGTTTCTGCGGCGGATCAGCGGCCCCTTGATGACGTCAGCCCTGTTCCTTTGCACAGTAATTCCTAGTTCAAAGAGCTGAGTTTTCTGGGAATTTTTAATATTTATTCAAGAGTTGAATTTTTCTGCTGTGTTTTTGGGGATTCGGTGTTTCGATCGGAGTATCAAATTTTGTCTATGTGGCTTTCCGGATAAATTTTAGAATATGTTAAAAAGTTCGACCGGATATAAATACCCAATTTTTCCCCTGTCGGGAAATTTCCAAGTGTTGGATTTTTCCGTAGTTTAACGACGTTCTAAGTAGTGCAAGTAACGCGATGGTCCCTCTAGAAGACAACAAACCTTAACTCGATTATGTGACCATCTTGAACTGCCCTTTGAACCTTCGGGTTTGGGGCAGTACGGCGTGCCACATGTGAGGCGTTGGCTTGACCCTTCTACGGCTGGACCGTTAGTACTGAGGCACGAACGAAATGTTGTTAGACTTATTTCATGTGTTGAGCTGTATCGGGAAAACTTGGGTGTTCGATTGTTCGATCGGAAAGTTTAACATTTTCTATTTATCTGGAATGGGATACAATAATTGGAATTCACAAATTGTTATGTGATAACGGAATGAATATTATAAACATAGCAGTTTAGTCTCACTTGATCGGTTGCCACGGAATTTTGATGCGATCAAAAGTCCGTCGCAATCATGTAGCATACGCGGATACTCGCCGGGTAAACTTAATAGACAGCCTCACTCCATAGCCCCGACCAAGTGACTGTAGGAGAACCCCATCGCCGAAAGCATCCGTTCGGGTGCTCGCGGTGGCGGTGTTCCGCCTTGGTGCACTTCGTCGACGGTATCGGGGGTGCAGCCGTCTACTGAAGTTTGCGACGAGCATTCGATCAGACTGTCGGGAATCTTGTTGAATTGCCCGACTCGATATTGAAAAGTGTTTTCGATAATTAGACTAAAATGCGGGGTTTATAATTGTTAGGCATGCGATGTCTAAGGAATTCATTTGGTCAGGCATGTGATGTCTGAGGTGGTTGCGGATTCCAACTGTTGTAGTTTTACACTTTCTTTTCTGTGACCGTAAGTGTAATATGTGATATCGCCGGTTTCGTTGCTATATGTCAACGACAATTGGGATGCGCATATTTACTTACGTTGATGACATGTGATGTTATGTGTTGCTGGATATGTTATATTGGATCGTCGTGTTTGAATAGCCGGGGTTTTTATGTGAGATGAGTGTTTTTCATTTTCATTCATGTAAAAAACTTGTATGTAATATTCTTTTATTGGGGCGCTTCCAGGTTGCGGAAATTGTCACCTCTTGTATATTATTTACTTTTCCGCACTAGGATAGACCCAAGGAGGGGAGCACAAGTAACCGGGTTCTGGATTCCAGTGGGAGACCAACTCGAGGAGTCGAGTCCGGGTCTCCTAACTCCAGAATTGGTAGGGTTGCTTGCCGCTCTCGTAGGGGTCTAGGGGTGTGGGTTTGGCTATTCATCACGACCGTGGAATCCGTGTTTTATACTGGCTCGTATTGAAAACACGGACGTCCTAGTATATCCAATATTTCATATGATTCTTCTGCTGCGATATCTGTGATGTGATCATGTGATGTTCTGTGATAGATACAGTATATAGTATATATGATATATTATATAGACGTTACTTATGTTTTACACCCGCGCTAGCCCTGCCCCGCTCTGCCGTTAGTTACCTAACCTAACGGTGCATGAGGGGACATCGAGGCGAATGCGGATGGCATAAGTGTACGTCGTATTTATCTGTGATGTTTAGGTACTTAAATGATGGGACTTCATTAATATGATTAATGAAATTAAAAGAAACCTAAGATGTTGTAGAATCGAATTTCAAAATAAAACAGGTAGCTACAGTTCTTGCTTTGCACAGCGGTATATGTGATATATCCTGCACCTTATTCGATGAGGAAAGGACCGAGATCCCTTCACCGGGAGTGACTCCTTTAGCAATAACTGGCAGATGCTACACACTCGGTTTGTCTTTTGATTGCTTTTAAGTGTTTTTGCTTTGCACAGTGATATATATGATATATCCCGCACCTCATTCGACGAGGAAAGGACCGACGACCCCTTCACCGGGAGTGACTCCTTTAGCAAAACTAGAAAAGCCTCAAAGACACTCCATTTAAAAATCATTTGATTCTACAACGATATCAAGTTCATTACGCAATAGGTTTTCAGAAAAACCTGTCGTAGCCCTCCGTCATTTCAGATAAATCCTGTTTAGTATTCGTGCTGCGTTTGTTGACCTTGTCAAGGCGCAGTGTGCGGTAGCTAACCAGTATTTATCTGCTTATGCATATGATGCAGATTGGGTTAGGGTAGTCGTGCGGCCTTGTTGACCTTGTCAAGGGTCGTGCGGGTGGGTTTGATTCAATCAAGAAATGACGGGTTGAACTTGACTTGCGGTCTATGGTTTGTTGACCTTGTCAAGGTCATAGATCGTTCGGGGCAAAATATTATCGGGAATTTCAAGTGTTGAAATTTGCAATGAGATTGCATACCTTCTATGAGATAGTTGGATCCCGATACCCGCTGCGAGTAAGTGTTACTCCTGGGAGAGTTTTATACATTACAATTAGCCGATCAAGTAGGTGTCTAGAAAGGTGTTAACGAGGTTACGCCTCTGGGAAAACGAGGTTTACATTAATTAGGTTCGTGCGAAAGCACGGGGGACCTCCCTCAAAGTACCGACACTGGCCTGGCTGAAAGATTGGCGAACTTGTAGTGTGTAATTAATCCCGGCTAGTCTTTCCTTTTAGGGTTTGAAGGAAGATTTGATAAAAAGCAGTGGGAGCCATCCTGATTAGATAAAATAATAACCAATCTATTCTTGACAGAGCGCACGCTGAGTGTTTTCTTCTCTCTCTCTCCAGGTAGCGACCGTATCACGCCTTAATCAAGATAATAATACGGAATATTGACCGAACCCGCTTGTTATACTGAGCTGGGGAACGTTGGTCCCGCTCCAACTTATAATTGTTATAAGACAGAGCAGGAAATTGGGGATTACCAGAATTCCTGTGCCGCCCAAACGAAGAGAGTGCATGATGATGCATCATCTTCGGGTGTGTTCATTATACAGAACTGTTCTCAGTATCTTTTACGTCCTGGGTATGTGATACCAGATCAGGATCCCAGATATGTAATCTGTTACATAGGGCTACAGAAAGGTAGAGAACTGAGAACGGGTGATAAGTTTCATGAGGCAGAAAACGGGGCAAGAGTTGCAGCCAAGTCTGTCGGTCACTGTCACCCTGTATTACCAATACATTGATTCTGAACGAATGATATTAGATACCGAACCTGATATACAAAATCATATCTGTCTCTTTATTAGTAAAGAAACGATATAATTTTGTATTGTTGGATAATGTTTTGAACATTTCCTATATCAAAAGTTGATCGGTTCAGGCACGTTATCTAAAAGCATTAATGTTCTAAATCAAACTACAGTTCTTAGTATACAGAACACACACAAGAGGAAGAGTTCAGAACTGAACGAATTCTTCTTGAGGTATTGTAGACTAGATCAGATCAATGTGACCCGACTAGCTGAAGTTACATTTAGATGTATATTTAAATCAGTTTGAATCTACATCTTGTGAAACTTGCCAGTCATGTCACAAAGATAAGATGACCATAGCTCCGTTTACTGGAAACAGAGAAAGAGTTAGTGAACTCTTGGGATGATACATATTGATGTATAAAGGTCCCCTGTCTACATATGCCAAGACTGGTTCTTTATACTTCATTACGTTCTCTGATGATCTTTCGAGTTTCAGACCTATGTTCCTGTTGAAACACAAGTCCGAACCTTTTGAGATATTCACAGAATATAAGTTAGAAGTAGAGAACCGAAATACAGGTATAAGTATTATGTCCTTTGATGTGATCAAGGAGGAGAATACTTGAGCACGGAAATCCTGGACTATTCTAAAGTAGAATGAGATTCTCTCTCGGCATTACTCCTCCGAATACACCATAGCACGATGGTATATCGGGGCGGAGCAGATACACCCTATTTGATATGGTGTGCTCTATGATGAGTAATACTGAGTTACCTTTTTCCTTTTAGGAGATATGCACTTACGAAGTTGCATACCTATTGAATAGGGTTCCAATCAAATCAGTTGCCTACCACTTCATATGTGATATGGAAAAGGAAGAGCCCATTTCTTAAGTTAGTTAAGATTTGGGGTTGTCCGGCCTGTGTCTGAAAGCAAAATCCGGACAAGCTCGAGGCAAGGTCTGTAATATAGAACTGGAAAGGTTCCAGCTATACGAACTACAGCAGATGATTTGATAGAACCAAGGGATTCAGTAGATACCAACGAACCTCAGCCTCTCCGCCGATCTAGTAGGGTTCCTCACCCACCTGAGAGATACTTCGGTTGCTCTATGACAGTGGGAGCGAAGATTGCATCATGAGATGATGACCCAACTAGCTTCGAGCTGGCCATCAGGAGTGAGACTCTGTAAGAATGGCTGGATGCTTAGCGATCTGAGATGGAATCCTTATACACCAACAAAGTATGGACTTTGGTTGCAATATCTGAAGGGTTAAATCCCCATCAGGAGCAAGTATATCTTGAGAAGATTACTTGGTGTAGATGGAAAAGTTGAGACTTTCAAAGCTAGACTTGTTAAAGCTTTTCGTCATCGACCAGGCGTGGATCATGATGAAACCTTTTCAAGTGACTATGCTTAAGTCCATCCAGATCCTACTTGCCACAGCTACATACCATGACTGCGATATCTGGTGGTTGGGTGTCTTGACTGCTTTTCTAAATGATGATTTAGAAGAGAGCGTCTATAAGTACACAGCCAGAGGGCTTCGTAGACAGTGGGAGCAGCGGAAACGTGTGCAAGATGCTTTATAGGATAAAGCATGCATCGCGGAGTTGGAACATCTGTTTTGATGAAGCGGTCAAAGAGTTTGACATCATCAAAATGGTAGATGAACCTTGTATAAACAAAAAGGTAGTAGGGAGTATGGTGGTGATCCTCGTAGAGTACGTGGATGACATACTCTTGATAGGGAAAGAGTTTCCTATGCTACGCTCGGTCAATCTCCGTTTATCACAATGATTCTCCATATAGGATCATAATGATACCTACTAACTCCTAGATTTTGGATCTATGAGATAGATCTAAATGGATGTTAGGATTCTCACTAGTTGTAGTGAGATGGTATCAATCGATCCTGGGGAGAATCACTGGAAGGGTTCCAGGGTGATAAAGACGAATGAATGTCAGTCGCAGGCATTGTCTTTACCCTCAGTAAAGGGACGGTATGTTGGAAGAGTTCCAAGCTAGATACCGTGACATACTAGACGATAAAGGCAGCATACATCGCTACTTAAGATGCTACCAAAGAGGCTGTTTGGATGTATATTGGTTCATGAGATGAACTATGTTCCTCCCATTGTGTGACAATGGAGTTGTGGCTTATGCCAAGGAACGTCCGTCCCATCAGTGATCCAGACATATTCTAAGGCAGTATCACTTGATCATGGAGATGGTTGATCTCCAGGGAGATCGAGGTTAGGAGAGTAGACTCAGAGGACAACACAGCGGATCCACTCACAAAGGCCTGTTCCCAGAGAGACACTTTTATGGGATGGTTGAGTATGAGATACTGCAACCACTGCTACAGATGGCCCTAGTGCAAGTGGGAGATTGTTAGTTATATGTATGCCCTAGAGGCCATTACTGTACATAGGATGTATATTGTAGTGGATGCTGGGACATATATAGGGAGGACTTTCTTGCTCGACATGATAGTATGCTATCTGGTTGCTCTTTACCTTAACGTGTATACTGATTGTCTCTCTGTTACATGTTGGTAAAGCCCTTAGGATGTGTGCTTGACTACCTGGATTATGATGCGGATCATACTAGTGGGGACAGATAGTCTATAAGTACATCCTTCAAAGTCCCTAGTCGTGGGTATATCGAGACGGGGCATCGATATACCAGAGTAGACTAGCGTATACCTTCTCGACCCATACAGATGGGTGATGGATGATCCCATATCCATTGGTGTTTGACATCAGAGATGATATACGGGTGCTCAGTAGAGACTGGGTACACTGGACGGACTCGCCGAGAACTCCCAGATGGTATTATACCTCACGTCAGATGGCAGTTCTCTTGTGACACTGGTACAGAGTAGTCTGTTGACCCGAGATCGTCATAGAGTCTTGTGTGGTTCCCACTGTGCTTTGATTTCCATCTTACCATGTCCAAGAGGGCGTGCAAAACGGTGGTTTTTGGGTACAGTCCCGAGTCACATGGAGGCAATGAGCGATAGGAGGGGATTCGTCTCTCCCGGTATAGGGAGTTGATGTTGCGCTGTGTTCGATTGGCTATAACAGGAAATCCCTGGCCAGGGTTGCTGAGATTTACTGGTAAGTGTTACCAGTAGTTTCTCGAACAGTTATAGACCTCATATCGACACGACTTATCGAGCTATTGGGGTCTGACGTTTACCACCCCTAGGCGAGATATGCGACATATCAGACGATCAGACCGGACTGTACGGTAGTGTTACTGGTCGGATTCACTGGAGTGTGAGCGGGCTTGCTCGTCGATCTTCAGATCGCTCAATACCCGGGTGGCCGTTACGTTTAGCAGACCGCTTGCGGCTTGTGGATGTTTGATATGATCATCATCCGCTGCCGGCGTATTGACGAGTCTTTAGAGTCCTACACAGAGGTTTCCTGGCTCAAGCGAAACGAAATAGGAGCGCATATGAGATATGTGCGGGACCGAGAATAATACAAGTATGTGATACTGTATTCGATTCTCGCGATGTGACATTGATCGGTTATATGCGATATAGCCGGGTTATCGGATCAAGTGTTGATTCGATAAGATGTTACTAATGATACCAGTCGGTTATGTGCGTCATGACCGGATCGTTAAATCAAGTGTTGATTTAATGATTTAATGCATAATTATATATTTGATATATTACTTTGCATCAACTAGTATCGGTTCACTTTAAAATGGATTTTCTCACTCGGGTGTGCGCATTGCATATGCGATATGATTTTGTGCACTTGATTGTATCATGTTTGATGATACATGTTTACTTGTGTTTTGTGTAAAGTTTAAAACATGGTTATGTAATGGTTAGGGTTTACATTTTCTTATTCATTTATTTGTTCATTTATTCTTTTTGGAAAAATGAATAGCATAAAGGAAAATGGTGGCTTGTTTTGGATTCTAGTTGAAGCTTCATGAAGCTTTGACCTAAGTAACCATTTTGTCTCATGCTTAACCCTAACCACTCCATTAACCCTAGTTTAATCTCTACACTTGACCATGGTTCATGTTATGATAAGTATTGATTTTCTTTTTCAATATTTATTCATCATATCATATCTTTTCTTCTTCTTCTTCCTTGAACTCAAGAAGAAAAACTTAGGTCATCAATGGTGATTGATGATAAAGAGTGAGAAATCCAATTCTAAAGTTAACCCACTTCCTATTTCTTCATCCTCTACCTCTTGCCAAGTAGTAGAGTGTGTTTTCTTCACAAGTTTCTTGACTTGGTGAAGTCGGAGCTTGATTTAGCGATGCCTCGACGTAGATCATCTTCGGTATGGACATCGACGACCTAGCTTGCCCATTCTCCGACGAAGCCGACGCTTGAGCCCGGATTTGATTTGGACAGCGGAGAGGACCTCGTTGCGGAGCTATGGAGGTAGAGCACCGGATCTACAAAGGTTGTATTTCCGTATCTTGTAGTTAAGTGTTAACTAGTTAGCTTTTCGCCTAGTTTTCTAGCAAACGATCCGTAGTCGGGTCTCTCGGCACCTAGAATTTTTGAAAATGGCATGTTCGATGCCTTGTGAGACCTCACTAGAGTGCCTAGGAACCCTAAATTGAGCGATCAAAAGATCAACAAGCAAGCTTGTCCATACTCCCGTGAATTCAATAAGTAACACTACCGTACAGTCTGGTCTCTTCGTCTGATATGTCGCATATCGAGTCTGGGAGTGGTAAACGTCAGACCCCAATAACTTGATAAGTCATGCCGATGTGAGGCTCATAACGGGTCGAGAAACTACTGATAACACTTACCAGTAAATCTCAGTATCAGCCCTTTCCAGGGACTTCCTGTTATGGCCAATCGAGCATAGTGCAACATCAACCCCCAATACCGGGAGAGACGAAACCCCTCATATCGCTTATTGCCTCCATGTGACTCGGGACTGTACCCAAAAACCACCTGTTTGCACGCTCTCTTGAACGTGGTAGGGTGGAAATCAAAGCACAGTGGGAATCACACAAAAATCTATGACGATCTCGGGTCTACAGACTAACCTGTACCAGTGTCACCAGAGAACTGCTATTTGACGTTAGGTATAACACCATCTAGGAGTTCTCGGTGAGTCATGTTCAGTGTACCCAGTCTCTACTGAGCACCCGTATACAATCTTTGATGTCAAACACCAATGGATGTGGGATCATCCATCGCCCATCAAATGGGTCAAGAAACGCATATGCTAGTCTACTTTGGAATATCGATGCCCCGTCTCGATACACCCACGACTAGGAACAATTAAAGGAGAAACTTATAGACTACCCTTGCCCCACTAGTATGATCTACATCATAATCCTGGTAGTCAAGAATACATCCTAAGGGGTTTATCAACATGTGAGTGCAAGACACTATCACAATACTAGTCTACATGTTAAGATAAAGAGTATCCAGACAGTATACTATCATGTCGAGCTAGAAAGTCCTCCCTATATATGTTCAAGCATCCATTATAATATACAATCATGTACAACAATGGCCTCTAGGGCATACATATAACTAACAATCTCCCACTTGCACTAAGGCCATTTGTTGTAGTATCTCATACCCATCATCCCAAAATCTCTCAAATTGTATCTGGGGTTTGGCCTAGGTGAGTGGATCCGCCGTGTTATTCTTCGTGTCAACTCTCCTGACCTCGATCTCCCGGCGATCAACTATCTCCCGGATCAGGTGATACTGCCTAAGAATTTGTCTGGATCACAGATGGGACCTGGGTTCCTAGGCCAAAACCACAACTCCATTGTCACTACAATGGTAGGAACCTCACCAAGTTCATCTCATGAACATCTTCATCCAGACAGCCTTTTTGGCAGCATCGTTGGTAGCGATGTATTCAGCCCTCATCATCGAGTCGCCACAGTATCTAGCTTGGAACCTTCCAACATACCGTCCCTCCATTGAGGGTGAAGACAAAACCCGTGACCGACTTAGAGTCGTCCTTATCACTCTGGAAGCTCGAATCGGTAAAGGAATCTATTTGGAGTTCACCGTTACCATACACCAAGAACATATCTTTAGTCCTTCTTAAGTACTTAAGAAGGTTCTTCACAGCTCTCCTGTGATTCTCCCTAGGATCCGATTGATACCTGCTTACAACACTAAGTGCGTACACTACATTCGGTTGGGTACATAACATCGCATGCATGGCAGACCCGACTGCCGAAGCATAGGGTATCCCTTGCATGCGAGCCCTCTCCGAATCAGTCTTGGGGGACATCTCTTTGGAGAGAGATTCCTAAGATCGTGGGTAAATTCCCATGCTTGGAATCTTCCATACTAAAGCTCTTTAGTATGATGTCAATGTACCTGGATTGGGACAATCACAACATCCGTTTAGATTTATCTCTACAGATCTTAATCCCCAGGATGTAGGAAGCATCACCCAGATCCTTCATAGAGAATCTTTGTGATAAGAAGAGCTTGACCAAGTGCAGCATAGGAACATCATTTTCTATCAAGAGTATGTCATCCACGTACAAAATGAGGAAGACGACCTTACTCTCTGTAACCTTCTTGTATACACAAGGTTCATCTACGTTTTTGACGAAGTCAAACTCTTTGACTGCCACATCAAAACAGATGTTCCAACTCCGTAATGTCTACTTTAACCCATAAATTGATTTAAGCAGCTTGCACACCATTCCGCTGCTCCTACAATCTGCGAAGTACTCTGGCTGAGTCATGTACACGCTCTCTTCTAAATCACCATTTCGAAAAGCGGTCTTGGCGTCCATCTGCAAGATTTCGTAGTCATGGTAAGCAGCAATGGTAAGTAGAATCCGGATGGACTTAAGTATAGCCACTGGAGAAAAGGTTTCTTCATAATCAACACCTGGTCGTTGACGAAAACCTTTTGAAACAAGTCTAGCTTTGAAAGTCTCAACTTTTCCGTCTACACCAAGTTTCTTCTTAAAGATCCACTTGCTCCCAATGGATTTTACCCCTTCGGGAGCAACTTCCAAAGTCCATACTTTGTTGGTGTACTGGATTCCATCTCAGACCGCATTGCATCCAGCCATTTCACAGAGTCCCCACTCGAAGCTAGTTGGGTCATCATCTTCCATGATGCAATTCTTGCTCCCACCATCAATGAGAAAACCTGTAACATTTCAGAAAAATAAAATATTATTTTTGGGAATTTATAGAATTAAAATCATAAATATTAAGAATATTTTAATGATGTGGTATAATTATATACCGATAGTTTGGAAAATGTTGGAGAATTAAATTGAATGGTGATTTTTGGAGGGATTTATGTGATTTAGGTAAATTATAAATTTTTACAATTAATTATATACAAGTTTATCCTAAACTTGATTAATGTTCACTAATCACACATTGATGGTGCTTTGTGCATGTGACATGCACCATATCATATTTGCTAACACTTGTTACATTTTTGAAAACTTGGCTTAAATTCTAAATTGTTCATGGTTTCATTTGGGTTGTCTATTGTTTTAGAAAAAAAGAAAAGAAAAGAAAAAGGAAAAAGGATAAAGAAATGGGTATGGGCAAGAGAGAGAGAGAGGGTGAGGGGTCTCCTTGAACCATGGCTCATTGTCCCCCTTCATTGTTTTCTTCATCATTCTCACCTCCTCCTCTCACCATGGCTTCCCTCCTCCCTCCATCACCTACACCACCTCACTTCACCCCCCAAAATATCTCAAAACACCTCATTCCTTTCATTAAAAAGGTGCATAAGCTCACTACAAGCATGGGGAACCAAGAAAGTTGGGATTTTGAAGACTTGGGGCAACTCAAGAAAATTCTTGAGTTGCCAAATGAGGTAATTCTTTCACATTAAGTGTAGCAATTCATTTCCCTTAGCATCTATTGTAGTTTAGAAGTGTTTTGGTGTGGTTTTGTGACTTTGAAAAATTCTAGATGAGGGTTAGGGTTTTCCTTGAGTTGTTATGGTGCAAGTGAGTGCAATTGGTGACTACAAACCCCCCCTTAGTGATTGAAACCAGTGACTAAACCCAAAATACAAGTTAGATATCAAAATGTCGGTTTTGTGTGTAATTAGTGCCTACAGGGAATCTGGGATGACCTGGAACATTTACTAGAAAAACAAGCAACACCACTACCCTAGATGGACCACTAGAAGACCCTCCTGTGAATACGAATCCAAACGGAGCATCCCAGGCCGGCGAGCTCGGATTTTAGGGAAGTATGGCCGGCCAAGTGGTGGGCATTGGTGTCTAGGTTTGGTCTATAGCTCATATACCCCTTATACAACACCCCAGTACTGCTTGTTTATCTCTATTTCACTTGAACCAAAATCTGGGACCATTTTCTTGAGTTGCTGCTTTGAATTCCTTGATGTTCATGACTTGAAGTTTTGATATTTGTGTTTTTTATCAGTCACTTGACGTTTGTACGTCGGTATCGGGTGTTGTTTGGTTCTTTTGCATGCGTAGGCTATAGGTTCTAACATATAGGCACCTCGCGTGTCGTTTTGGATTTGAATCGGATTTTAATGCGATACGATATGTTATGACATGTAGGTACCTCCGCGTGAACTTCGGGACGACAAGCAAGAGCATGGCGACATCGACTTCGGCAAGCAAGGATCAAGGTGAGTAGATATATGTCTACGGGGGAAGTCGGGTGGATGGCGTATAGCACCCCCGCAGTTTCGTAGCGTAGTATACGAATACGTTATATATATATAAATATGTGTATTGTGAGACTATATGAGTATCAAGATAGGCTTTAGGTGTTCACGGGTTAGTTTTAGTGTAATTGTAAGATAGTGCTTATAGTGTAAATTCTTAGTCGCGAAACCCTAGGATAAAAGTTGATACACACACACATACACACACGGGTTATGTTTTGGGTGTATATGATATATGTATATATATATATATATGTATGTGGATGTGTTGCTATATATATATATACACGCATATACATATACATATACGTATACACGTATGATGATGATGGTATATGATACTCGGAGGAGAGTCGATATGATCGGGCATGATGCCGTGAGATCGGTTTTATGATTTGGGTCATGTTATGTTATATTACATGATAGTATAGTTGATCGATAGGCGATGTGTTTTATTCACACACGGATATATGTTTGATGGTATCGGAATGTACTAGACTTTAGATCAGTACCCCTAATTCAGGATATGATGATAATGATACCAGATAAGTAATGTGTTATATGTGATAATTGACCCGTACCCCGATTTGGGATGCCGTACGATGGATTTTTCCGTACGATGTATAAATATGATGATTGATCCGTACTCTCGCCTTGAGGATGTCGTATTATATATTTTATCGTATGTGACGCTATTGATGCGGGATCACCGACTACTAGATATATCTATTCGGACTTTAGGTGGATTTCCTTACCTTTTCGACTAGTCTCTTAGTTTAGTCTTGTAGTTATTTGGTAGATGTTAGACTGGGCTTGAGTCATACTTATTTTCAAAACTAACGAATCGTGAGTATTTTTAAGACAGCCTGAGGGAGATTACGGATTTTTCAAAGGATGTATCTTTTCTTAAAAACACCGTAGCCCTATTTTCTAAAAACCACGATTTGCGCTATTTCAAATGCCAAGACCGTATGACTCGTTTATATAAACGTATATCTTTAAATGTTGCGTTTGCTAATCATCCTCTGTTTAATTCATGTTATATTCATCGGATTATATGCTTATACCTGCGTTTCTGTAGTTATTATAAACCCATGTTGTCAGGACACCAGCACCATTACCGATAATGCCTATGTCTACGAACACTTGCTTGCCGGCTCACACACATCATCATCGGTAATTGCCATGACACGCACACTTTAGAAGTATTACTTCATTGACATAACTTGCTAGCTGATAGTTCCAATATGTTATTGCTTTTATATGCTAGTTTAATTATTGAATTTCTTGCTTGATATCAGATGCATTCATATATTCATTTGTCATGTAATATTATGGAGCTTTATGCCGGTAATTCACTGTTATTTACTCTTGAGATTGGAATTTTGGATTTCCATGAGATTTCTGGATTTGGAGAAACCGCAAGGACTTTATAAACTTATTATCATTTTAAAGATAGAAAATTGCGGATTCCTCGTGATATGATTTGAGATGTGTCCACCATGAGTTTTCTCGGCTCTTGAGCGGTATCATACACCCGATTCGAGGAGGAGGAGGAACCGTCTGCGGGTGCATGGTGGACCCGGTACGGTACCCCGGGGCAAGACAGTCGCAGATGATGGCGTTGAGCCCGGCTGGGGAGCACTACCGACCGGTTACTTGTGACGCGGCGGATATCCGGAGGATACCGACGTAGTCTTGAGATTTGATGATATGGGCCGGTCCGGATTGCCGGAGCCCGAGATATTGAGATCTAATGATATGGGCCAGTCCGGATTGTCGGAGCCCGAGATATTGGATATTGGGATATATGTTTTGTGTCGATGCTTGACACGGATTCTATGTTGATTTCATCGAGGATACCTTGATTTTTATATACAGAAATCTCACTAAATTAAGAAAACAGTTTTCTCATTCATGATGTATTCTGTTTTCATTTATAATGCATTCGTACATCGTATATGTGTTATGTTACTATCTGAGGTACTGACATGAGCACTTGGTACTACACTATAGTAGATGTTTACCTCGCTGTTATTAGATGCTTCAGGTTATTTATATTATGAGGATATTATTGTATGACCTAGGATAGAGTCATACATGCAATTTTTGCTCGGTGATGTTTTCTACTCATGAGTTGGCAACTCACCCCCGTTGTGCCACGGTTTCTTGCAGGTTTTGCCGTACAGGTTTCGTTGCGGCTTGCTGGCACACTGCTTCCTTCCAGGTGATTGCTTTGGTAGGTGGGTTCACTCGTATCGTGACCACTGTAGTATTTGTATTTATTTCAGTTGTATCTAGTAACTCCATCAACCAGACTTGTATATTTGTTAGACTTAGAAGACCAGTGTATATTCTTTCGACCTTAGAGTCGCGCGCTTGTATTATTATGGTTTTTCTCTGGTTTCTTTCTGAGTTTTGATCCTCGCCCTTCAGCGTTGTATATTATATTGCATTGCGTGGTTGTCTCCGCCAATTGGCGAAGAGCTAGCTCCCGCTTAGGGATGCCTTTATTCATTATGTTTATTATTCATGTTTGTACCTGTTTGGGGCCAGTATTTACAAAGGAAACTCTGCCGAAATTTTTGAAAAAGACTTGATGTTTTAAAAATGTTTAATACGACTTTCAAAGTGATTTTTATGCAAACTTTTAAATAAGTTTTCCTTCACTTTCTTTTAAATGGTTTAGATTTCTGGGCTTTTGGTTTGCTTGAATTAGGTGGGGTCCTATAAACTTCACATGATTCAAGTGCCAGTCACGTGCTATTTCGGGTCGTGACAAAATCGTAGTATCTCTCAGGTGGATGAGGAACCCTACTAGATCGGCAAAGAGGCTGAGGTTCGTCGGGGACTATCAAATCCTCTGGTTCCACCAAATCTTCCGTTGAAGTTTGTGTAGCTGGAACTTCTTCCAGTTTTACCTCTTTGCCACTAATTTCTTTTTCAAGAAATTCCTTTTCTAAAAAGGTGGCATTGCGAGAAACAAACACCTTTTGTTCCTCGGCGTTGTAGAAGTTATACCCACGTGAGTTTTTGGGATATCTTACATACTTGCACAGAACTGACCTTGCCTTGAGCTTGTCCAGATTTTTCGTTTTAACATAAGCCGGACAACCCCATATCTTAATATCATTAAGACATGGTCTCTTCCCCTTCCATATCTCATATGGAGTGGTAGACACAGATTTGGTAGGGACTATATTCAATAGGTGTATGGCTGTCTCAAGCGCATAACCCCAAAAGGAAATAGGCAACTCAGCAACACTCATCATAGAGCGCAACATATCTAATAGGGTGCGGTTCCTCTGCTCTGATACACCGTTGTGCTGTGGTGTATACGGAGGAGTAAGCTGACAGAGAATCCCATTCTCTTTTAAATAGTCCAGGAACTCCGTGCTCAAGTATTCTCCTCCGCGATCAGATCGAAGGATTTTAATAGTTTTACCCGTTTGGTTCTCTACTTCACATTTATATTTCTTGAATTTCTCAAAAGCTTCAGACTTGTATTTCAACAAGAACACATGCCCGAATCTTGAGAGATCGTCGGTGAATGTAATGAAGTACAGGGAACCATTCCTGGTATGTGTAGACATGGGACTGCATACATCACTATGTATCAGTCCCAAGAGTTCAGTAGCTCTTTCTCCGTGTCCAGTAAACGGAGTTTTGGTCATCTTTCCTTTGAGACATGACTGACAAGTTTCATAAGATGTAAATTCAATAACCATCTTTATGTAACTTAGCTAGTCGTGTCGCATTGATATGACCTAGTCTACAATGCCACAAGAAGGATTCGTTCATTTCTAAACTTTTCTTCTTGTATGTGTTCTGTACGTTGAGAACTGTGGTTTGATTTGGAACGTATATGCCATTACATAACATGCCTGATTCAATCAACTTTTTATTTAGGAAAATGTTCAAAATATTATCTTGTAATACAAAATTATATCCTTTTTTAGTTAATAAAGAGACTGATATAATATTGCTATCAGATTCGGTATATAATAACATTCTGTCAGAATCAATGTATTACCATTTGGTAATACAAGGTGATAATTGCCAACTGCTTTGGCTGCAACAATTGCACCATTTCTGACTCTTATATCCTTATCATCCATTCCCAGTTCTCTACCTCTCTTAAGCCTATGTAACAGATTACATATGTGGGATCCTGATCCGGTATCTAATACTCAGGACGTAGACCATACTGAGAAACAGTTCTCGGTTGTTGGAGATAGTACCCTCAGAGTAAATTATTGGATCGCAGGTACGTGATTGCAATGATTGTGGAGGACCTATACCGGTAGGATAGTCTTACTCGAGATGATAGTATACTATCTGGTTTGCCTTTATCAGTCGTGTACATGTTCAGGTGACTGATTACATGTTACACTTTGATAGAGCCCTTAGGATCTTGCTTTACTACCAACAGTATGATGGCGATCATATATGTGAGAGTTGGGTAGTTTATATGCATATCCTTAATTGTGGTCCCTAGTCGTGGGAGTTTCGAAACAGGGCATCGATACTCCGGAGTAGACTAGTGTATACAGTCGAGACCCCGACGAGGGGCGGTGGCCGGTCTCACAAGCCACTGGTGTCAGTTGGATCACCTAAGATGTATACAGGTGCTCATTGGATTATGAGTACACCGGACAGGACTCGCCGGGAATCTGCTAGTTGGTATTATACATATCGTCAGATAGCAGTTCCCTGGTGACATGTGTGCAGGTTAGTTCATCGACCTGAGGTCGTCATTTGTCTCGTGTGAGTTCCCACTGTGCTTTGATTTCTACCCTACCACGGCTCAAAGGAGTCGTGCAAACAGGTAGCTTTTAGGTACAGTCCCGAGCCATATGGAGGCACGTGAGCGGATCGGCAGGGGATTCGTCTCTCCCGGTATTGGGGGCGAGATCGTGCTGTGTCTAGGAGAGCCATTACACAAAGCCCACGGCCGTGGCAGGAGATTTACTGGTAGGTACTCCAGTAGTATCTCATGGTGTTATTGGGCTACACTCCGACACGACTTATACTGCTATTGGGGGTCTGACGTTTCTAGCCCCCTAGACAGATATGCGATACTCATAGACGAACGGACCGGACTGTATATACATTGTCACTGTTAGGCTCAGTAGGGTTTCCGGATGAGTTCGCTCATCGGCCTCCCTTGAGGTCAGTCCATGGGCAGCCGTTACGCATTGCTAGTGCCGCTGACGGTTTGTGGTTAAACCCACTGCCAGGGTACTGACGAGTCATTAGAGTCCCCTACAGACAGTTTCCCAAGTTCGGGCGAAACGTTGTAGAGGCCGTATGGTTTTATGGCAGGGTTCGGAAAATGCACGTACGTTTACGCACGTGTTATTTTTCGGGCAGATGATACTGGTCGTCTTTGGTTTAAGCCGGATCCGAGTATTATATTGAGTAGATATAATATCTTTGTCTCAGTTGCATTTGTATTCGGTCGTAATACAAATGCGGGTATATTTATACAGATACGGGGTTATCCTGAAAGTTGTTTCAGGATCACTTTTGGAAGTTGCCAGTTTCCAGTTTTCTATCAGCCGTCTTTTAACATTCGGTTAAAGACGGATTTATCTTTTCTTGGATGAGGGTGAGTCATGCTTCTAGAAGGTTCTAGAAGTTTCTAGGATGGTGACTAGGTTCATGAACCTTTGATTGCATTTATTATATGACGACTAGGTTTAAGTGAGTCATGGTTTACATTAATACATTTTGTTTTTGTTAAGATCTTTTCTTCATGATAAGCTTTGTGTTATGGTCACCACTTGGTTCCTACACTCACCCCCCCTCCTTTAAAGTGGCCGGCCCTCTCTCTCCTCCTACACTCACTCACTTGAAAAGATTATGGTTGTTTAAAAGAAAAGACTAAAGTTTTGGATGCATGGAAATTTCATAGTTCATTTCTTGTTCCATTTCATTTCCATCGGCAACTTCATTAACCGATCGTCCACGGATTTGGACGAAGTGAGACAAAGTCATCTACTCATTCTCTACATCATTCTTGGTCGTCTCTTTTAGCAAACTTGACGACCGAGTTGCCTCGAGTCAGAGGCGGGAGCCCGTTTAAAGAATAGTTGATGTGGTGCCACCTGGACGAGCAGATCGGAGATCGATGAGATCGGAGCAGCCGCAACGGAGCGTGGGATGATGGTTAAAGAATGAAGGACTCGGATCGTTCGGTATGACCTTTCTACACTCTTTACAGTTTGTTAGTTTAGCAATAATGGCAGATCCGGGTTATAGTATACGATAGCGCCAGTTAAAAAGTTTTTGTTCCGCATTTGGCGTCTGTAGACGGCCGGGGCGCTACCGTAGACTAACAGTGGTATCAGAGCCTCACCATTTTGCTATACTAACTTGTGCTAACGCGTTTAAAACATCGATCGAACCGGATATCGAAAAACACAATTTTCAAGCTTCACAGTTTCTGTCGATTTTAAATGATGTCCTAAAATTATTCTACATATCTCAGAAAACCGTGCAGGGTTTTATTAGAACACCGTCCAAATTTGGGATCATGATTCGACAAGACTGCCGCGGAAACGCGGCCAAACCCATAGTTTGACCGTGGATCCGCGGCCATTCTATGTCATCATGCCCCCAAATTTGCTCAGTAAGTTCTTCTCTGGAATTTGTGGTTTTTGGTATATATCTTTTGGGCCCAGATTTTGTTACTGTTCACCAGTTGTTTGTGGGGCCCACTTTGTGATATTTTGTCGATCGAAATTTAAACATGTTAGTTTACAGTGCTTACATTATATCTCCGACCGGGAATGTCATTTGATCGATAAACCGCGTCTGATTGCTGTAGTTCTTTTAGACGGGTTTGCGAACGTGACATTCGCGTTGATGTTCTGTGTTGTGCTGTAATGTTGCGGATTTGTCGTGGTGGATAGCAGTGTGCAATGATAGTGCAGTTTGGATTTATTTGTACATTTGATATTGCGGGGCGAGCCTCCAACATGTGGACTGCCGTCACTGCCTGTTGTATTATATTCTTTTGGGGCACGACCAGGTTGCGGTCGATGTACCTGTTGTACTATTTTTTTATTACTGTACTAGGTTTTGCCCCGCGACGGAGTGCACGGATAGCCGGGTTCTGAAGGGCAACGGGTCCGCATCTTATGGCTTTGAGAGGCAGAGGGGCCCCACTATAGAATTGGCAGACTATTCGCCGCACTCGTAGGGGGTACAGGTTGACCCAAGGAGGGGTGCCCAAGATTACCGGATTCCGTGAAGTGCTGGGTGGTCCATTCACTTTGCTGTAGGGGGCTGCCTTGCTTCAGGTTTTGGCGGGTAACTTGCCGCACCCGTAGGGGTCTAGGTTTCATTGCACAGGCTATCCACACGACAGGGGAACGTCGGGTTTCAGCAGCGGCTCTGTGAAACCCGGGGATCCCAGATTATCTGTATTGTTCTGTGATGCTTATTAATTTTATGTAATGTTGCATATTATCACGCCTGGAGCGATTATTGTATATTGGTTTATATACTATTAGATGTTGTATATGTTTTACACCCGCGCTAGTCTAGTCCCCGCTCTGTCGTTAGTTAAGTAACCTAACGGGTGATGACGGGACCCAGTGACGAATGCGGATGGCATATACGTACATTTTATTTTCATTCTTTTCTGGTGTGATTGATTGATGGGACTGCGTTGATTTTGATCAATGCAAAGGAAAGCAAACCTGTTTACAGTTGTTGGAACAAATTTAAAAAGTGTTATTGCAAAGACGTTTCCTTTTGTTATGCATAGCGGTATTCAGTGGAATATCCTGCACCTCATTCGACGGGGCAAGGGCCGATATCCCTTTACCGGGACTAACCCCTTGGGCAGAAGTTTGCGTCAGGGTAATAACTTCACTATAATCGATTACATGTTGCTTTGCACCGTGGTATTCAGTGGAATATCCAGCACCTCATTCCACGAGGAAAGAGCCGAGATCCCTTCACCGGGAATGACCTCTTTAGCAAAGGTTTTCGCCACTATATTTTTATAAAAAGCTATCAGGTTCCTTCAGCGATATCAAGTTCACTACGTTAAAGGTTTTTCGCCAAAAACCAGCCATAGCCCTCCGTCATTTCTTTTGGGTATTCAGTAGTATTCAAGCTATGCATTTTAGCCAAAGTTAAGGCATAGTGTTTGGTAGCTGCTGGGTATTCAATTGTTGCATAGATAGATGAGTTGGTTTGGGACAGTCGTTCTGCCGATTGGCCAAAGTCAGAGGCATGTGCGGGTGGGTTCAAATTGACAAGATAGTGACGGGTAGAACTTGGCATGTGACTTATGACATTTTGACCAAAGCCAAGGTTATAAGAGCATGGGGCAAAAATCTTATCGGGAGTTTCTAAAGAAACTGAAACTTGCCAAGTATGCGCATACCTTCTGGAGTATGAGTAACGTGGATGCATTCCATCACGTTATCATGCGATGAGAGTTGGATCCCGATTCCTACTGTAACGTTTTGAAAATCGTTTCGGTGAAATTTCAAAAAAAAACGGTAAAATAAGGGAGTTTTCTGTAAAAAGTCAAAATACAAATATTTTTATTATAAAATTAAATATACATATTCTAGCTATGTAATTGCTAGTATTTGATGTTTATTGAGCCACTGGTGAAATTTCAAATTTTCTGAAAAAATATTATTTTAATATTATTTTAAGCCGTCACTATTACATTTAATTAGGGAAAATTACAAATTGGAATGAGTTGAAACAAATTTTGTGCATCATAAAACATTAAATAAAATTTTATCATGTGGTTTTTGAAACGAAATCGGTTGCCAAAACGGTTTAGAAATTATTGAAGAAAAAAAGACTTTTTTTGTGTAAATGGATGTTTGGGGTGTTATATTTATCATTTTTCATCACCCCACACCCATACCCACACTCACACACCCCCATTTACTTCTCCCCTTGGCTGAATTCAGCAGCCCTCACCCTTTTTCCCACTTGAATTTGAAGAGAAAAGCAAAAGAAAAAGAAAAAAAGAAAAGGGGTAATGTTTTATTAATGAAGTATGGGTAATTGTTGACTTGGTCTTGTGTTGACTTGAAACCCACACCTCTCTCTCACTCCCTCACCAATTTCTGGCCGAGCCTCTCTTGGGCAGCCCCCCCCCCCCCAAATTTCTCCTCTCATTTCCTCATCAAAACCCATCAAAAATCAACCATTTCTCTCACAAATTCAAAGCTAAACCCAAATCCAATCTCTACCCATTTTTCCTTAGCCCATTCTAACATGATTCTTGGAGAAAAATTTGCATTTGAGAGGCTAGATTGCAAGGTTTGATCCATAGTTTGTGAGGTATAAAATCTTGATCTTTTGTTACATTATTTGTTATTACTTCAAATTAAGTTAGTAAAGGGTTTAATTTTAGGTTTGAAATTTGCAAGTCCAAATTCATGAGATTAGGGTTTGTGAAAATGTAGTTAGGGTTTTGGGAAATGAGATTATAGTTGTGTGATGTATTTAACATGTTAATACTATGCAAAATTAATCTAGTTGCTATTTTCCAAATTGTAACATTTAAAATGTCCAAAATAAGTTTTTTGTTTTGCAAACTAGGTTTTGGAATTTAATTGCATGTGTGAGATTAAAAATGTAATTAGGGTTTTATGACTTCATTAACATTTTAAAATGTAGTTTAATGCTTTAAATCATGCAAATCCAAGCTAGATTGTTGTATGTGCATTTTGCTATAAAATGGTTGAAATTGGTTAAAATTGCAAACTAGGTTTTTGAAATTGGTTAAAATTGCAAACTAGGTTTTTGAAATTGAATTAAATTGTGGGTTTAAAATTTACGTAGTGGTTTCTATGGCATAATTAAGATATTAAGTTATCATCTTGGTCACTAGAATTATTAAAACATCATGTTTTGTACAAAAACGGTAATTTGTGCTTGCTATATTTTCGGAAAAATGACTTTTTAAGTGAAATTGGGGTTTTTGGGAATTGTAAGCTATTTTATATTATAATTAGTGCTTGTAATTGTACAAATGAGTGTGTTGGGAGTTTTCTCGATTGTTTGGCGTTTGTACGCCGACGTCGAGGGTTTTTGGGTTCATTTGTGAAAGCAACCATAGGTTTTGACTTATGTGGGATTCGTGTGTCGTTTTGGTCATGAGTCGGATTTTAATGCGATACGATGCGTTGTGATATGTAGGTACCCCCATGTGGACTTCGAGATGACAAGCAAGCGCGTGGCGACGTCGGCACCGGCGAGCGAGGACCAGATGAGTAGATTTATATCTACGGGGAGAAGTCGGGTGGATGGCGTATAGCACCCCCGCAGTCCGTGGTGGTGTATACGGATGCGTATACACACCAACAATTATTATATGTTATTTGGGATTAATAACGATGTTAGGATGGATATTGGTGTGTTGGATTACTTTAGTGTTGCGAACCCTAGGGTAGTGTTGCACTACACATACACACATACATACACACATACATACTTGCATACATTCCTATTTATATGTGCTCATGGGATTCTTTATAGTTATGTGTTCACATGGGTATGAGACTATGTGTTCACATACGGATATGAGGACGATACTAGGGATTGAGCTGAGTCGATGAGATTTGTTTTGTGGTTGTGATATCGGTTTGTATGAGACTGTCGATCAGTAGTCAGATCATGACTATTTTGATGATATTAGTATTGTACTAGACATAGGTCAGTACCCTGGACTATGATCTTGGATAAAGAGGATACTAGATGAATAGTGTGATGAATATGATATTAACCCGTACCCAGATTTGGGGATGCCGTACGATGGATTTACGTACGAGCTATATTTTGATGATTGATCCGCACTCTTGACTTGGGATGTCTGATTATAGATATGGTATCGGATATGATATTATTGAGGCGGGATCACCGACTAATATATATACAGGTATGTATATGTATCGACTCAGATGTTAGGCGGTTTCCTTACCTGTAGCCCAGCTGGTCAGCTTAGCCCTTTAGTTTAGTTTAGTTATTAGATTAGATTCGATTCTTACCTATTTCAAAACTAACGAATCGTGGGTATTTTAAAAGACAGCCCAAGGGATCCTACGGATATTTCAAAAGACGTATCTTTTCATAAAAACACCGTAGCCCCTATTTTCAAAACCCCATGATTCGTGTTATTTCAAAAGGCACCATTTGTAGGACTTATATCAGGTTAATGTAGATTAGTTATAGTTGCATCTAGTATTCAGCTCCCGCTCTTTATTGTGGTTCGCTTCGCATTGCATGCTTATATTATGTTTCATACTCCATTATTGATATCATGCTGTTAGGACACCAGCACCATTACCGATGATGCGTATGTACCACGTACACTTACTTGCCGGCTCACACACATCTTCATCGGTAATTGCCATGTCACGTACACCTTAGAAAATATTATTGCTTGACTTAGCTTGTTAGTTAGTAATTTGACATGATATTAGTATACCTGCCTTATATGCCAGCTTAACATTGTAGTTATTACTTGTCACTTCATGCATACTGTTATTCATTGTTATGCCTACATTCATGGTTTTACATGCTATTGATGATTTGGATTCGGATTTCCATGAGATTTTCTGGATTTGGGGGGGGGGGAAACCGCAAAAACTTATATAAAATGATTTCTCTCTTTTTAAATAAAAAAAGTGCAGTTTTTCCCATGATGTATGAGTCGTCCACCATGAGTTTGCTGATGGATTTCGAGACCCGATTCGAGGAGACGGATGAACCGTTTCGGGTACATGGTGGACCCGGTAAGGTACCCCGGGGCAAGAAGCGCGTGATGATGACGATGTGAGCCTGGCAGGGGAGCACTACCTACCGGTGATTTTACCCGACGCGTCGGATATCCGGAGGATACCGTCGTGGTCTTGAGATGGATGGTAGGGGCCGGTCTGGACTGACGGCGCCCTAGATATTGAGCCTGTGATATTGAGATTTCGAGATATTGAGGTACAGAGACTGTGATACAGAGATATCGAGATATTGGGATTACGTTTTGTGCCGATGCTAGGCACTGTTTTATGCTGATTTCATTATGATACCTCATTTTAAAAATACAAAGGAAATCTCACTAAATTACGAAAACAGTTCTTCATTTACATGTATTCTGTTTTAATGCATTCATACCTCATTCATATGATATATTGCTACCTGAGGCACTGACACGGGCACATGAGATTACACTCGGGTTAGATATCTACCCTAGCCTTGTTATAGGTTGCATGTTATTCTTATATTTGAGGATATATAATGATCATTGACCTAGGTTGCGTTATTTATGCGATTTCTGTGCGTAGATGTTTTTTCTATTCACGAGTTTGCAACTCACCCCCGTTGTGCCCCAGTTCTTGCAGGTTGCCGTACAGGTTTCATTACGGCTTTGCGGGCATAGTTTCCTTCGGGTGATTTGCTAGTAGGTGGGTTTACTTATATCGTACCCCAATTATATATCTTGTATATCATTATTCTGTTGTATCTAGAAGTTCCATCAACCAAACATGTATTTATTTTGAGATAGAGACCAGTGATGTTATTCTTTCGACCTTAGAGTCGCGCGTTTTATTTCTGTGGTTTTCTTGTGGTTTTGAGTTTCCTTTTGAATTTTGATCCTCGCCGTTGGCGTTGTATATTATATTGCTTGTGTGGTTGTGGCCGTCGATTGACGAAGAGCTAGCTCCCGCTTGGGGATGCCTTTTTATTGATTTCGTATACTATTCATGTTGTATCCTGTTTGGGAGCCAGTATTTACAAAGGAGACTCTGCCGAAATTTTCAGTAAATTTTTGATGTTTTTAGAAACCCGCATAATTCGGCTTATGCTATTAAAATTACTTATTTAAATTGGTTTTCCTTCACTCTACTACTTTTCTTGGTTTGCATTTCTGGGTTTTCGGCTTACTTGGATTACGTACGCCTCGAGACGTTTCGTAGTTTAAGTGCCGGTCATGTTCCGTACTTTCGGGACGTGACAAAGTTGGTATCAGAGCGTTAGGTTTTACCTTCGGAGCGTAGGATGACCCTTGGTTGATGGAATAGGTGACTAAAGTAGAGTGACGTACCGTAGGTATGTTCCGCGGCATATTTACGATACGCTACTCCACTTAAGAAGCCTTAGGATGTACATTTCTTTGCTCAGTATTATATTCATTCCGATCTAGCCTCATCAGTACCAGTTATGGTTTTGTTGCCACGATTACGGGCAGGGAGAGCTACAGCTAGAGTTGCGGTCAGCACGAGCTCGTCACGAACGAGGACTGACCAGGGCGAAATTCCGGCGACACACGATTGCAGAGATGTGTCTTTTTATTGTGTTTTCACGCCCCGAGCTTTTGATGGATCGCTGTATGAGATTACTTGGACGTGCCGATCAGCACTAGAGGATTGAGCCACTGACAGAGGCCAGCCAGATTTTGATGACCATTGAAGTATTGCTTACTCCTGATGATTGAGGCACCGTTCAGCGTGCAGACGAGCGAGCCAGTTATTGTTGCGAACGACGAGATATTGCCCCAGATGCTGGAGTTAGTGCAGAATGAGTTGTACTAAGAGATGATAGAAGGTCGCTAGTCATCGAGGATGAATGACTAGGACATGTGGATCGTTCGCCTACCCCGATACGAGGTCATCAGATAGATTGATTCCAGCTAGAGACGACTTCACACAGAGACGTTGGGAGTCGACAGAGACGATCGAATGTCAGAAACCTATTATTCCAAGTTTAAAGTAGTCGGAAAGACATGCAGGCAATTCTATGGTCCCTCTAGAAGAAAGAAACCCTAACTTGACTTAATGACCGTGTGAAAGCCTTTGAACCTTCGGGTTTGCGGCAGTTCTACGGCGCCATTAGTGAGGCTTGGGTTTGCCCTTCTACGGCTGGACCACCGATACTGTGGTATGTACTCGATACTATTAAACTGTGCCCAAGAGGTTGAGCTCTTGGGGGATTATGAGGTTTTGACGACTCGATCGGATGGCTTGACTTAATTCGGATGCTAGGTGGTGAGATGCATTTCTTGGGAGACTCCCGATACGAGGATAGCCGTTGGAGCTCAGTCCATGTAGCACCGATGAGACGAGTCCGAAGCAGTCGACATTAGAGAAAGTGGAGTAAGAGGTTCGTACCGGATCTAGATGAGATGACGTTCCATTCCGCCGACATCAGAGATGCGATGCGCTTGCCGAGGCATGGTACTTGGATTTACCTTCCAGAAGGAGTTGCGATGAGTATGCAGTCGTTCCAGAGCAAGATGCAGATATAGGAAAGGACGATGACTTCCGGACAGTTGGCAGAGACGAGACATGGAAGAGACCGTGAGCAGGATTCCTTCCAGGACACTGCTGCAATGATACTTGCACCCAGGATCAGATGTGTCACGTACATTCAGAGAGCCAGAGGCTGACGCCAGTGATATGCTGTCTTACGAGTGGTCGCGATGATTGACCGGGAGATGACAAGAGACGTGCCAGAACGGGATCATCCCCGTTAGCACACCTGACAGGGCCGATGAGCCGATGGACCGAGAGATTGGTAATTCGCAGTGAAGACCTTGACCCAGGAGTGGTCATTGTTACGCACACCAGCAGGCCAGAGTTCATGATCATCGACGAGACGTCCAACTAGTGACCGCGACAGTTGGCCAGAGATTCTTGAGTATGTGCTTGAGCGGGACTATTCCGCCATACTAGATTTTGATGTTTTGGGGTGAATTATTCGCATGATTTGGTTTTGATGATTGAGGATTTACGATTTTCGCACAGTCGTTGCACTTGATATCGTTTTCGTGCTTTGGTTTCACATGTTTGTGATTTTACGGTTTTAGACATTTGAGTTGATTTTGTGCGTATGCACGCACACGATTTGGTTCCTGCACTCTGTATAGTTATATATGCTTGCAGTGCAGTGATACGCCTTTTGTGCACTTAGATGCACTGGACTTCGATTTCGATTGTGATACTCGATATTTGTTTTGTGCATCTTGTGCACCTGATTTGATTTTGCGCATGTTCGGCGCTTGATGCTGGGTTTCATGATTTCGTGCACGATGGATGCACCTGATTTGGATTTTTGCACATGTTGAGCGCATGTCTTGAGATGCGATTTTGGTGCACACCAGATGCACTAAATCGAGATTTTTCGTGCATGTCAGATGCACCTGATTTTGCTGTTAGGCACGTACGTTGCCTATGACCGATGTTGTGTGCACAACCGTTGCACCTTGATGTTGTTTTGTGCACCTGCTTAGCACATGTATGGATTTTGATTTTCGTGCGCACCGGACGCACAGGGTTTTCATACGCATTTTTGGATTGATTCTATGGAGCGGTACGTTTTATGATATTTGCTATGTGTCTTCGTACTGGGCAGGACTAGTCAGAGAACAGTACCTGAATGTATTTTGCATGCATTGATAGTTATTGAAGGGATTTCCAAAAAGCGAGCTATAGCCTCAGTATTTACCTATGTGTCTGATATGACACGAAATGTTTAAGACAAGGAGACCCTTCTAAATTGTTTCCAAAAACGGCGGAACGTACATTTCAAACAAAGGCATATATGTATATAGTTATTTTCTTATGACAGACGGCCGCCACTGTGCAGTGTTATGCGCATTGCACAGCGACTTAAAAGAATTGGCATGCATTTCCTCCTGATATTTACATGTATAGTTCCGATTTATAGCATATCGGTCTTGCTTTGGATTTGACATTGTGTCTTCACCAAGACTCCGATGATTGCGGGATGTTTGGCGGAGTTTTGATTTTGAGTTATATGCTCATTTTTCATGCGCATGCGCTGCGCTACGATTTGTTTGATATATTTATGATTTCGGAGCCCCGACGACTTCATGGTGTTGCTTAGATATTTTTGTATTTGGGGGGAGTTTGAATTTAAATTCGGGGACCGAATTTCTTTAAGGGGGGAAGATTGTAACGTTTTGAAAATCGTTTCGGTGAAATTTCAAAAAAAAAACGGTAAAATAAGGGGGTTTTCTGTAAAAAGTCAAAATGCAAATATTTTTATTATAAAATTAAATATACATATTCTAGCTATGTAATTGCTAGTATTTGATGTTTATTGAGCCACTGGTGAAATTTCAAATTTTCTGAAAAAATATTATTTTAATATTATTTTAAGCCGTCACTATTACATTTAATTAGGGAAAAATTACAAATTGGAATGAGTTGAAATAAATTTTGTGCATCATAAAACATTAAATAAAATTTTATCATGTGGTTTTTGAAACGAAATCGGTTGCCAAAACGGTTTAGAAATTATTGAAGAAAAAAGGCTTTTTTTTTGTGTAAATGGATGTTTGGGGTGTTATATTTATCATTTTTCATCACCCCACACCCATACCCACACTCACACCCCCCCATTTACTTCTCCCCTTGGCTGAATTCAGCAGCCCCCACCCTTTTCCCCACTTGAATTTGAAGAGAAAAGCAAAAGAAAAAGAAAAAAAGAAAAAGGGTAATGTTTTATTAATGAAGTATGGGTAATTGTTGACTTGGTCTTGTGTTGACTTGAAACCCACACCTCTCTCTCACTCCCTCACCAATTTCTAGCCGAGCCTCTCTTGGGCAGCCCCCCCCCTAAATTTCTCCTCTCATTTCCTCATCAAAACCCATCAAAAATCAACCATTTCTCTCACAAATTCAAAGCTAAACCCAAATCCAATCTCTACCCATTTTTCCTTAGCCCATTCTAACATGATTCTTGGAGAAAAATTTGCATTTGAGAGGCTAGATTGCAAGGTTTGATCCATAGTTTGTGAGGTATAAAATCTTGATCTTTTGTTACATTATTTGTTATTACTTCAAATTAAGTTAGTAAAGGGTTTAATTTTAGGTTTGAAATTTGCAAGTCCAAATTCATGAGATTAGGGTTTGTGAAAATGTAGTTAGGGTTTTGGGAAATGAGATTATAGTTGTGTGATGTATTTAACATGTTAATACTATGCAAAATTAATCTAGTTGCTATTTTCCAAATTGTAACATTTAAAATGTCCAAAATAAGTTTTTTGTTTTGCAAACTAGGTTTTGGAATTTAATTGCATGTGTGAGATTAAAAATGTAATTAGGGTTTTATGACTTCATTAACATTTTAAAATGTAGTTTAATGCTTTAAATCATGCAAATCCAAGCTAGATTGTTGTATGTGCATTTTGCTATAAAATGGTTGAAATTGGTTAAAATTGCAAACTAGGTTTTTGAAATTGGTTAAAATTGCAAACTAGGTTTTTGAAATTGAATTAAATTGTGGGTTTAAAATTTACGTAGTGGTTTCTATGGCATAATTAAGATATTAAGTTATCATCTTTGGTTTAAGCCGGATCCGAGTATTATATTGAGTAGATATAATATCTTTGTCTCAGTTGCATTTGTATTCGGTCATAATACAAATGCGGGTATATTTATACAGATACGGGGTTATCCTGAAAGTTGTTTCAGGATCATTTTTGGAAGTTGCCAGTTTTCAGTTTTCTATCAGCCGTCTTTTAATATTCGGTTAAAGACGGATTTATCTTTTCTTGGATGAGGGTGAGTCATGCTTCTAGAAGGTTCTAGAAGTTTCTAGGATGGTGACTAGGTTCATGAACCTTTGATTGCATTTATTATATGATGACTAGGTTTAAGTGAGTCATGGTTTACATTAATGCATTTTGTTTTTGTTAAGATCTTTTCTTCATGATAAGCTTTGTGTTATGGTCACCACTTGGTTCCTAGACTCACCCCCCTCCTTTAAAGTGGCCGGCCCTCTCTCTCCTCCTACACTCACTCACTTGAAAAGATTATGGTTGTTAAAAAGAAAAGACTAAAGTTTTGGATGCATGGAAATTTCATAGTTCATTTCTTGTTCCATTTCATTTCCATCGGCAACTTCATTAACCGTTCGTCCATGGATTTGGACGAAGTGAGACAAAGTCATCTATGCATTCTCTACATCATTCTTGGTTGTCTCTTTTAGCAAACTTGACGACCGAGTTGCCTCGAGTCAGAGGCGGGAGCCCGTTTAAAGAATCGTTGATGTGGTGCCACCTGGACGAGCAGATCGGAGATCGATGAGATCGGAGCAGCCGCAACGGAGCGTGGGATGATGGTTAAAGAACGAAGGACTCGGATCGTTCGGTATGACCTTTCTACACTCTTTACAGTTTGTTAGTTTAGCAATAATAGCAGATCCGGGTTATAGTATACGATAGCGCCAGTTAAAAAGTTTTTGTCTCGCATTTGGCGTCTGTAGACGGCCGGGGAGCTACCGTAGACTAACATCGGTAATGAACACACCCGAAGAAGATGCATCAACATGCTCTTTCCTCATTCGGGTGGCACGGGAATCCTTGTATTCCCCTATTTCCTGCTCATACTTATAACAACTATAAGGAAGAGCGGAACCAACGTTCCACAGATCAGTATAACAAGCCGGTTCGGTCAATACATCAATGTTATTATCTTGATTAAGGCGTGCCATGGTCACTACCTGGAGAGAGAGAGAAGAAAACACTTAGCGTATGCTCTTGCAAAATTAGATTGGTTATTATCTTATCTAATCAGGATGGCCCCCACTGTTTTTTTCAAATCTTCCTTCAAACCCTAAAAGGTATGACTAGCCGGGATTAATTACACCCTAGAAGTTCGCCAATCGTTCAGCCAGGCCAGTGTCGGTACTTTGAGGGAGGTTCCCCGTGCTTTCGCACGGACCTAATTAAAATAAACCCTGTTTTCCCAGAGACGTAACCCCGTTAACACCTTTTTAGACACCTACTTGATCAACTAATAGTAATGTGCAAAACTCTCCTAGGAGTAACTCTTACTTGCAGTGGGTATCGGGATCCAACTATCTCATAAAAGGTATGCAATCTCATTGCAAATTTCAACACTTGAAATTCCCAATAATATATTGCCCCTAGCGTCCTATGACCTTGACGGAGGCCAACAAAGCATAGGATGCTGGTCAAGTTCAACCCGTACATTTCATGATTGAATTAAACCCACCCGCACGACCCTTGACCGTGGCAACAAAGTCGTACGACTACCCTAATCTAATCACATCATATGTTGCAGATAAGCACTAGTTAGCTACCGTACACTACGCCTTGACGGAGGAAAACAAACGTAGCACGAATACTAAGTAGTACTTATCTGAAATAACGGAGGGCAACGACAGGTTTTTAAGAAAACCTTTTGCGTGGTGAACATGATATCGTTGTAGAATCGAGTGATTTTGAAAATGAGTGGTTTAAGCTCCGCCTTTTAAAATCGAGTTTTTCAAAATAAACCGAGTGGGTGTAGCATCTGCTAGCTTTTGCTAAAGAGGTCACTCCCAGTGAAGGGATCTAGGCTCTTTCCTCATCGAATGAGGTGCTGGATATTCATCAAGGAATACCACTATACAAAGCAAGAACTAGAGCTACCAGTTTTGAAAATTTGATTCCACAACATCATTGGGTTTCTTTCCTTTTCATTAATCTCATTAATGAAGTCCCATCATTTATGCTTTCTAAGCATCACAGATAAAGAAACGAAAATACTTATACAACGTATGCTAATGCCATCCGTATTCACCACGGGGTCCCATAATGCACCGTTAGGTTAGATAACTAACGGCAGAGCGGGGGAAGGACTAGCACGGATGCAAAACATAAGCAACGTTTATTATATATCATATATATAATATAAAGCATTCGTCTCAGGCAGATATATGATCTCATCACAGAACATTGCAGCAGAAGTCAACATATGAAATATTGGATATATTAAGAGGTCCGTGTTTTAAATTAAGCCAGTAAAAAACACGGATCCTACGGTCGTGATGAATATCCAAACCCACATCCCTAGACCTCTACGAGAGCGGCAAGCAACCTTACCAATTCTAGAGTTGGGAGGCCGGATTCGACTCCTCGAGATGGTCTCCCACTGGACTCTAGAACCCGGTTACTTGTGCTCCTCGCCTTGGGTCCATCCTAATGCGGAAAAGTAAATAATATACATCAATGGTGACATCATCCTCAATTCGGAAGTGTCCCAATAAAAGAATATTACATACAAGTTTTTACATTAATGAAAATGAAAAACTTTCATCTCATGCAAAAACCCCGGCTATTCAAACACGACGATCCAATATAACATATCCCAGCAACACATAACATCTCATGTTATCAATGTAAGTAAATATGCGTATCCCAATTGTCAGTGACATATAGCAACGAAATCGACGATACACAACATATTACACTTACGGTCGCAGAAAAGAAATGAAAACTACAATATTTAGAATCCGCAACCACCTTAGACATCATAAACCCGGAATATCACATACCCCGGATTTCATGCCTAACACTATAAACCCGGCATTTTAGTCTCAAATTGAAAACACTTTTCAATATCTAGTCGGGCAATTCAACAAGATTCCCAACAGTTGACCGAATGCTCGTCAGAAACATTAGTGGACGGCCGCACCCTCGTTGCCGTCGACGAAGCGAACTTAGGCGGAACACCGCGGCAGTGAGAACCCGAACGGATGCTTTTGGCTATGGGGTTCTCTTAGAATCACTTGGTCAGGGCTATGGGGCGTGGCTATCAAGTAGTGTTACCCGGCGAGCGATCGCGTACTCTACGAGATTGCGACAGAGTAGTGATTCGAATCAAAACCTCGCGGCAACCGATCAAAAGAGACTAAATTGCTAGATTTACAAAATACTAATTAGTTTTCACAAAACTAATTATTGTGGATTCCAAATATTGTATCACAAATCACAGATATCTAGACGATGTTAAACATTTCGATCGATTTATCAAACACTCAAAATTCCCAGAGATCTCAACACTTGAGTCACAGTTAAAAATACCCAGAGAGTGCCCCAAGTACCTACGGACCTGCACAAGAAGGCACGCTCCCTGCCTCACCAACGGCGTCGCAGAACCGCCGCCAAAGGCATGCTTTGGCCGCGCTTCCGCGGTCGTTTAGTCGAGTTGGGCCGTCGTTTTTCTTGTGGGTCCATAGAAAACCTTGCACAATTTTCTGAATATTTTTAATTAGAAAAATTCCAACTTTTGAAAAAATTTCAAGAGAGTGGGTTTTCCGGGTTTCGAAAAGTCGATCGAACACTTTAACTTCGCCTAGACTACTCTTAATGCTCTAGCATGGCTCTGATACCACTGCTGGGTTCGCTTAGCACCCCCGATGGGTTTCGACACGCATCAAGTATGCTACATTAAAATTTTTAGGGTGCCGAGCGAACCCGAACCAAGGATCTAACTAGAGAATTAGGGTTTATATAGCATGTAAACAAACTTTACACTAAGTGATATAGGAATACAACCTTTGTAGACCGGTCCTTCACTTCTAAAGCTCCGTGTAGTAGTCCCTTTGCTCCAAGTAGTGGTGTCCCGGACTCTCACTAGACTCCACTAGACGAGAGGAACGAGCTTGCTTAAAGATCTTTGAGGCCGAAGATGATCTACGTCGAAGAATCGCTAACTCAAGCTACATCTTCACTAATTGATGAATTAGTGAAGTAAACAACCTATACTAAATGGCTACTTTGGTATAAATTGATGAAATAGGAATTTTGCTTACTTTAGAATTGTTTTTCTCTTTTTCTTTTTATTCTCACTTGAAAGCTAGAGAGCAATGAAGGAGATGAAGAGGAAACTCAAGTGCTATGAAGTGATGAATCATGGGTGAGAAAATATCTCATATAACCCATGTAGAGACTTAACCATGGCTAAAAATAATGGTTAGGTTAATAAATATCTAGAGTAAAACAAAATTAGTGGACTTAAGTCAAGGCTTCTACATGCTTCCACAAGCATCTTAACCATGCTAATTTCCACCTAATTTTGATTTTTCCCTTAATATTTGAACACCCAAATTATCTTTACTTTGGTATGAGTCTCATACACCCAAGTCCAATGTATTATCTAGCATGACACAAAATAAATACAATAATTTATATCACATATATATTTAAATGTATTTAGAGAAAACAATTTCTTAAGTGAGCTAATATTAGTTAATGTATATTAATACATCAAATATATAATTATACATTAAATTATTAAATAAACACTTGATTTAATAATTCGGCTATATCACATACAACCGACTAATATCATATACATGTATATCAAATATACATATAACAAATTATTGAATCAACACTTGATTCAATAATCCGGTTATATCACATATAACCAATATCACGAGATTAGAATACTGTATCACATACAAGTATTAATTTCGGTCCCGCACATATCACACATGTGCCCTACTTCGTTTCGCATGAGCTAGGAAATCTCTGTGTAGGACTCTAAAGACTCGTCAATACGCCAGCAGTCGGCGATGATCATATCAGTCACCCATAATCCGTCAGTGGTACTAGCTGGACGTAACGGCTACCCGGGTATTGAGCGATCAGAAGATCAACAAGCAAGCTTGTTGTAATATTTCAGAAAATAAAATATTATTTTTGGGAATTTAAATAATTTAAAATAATAAATTTCATGAATATTATTAAGTATGAGAATTAGTTTTAATGATATGGTGTAATTATATACCGATAGTTTGGAAATAATTGGAAAATCTATATAAATTATTGATTTGGAGATATTTATATAATTTGGGCATTTTACGTTTGATTATAATTTATTTTATATAAATTAATATTATGCTCGATTAATATTTCACTAATTATGTATTTATCTTACTTAAGTATGTGACATGCACCATGTCATGTTTTAAAAAACACTTGCTACATATTTTGAACCATGCTTTATTTCAATAAAATGGTTTTTTTTTGGTTTTAAAAAAAGAGAGAAGATATTTAGTTGAGAGAGAGAATGATGGGACTTGTATCATGGCATGTGTGTGTGAGAGAGAGAGGGGAGGTTTATTAACCATGTGCTCATCTTTATCTCATCTTCACTTCCTTCGTCATCTCATTTCCCCATCTCCTTCCTCATCCTCCTCAACCTCCTCTATCAACCACATACACCCTAAAATCCTCACTAAAATCTCACAATCCCTTCACAAAAATTGATCCCAAGCTCAACACAAACCCTATGAAGGCCTCAAGTTTGAATTTTGAAGACTTTGGGCAACTCAAGAATTATCTTGAGTTGCCAAATGAGGTATAACCCTTCATCTTTGGTTAAGATTTTAGAGTCTCTAATGTTCTAGTATAGTTTAGAGTTTAACTTGTAAGGTTGGGTGATGTTTGAAAATTCCTAGAAGAGGGTTAGGGCTTATATGGAGTTGTGATAGTGTAGTTGAGCATAATTAGTGACCACACCCCTTATAGTGTCAATTTTGGACCAACATTTAGTGTAGAAAACCCAAAACTTGAGTTTAGATATTTCAAATGTCGATTTTGTGATAATTGTGAGGACTACAGGGAATCTGGAGCTACTGGGGGAAATGTAAGAAAATCAAACAAGTACACAGACCTAGATAAACCACTATAAGACCACCATGAGAAGACGAGCCCCATACCCTACCAGAAAACCGGCGGCGCCGGATAATTTAGTGATCTCGCCGGCCAAGTTTTGGGTATAGATGTTGTGGTTTTGCCTGTAGCTCATATACCTTGTAGCCTAGCCCCTATATTGTTTGTTTAGTCCCATATTGCCTGAGGCAAAATCTGGGAGCATTTTAGTTGGTTCTTGATTATGTTTTTATGATTTCTAAAAACTTGGTTTTGGTATTTGAATTGGGATTTGTTCGTTGAACGTTTGTACGTCAACGACAAGAGTTTTATGATTATTTTCACATGCGTAGGCTATAGGTTCTAACCTATGAGCATTTCTTGTGTTGTCTTGGTTTTGAAATCAGATTTTGATGCGATACGATGTATTGTGATATATAGGTACCTTCATGTAGACTTCGGGACGATAAGGGAGAGCGTTGCGTCATCGACTTCGGCAAGCGAGGATCAAGGTGAGTTGATGTATATCTATGGGGGAAGTCGGGTGGATGGCGTATAGCACCCCCGCAACCGTAGTTAGGGTTACTTTACATGATTATATGTGTATAATGATATGATGATTTAGCGAGTAAGGTTCCAAGAGACATAGATTCGGCATAGTGTAGGAAGTTGTACCCTTAGCCCTTTTACCTTAGTCTTGAACATTAGGTTATGTGTTATCACTCACATGCACACATGCATACACTTGGTAGTTATATTTGTGTGTATATGTGTATATGTGTGTGTGTGTGTGTGTGTGTGTGTGTGTGTGTGTGTGTGTGTGTGTGTTTCTATATATATATACATATACACGTGAGATGAGCATAGTGTGTGTTATATGGATTTGAGCCGATATGATTGGGCATGATGCCGTGATGATATGATTTGTATTTGAGTCGAAACACCGTATATGATATGATATAATAAAGGATCGTTGGGCAATATGTATACGAACATGTGATAACATACGATTTGAAGATATTAGAATGTACGAGACATTTAGATCTGTACCCCTTGATATTGATATTGTACGATGATGATACCGTACGAATGATGATATATATGATATGTGACCCGCACCCTCGATTTTTTAGGATGCCGTACGATGGATTTTACCGTACGAGATGTATATGATGATTGATCCGCACTCTTGACTCGAGGTGTCGTACGATATATTATTACCGTACATGATGATATGAGGCTGGATCACTGACTATTAGATATATCGACTCGGAATATTATAGATTGCTTATCACCTTCGACTAGGTTCTTAGTTTAGTTTTTAGTTGCATAGATATAGGTTAATTTAGGCTTGAGTCATACCTATTTTCAAAAACTGACGAATCGTAGCCTTTTTTCAAAAATTATTACGGGGGACGCTACGGATTTTCAAAAGATATCTCTTTTTTTAAACACCGTAGTCCCTACTTTTCTAAAAACAATGATTCGTGTTATTTTAACACAATAAACAGTATGGCTCGTATATAGTTGTATACACCTTGTTGTTTCTTTGCTTTTTACTTCTGTTATGATATCGTCTGTTAGGACACCTGCACCATTACCGATGATGCGTATGTTCCACATACACTTGCTTACCGGCTCACACACATCTTCATCGGTAATTACCATGCCACGTACACACTAGAGAACCGTTACTTCATTCATATGATCTTATATGCTAGTGTAGACATTGTATTTTACTTAGGTGTCAACGCATTCGCATACATACATTCTAGCTATGCACTGATTATTAGCTTTACGCCGGTATTTATTATCTCATGGTTTACTCCTAGATTGTGATTCTTCTTGGAGATTTCCGTATTCATGTGATTTCTGGATTTGGGGAAACTATAAGTGATATTTATAACTCATGATTCTATTTTTTCAAAGAAAAATACGGTTTCTCGTTATATGATGTGTGTGGCGTCCACCATGAGTTTTCTCGGTTCTTGAGCCACATGTGTACACATACCCGATTCGAGGAGATAGACGCCATCTGCGGGTACATGGTGGACCCGGTGCGGTACCCAGGGGCAAGAAGGCCGTATAGAGAGACGTTGAGCCCGGCAGGGGAGCACTACCGACCGATGATATTTGGCACGGCGGATATCCGGAGGATACCGACCGTAGTCGTGTGATTTGATAGATTTGAGGGCCAATCCGGACTGACGGAGCCCGAGATATGAGGTTTTTGTGTCGCTGGTGGACACGGTTTTCATAATATTTTCGAGTGTCGATGCTTGGCACTTAAGTTTATCTTGATTTTCTGTGTCGTTGCTGGACACATCCATTTAGTAATGCATTCATACAAGATATTCATGACAAATAGCTACTTTGTGACACGGACACTAATACATGGTATTAGACTTATGTTTATATTATTTCCCTTGTCACTACTAGATATTTCAGTGTTATATTATTAGTATATTACTGTATGACCTAGGAGATCGTCATACATTCGACTCCTACTCGGTGATGTCTTCTACTCACGAGTTGGCAACTCACCCCCGTTGTGCCACAGTTTTCTTGCAGGTTCGGCCGTACATGTTCCGTTGCGGCTTGCTGGCATATCATTTCTTTCGGGTGATTGCTTGGTAGGTGGGTTCACTTGCATCGTGACCACCGTTGTTTATGCACATTACATTTCAGTTGTCCTTGTTACTTATTTCAGTTGTATCTAGTTAAAGGCTCCATCAACCAGACTTGTATAATTAGTAGACTTAGAAACCACAGTTTGTATATTCTTTCGGCCTTAGAGTGAAGGTTATGTATTTTTCTTTATTCCTGGTTCTTGATGATGCTTGTCTTCTTTATTTTGTTTCTGAGTTTTGATCCTTGCCTTCGGCGTTGTATATTTGCTTTACTTCCGTGGTTGTTTCCGCCAATTGGCGAAGATCTAGCTCCCGCTTGGGGATGCCTTATATTATATTGTTGTACCGTTTTCGGGTTAAGTAATACTAGGGAGGTGCTGCCCAAATTTTCAATGACGAAAATGTTTTCAAGTTAAATATAAACATTGCGTTTTCGTGTACTATTATCTATGTTTGTAGAAAGAACTTGATTTCAGTGAAACCTTATTTCAAAACTGCACCTCCACTATTTTCCCTAAAACGATTTAGATTTCTGGGCTTTTGGCTTACTTGAATTAGGTGGGGTCCCATAGACTTCACATGATTCATGTTAGTGATATGTATGCCCTAGAGGCCATTACTATACATACGATGTATATTGTAGTGGATGCTTATACATATATATGGAGGACTTTCTTGCTCAACATGATAGTATGCTATCTGGTTGCTCTTTATCTTAACGTGTACACTGATAGTCTCTATGTTACATGTTGATAAAGGCCTTAGGATGAGTACTTGACTACCAGGACTATGATGCAGATCATACTAGCAGGGATAGAGTAGTCGCTAAGTATATCCTTCACAAATGTTCCCAGTCGAGGGTGTATCGAGACAGGGCATCGATATACCATAGTAGACTAGCGTATAGCTTCTCGACCCACGTAGATGGGCGATGGATGATCCCATGTCCATTGGTGTTTGACATCAGAGATAGTATACAGGTGCTCAGTGGAGACTGGGTACAATGGATGGACTCGCCGAGAACTCCCAGATGGTATTATACCTCACGTCAGATGGCAGTTCTCTGGTAACACTGGTACAGGTTAGTCTGTAGACCCGAGATTGTCATAAAGTCTTGTGTGATTCCCACTATGCTTTGATTTCCACCTTACTACGTTCAAGAGAACGTTCAAAACGGTGGATTTTGGGTATAGTCCCGAGTCACATGGAGGCAATGAGCGATAGGAGGGATTTCGTCTCTTCCGGTATAGGTAGTTGATATTGCGCTGTGCTCGATTGGCTAAAACAAGAAGTCCTTGTCCAAGGCAGCTTCAGAGATATACTGGTAAGTGTTATCAGTAGTTTCTCGACCCCTTATGAGCCTCATATCGACTCGACTTATCGAGTTACTGGGGTCTGACGTTTACCACCCCTTGACGAGATATGCGACATATCAGACGAAGAGACCGGACTGTACGGTAGTGTTACTGATTGGATTCACAGGAGTGTGAGCAGGCTTGCTTGTTGATCTTCTGATCGCTCAGTACCCGGGTGGCCGTTACGTTTAGCAGACCGGTTGTGGCATGTGGGTGTTTGATATGATCATCACCTACTGCCGGCGTATTGACGAGTCTTTAGAGTCCTACACAGGGGTTTCCTGGCTCAAGCGAAACGGAGTAGGAGCACATATATGATATGTGCGGGACCAAGATTGATACGATATGAGATACCGTATTCTATTCTCGCGATTTGTGACATTGGTCGGTTATATGCGATATAGCCGGGTTATCGGATCAAGTGTTGTTTCGATAAGTTGTTACACATGATATTAGTCGGTTATATGTGATATAGCCGGATTATTAAATCAAGAGTTGATTTGATAATCTAATGTATAATTATGTATTTGATATATTATATTATATTAACTAGTATTAGCTCACTTATGATTTCTTTTCTCACTAGTTTGTGCACATTGTATATATGTGATATATGCAAGTGTACATGTTTGTGTCATGCTTGATGATACATAAAAGATGGGTGTATGAGACTTATACCATACTAGGGTTTATGTTTGGGTTTTATTTATCATTAAGTAATTCACAAAACATTTGAATTAGTCAAGGATAAGCTTGTAGAAGCTTATGGACTTATTGACTTTTTCAACTCTTTTGTCATTGCTTAAGATATTTGTTAACCCCATCCTTAAGCTTAGCCCTTGGTTAATTCTCTACATGAGTTAAGCATGAGAGATTAACTCACCCATGGTTGCATTATTCATTGGATTAACTCATATGATGAGTTCTATCTTCTTCTTCTTCTTCCTCCTAAAAAGCTTTCTAGCTCTAATGGAGGTATGAGATAAAGTGTGAGAAAATCAATTCTAAAGTGAGCCTACTTACTACTTCATCATCCTCTACTACTTACCATTTAGTATAGGGTGTTCTCTTCACAAAGTTCATGACCTAGTGAAGGAATAGCTAGGGTTAGTGTCTCCTTGACGTAGATCATCTTCGGCCTCGAAGACTTCGAAGCAAGCATGTTCGTTCTTCTTGTGGAGCCTCTCTAGAGTCCGGAGTTCACAATCGCAGCGAAGGGACTACTACACGGAGCTATTGTAGGGAAGGACCGGTCTACAAAGGTTGTATTCCTTGCTCACTTCTTATTGCAAAGCGTTTGCATATGTTATTCCGTATATTTCTAATTAACGATTCAAGTTAGGGTTAGCTAAAACGGTAAATTTTTGAATTTGGCATGGATGATTTCTCTAGAACTCTTGTTGCCGTCTTGGGTAACCCTGCAGTGGTATCAGAGCCATGCTTGAAATTTATACGGATTTTGTTAAGATCACGAAACCAAAACAACTCCGAAACTTGAAACGGAAAACCCAAGTTTCTGTCGGTTTTGAAAAGTTGTCAAAAAATTATTTTAACAATTGCAGAATGTTGTATGTGATACATCATGAACACATAAGAAAATCCAACCCTAGCCCTCGGACCATGGCCGGCGACATGAAGCTTTTTTCCGGCGTCGCCGGATTTTTGATGCTTGGTTGGGTTGAATTTTTGAGGTGTGTTCCAGTGACTTGGGTTTGGTGTTTCAGGTGTTGTTTATTTTTGTTAATTTTGCATGTGATGTAATCTGAAACTATAAGCAAATCGGAGTGTTTCGTATTCGTAGTTTTAACATTGTTTTGGATTTTTCACATATTGTCTTGACGAATTTAAAAGGTTCGATCGAATGTCAAAAACCCATTTTTCCAAGTTTAACGTATTCGGAAAAATATGCAAGTGATTCTATGGACTCTCCAGATGAACGAAACCTTAACTCGATTATGTGGCCGTTAAAACCGCCACTGAACCCTAGGGTTTGTTGTAGTTTAGCGTTGTCACATGTGAGGCGTTGGTTGACCATTCTACGGCTGGTTCATAGGTACTGTGGCAACTTCTGGGTATTATTAAAACTGTGCTCAAGTGTTGAGCTGTCGGGAAATTGTGGGACTTTGATGAATCGATCGAAAAATTTAACGTCGTCTGGATATTATGTGATGGGATACAATATTTGGAATCCACAAGTAGTTATGAGATAACTAGAATGAATGTTATAAATCTAGCAGTTTGGTCTCATTTGATCGGTTGCCACGGGATTTTGATGTGATCAAAAGTCCGTCGCAATCACGTAGCGTACGCGGATACTCGCCGGGTAAACTTAACAGATAGCCACGCTTCGTAGCCCAGACCAAGTGACTGTAGGAGAACCTTGTCGCCAAAAGCATCCGTTCGGATGCTCGCGGCAGCGGTGTTCCGCCTTAGTGCACTTCGTCGACGGTATCGGGGGGTACGGCCGTCTGCTAAAGTTTCCGACGAGCATTCGATCAGGATGTCGGGAATCTTGTTGAATTTCCCGACTAGATATTGAAAAGTGTTTTCAATATTGAGTCTAGAATGCGGGGTTTATAATTGTTAAGCATGCGATGTCTAAGGAATTCATTTGGTTAGGCATGCGATGTCTAAAGTGGTTGTGGATTCCAACTGTTGTAGTTTTTCACTTTCTTTTCTGCGACCGTAAGTGTAATATGTGGTGTATCTCCGGTTTCGTTGCTATATGTCAACGACAATTGGGATACGCATATTTACTTACATTGATGACATGTGATGTTATGTGTTGCTGTGATATGTTATATTGGATTATCGTGTTTTGAATAGCCGGGGGTTTTATGTGAGATGAGAGTTTTTCATTTTCATTCATGTAAAATTCATTGTATGTAATATTCTTTTATTGGGGAACTTCCGGGTTGAGGATGTTGTCACCATTGTATATTATTTACTTTTCCGTATTAGGATAGACCCAAGGCGGGGAGCACAAGTAACCGGGTTCTAGGGTCTAGTGGGAGACCATCTCGAGGAGTCGAGACCGGGTCTCCTAACTCTAGAATTGGTAAGGTTGCTTGCCGCTCTCGTAGGGGTCTAGGGGTGTGGGATTGGCTATTCATCATGACCGTGGAATCCGTGTTTTATACAGGCTTAAAATAAAACCCGGAAATCCTAGTATATCCAATATTTCATATGTTGTTCTTCTGCTGCGATATCTGTGATGTGATCATTTGATATATTGATAAGATGAATACAGGATATAGTATATGTGATATATTATATAGACGTTGCTTATGTTTTACACCCGTGCTAGCACTGCCCCGCTTTGCCATTAGTTACCTAACCTAACGGTGCACGAGGGGACATCGAGGCGAATGCTGATGGTATAACCGTACGTTGTATATATCTGTGATGTTTAGGTAACTTAAAATGATGGGACTTCATTAATGAGATTAATGAAATAAAAGAAACTTAAAGATGTTGTGGAATCGAATTTTCAAAAACAGGTAGCTCTAGTTGTTGCTTTGCATAGCGGTGTTCCTTGTAGAACCTCCAGCACCTTATTCGATAAGGAAAGAGCCGAGATCTCTTCACCGAGAGTGGCCTCTTTAGCAATAACTGGCAGATGCTACAACCCTCGGTTTTTCTTTTGATTGCTTTTCTAGTTCTTGCTTTGCATAGTGGTATTGTGAATATCCTGCACCTTATTGGATAAGGAAAGAGCCGACGATCCCTTCACCGGGAGTGACCTCTTTAGCAAAACTAGTAAAAGCCTAAAAAACACTCCATTTTAAATCATTTGATTCTACAACGATATCAAGTTCATTGCGCAAAAGGTTTTCTTAAAAACCTGTCGTAGCCCTCCGTCATTTCTGATAAGTACTTCATAGTATTCGTGCTACGTTTGTTGGCTTTCGTCAAGGCGTAGTGTGCGGTAGCTATTTATGCTTATTTGCATAAGCATATGATGCGATTGGGTTAGGGTAGTCGTGTGACTTTGTTGGCTTTCGTCAAGGGCCGTGCGGGTGGGTTTAATTCAATCGGGAAATGACGGGTTGAACTTGACTAGCAGCCTATGGTTTGTTGGCTTTCGTCAAGGTCATAGGATGCTAGGGGTAAAATATTATCGGGAATTTCAAGTGTTGAAATTGGCAATGAGATTGCATACCTCTTATGAGATAGTTGGATCCCGATACCCACTGCGAGTAAGAGTTACTCCTGGAAGAGTTTTACACATTACAATTAGCCGATCAAGTAGGTGTCTAGAATGGTGTCAACGGGGTTGCGCCCGTGGGAAAATGAGGTTTATTTTAATTAGGTCCGTGCGAAAGCACGGGGAACCTCCTTCAAAGTACCGGCACTGGTTTGACTGAAAGATCGACGAAATTGTAGGGTGTAATTAATCCCAGCTAGTCTTTCCTTTTAGGGTTTGAAGGAAGATTTGACTAAAATAGTGGGAGCCATCCTGATTAGATAAATTAATAACCAATCTAATCTTGCAAGAGCATACGCTGAGTGTTTTCTTCTCTCTCTCTCCAGGTAGCGACCATGTCATGTCTTAATCAAGATAATAATACGGATGTATTGACCGAACCCGCTTGTTATACTTAGCTAGGGAACGTTGGTCCCGCTCCAAGTTATAATTGTTATAAGACTGAGCAGGAAATTGGGGATTACCAGGATTCCCGTGCCGCCCAAACGAAGAAAGTGCATGATGATGCATCTTCTTCGGGTGTGTTCATTACAGAGAACTGTTTCTCATTATCCTTTACGTCCTGGGTATGAGATACTGGATCAGGATCCCATATATGTAATATGTTACATAGGCTACAGATAGGTAGAGAACTGAGAAAGGGTGATAAGTTTTAAGAGTTAAAAATAGTGTAAGTGTTGCAGCCAAGTCTGTTGGCAGTTATCACCCTGTATTACCAAATACATTGATTCTGAACAAATGTTATTAGATACCGAACCTGATATACAACATCATATCAGTCTCTTTATTTAGTAAAGAAGGATATAATTTTGTATTATTGGATAATGTTTTGAACATTTCCTATATCAAGAGTTGATCGGTTCAGGCACGTTATCTAAAAGCATATACGTTCTAAATGAAACTACAGTTCTTAACGTACAGAACACACACAAGAGGAAGAGTTCAGAAATGAACGAATCCTTCTTAAGGCATTGTAGACTAGGTCATATCAATGCGACCCGACTAGCTAAGTTACATAGAGATGCATATTTAAATCAGTTTGAATTTACATCTTGTGAAACTTTCCAGTCATGTCACAAAGATAAGATGACCATAGCTCCGTTTATTGGAAACAGAAAAAGAGTTAGTGAACTCTTGGGATTGATACATGCTGATGTATGAAGGTCCCCTGTCTACACATGTCAGGACTGGTTCTTTGTACTTCATTACATTCACTGATGATCTCTCAAGATTCGCACATGTGTTCCGGTTGAAACACAAGTCTGAACCTTTTGAGATATTCAAAGAATATGAGTTAGAAGTAGAGAACCAAAAAGGGTATAAGTATTATGTTCTATGATGTGATCAGGGAGGAGAATACTTGAGCACGGAATTCCTGGATTACTCTAAAGAAGAATGAGATTCTCTATCAGCATTACTCCTCTCTATACACCACAAAATGTCGGTGTATCGGGGCGGAGCAATCACACCCTATGTGATATGGTGTGCTCTATGATGAGTACTACTGAGTTGCCTCTTTCCTTCTGGGGGTTATGCACTTGAGAAGCTGCATACCTATTGAATAGGGTTCCAACCAAATCAGGTGCCTACCACCCCATATGAGATATGGTATGGGAAGAGCCCATCTCTTAAGGATGTTAAAATTTGGGGTTGTCCGACCTATGTCTAAAAGCAAAATCCGGACAAGCTCGAGGCAAGGTCAGTTCTGTGGAAGTTTGTTGGATATCCCAAGCATTTGCAAGGGAATATCTTCTACCACACTGATGAGCAAAAGATGTTTTGTTTCTCAGCATACCACCTTTTTTAGAAAGGGAATTTCTTGTAAAGAAATTAGTGGTCATGAGGTAGAATTGGAAGGAGTTCCAGCTATACAAATTACAGCTAATGATTTGGTAAACCCGGAGGATTCAATAGCTTCCGACGAACCTCAGCCTCTCCGCCGATCTAGTAGGGTTCCTCATCCACTTGAGAGGTATTTCGGTTTCTCTATGAAAGTGGGAGAGAGGATTGCATCATGAGGTGATGACCCAACAAGTTTTGAGCAGGCCATCAGGAGCGGGGACTCTGTGAGAATGGCTGGATGCTAAGCGATCTGAGATGGAATCCATATACACCAACAAAGTATGGACTTTGGTTGCTTTATCTGAAGGGTTAAATCCCCATCAAGAGCAAGTATATCTTGAGAAGATTACTTGGTGTACATGGAAAAGTTGAGACTTTCAAAGCTATGCTTAAGTCCATCCAGATCCTACTTGCCATTGCTACATACCATAACTACGATATCTGGCGGTTGGGTGTCATGACTGCTTTTCTAAATGATAATTTGGAAGAGAGCGTCTATAAGTACACAGCCAGAAGGCTTCGTAGACAGCGGGAGCAGCGGAAACGTATGCAAGTTGCTTTATGAGTTAAAGCAGGCATCGCGGAGTTAGAACATCTGTTTTGATGTGGTAGTCAAAGAGTTTGATTTCATCAAAATGGTAGATGAACCTTGTATATAAAAAAAGGGTAGTAGGAAGTATGGTGATGATCCTCGTATTGTACGTGGATGACATACTCTTGATAGGAAAGGAGTTTCCTATGCTACGCTCGGTCAATCTCCACTTATCACATGGATACTCCATATAGGATCAAGGCGATACCTCCTAAATCCTGGATTTTAGATGTATGAGTTAGATCTAAATGGATGTTAGGATTCTCACTAGGTGTAGTGAGATGGTATCAATCGATCCTGGGGAGAATCACTGGATAACTTCCAGGGTGGTAAGGTCGACTGAATGTCAGTCACAGGCATTGTCTTTTCCCTCGGTGGAGGGACGGTATGTTAAAAGAGTTCCAAGCTAGATACCGTGGCAAACTAGACGATAAAGGATGGATATATTGCTACCAAGGATGCTACCAAATAGGCAGTCTGGATGTATATTAGTTCATGAGATGAACTTCGTTCCAACCATTGTGTGACAATGGAGTTGTGGCTTTGGCCTAGGAACCCCCGTCTCATCAGTGATCCAGACATATTCTTAGGCAGTATCACCTAATCATGGAGAAGGTTGATCTCCAGGGAGATCAAAGTTAGGAGGGTAGACACAGAGGACAACAGCGCGGATCTACTCACAAAGGCCTATTTCTCAGTAGAGGCTTTTATGGGATGGTTGAGTATGAGATACTTCAACCACTGCTGATTGTTGGGTATGAGATACTACAACAGATGACCCTAGTGCAAGTGGGAGATTGCTAGTGAAATGTATGCCCTAGAGGCCATTACTGTACATACGATGTATATTGTAATGGATGCTTGGACATATATATGGAGGACTTTCTTGCTCGACATGATAGTATGCTATCTGGTTGCTCTTTATCTTAACGTGTACACTGATAGTCTCTATGTTACATGTTGATAAAGCCCTTAGGATGAGTACTTGACTATCAGGACTATGATGCAGATCATACTAGTGGGGACAGAGTATTCGCTAAGTACATCCTTCAAATGTTCCTAGTCGAGGGTGTATCGAGACAGGGCATCGATATACCAGAGTAGACTAGTGTATAGCTTCTCGACCCATGTGGATGGGCGATGGATGATCCCATATCCATTGGTGTTTGACATCAGAGATAGTATACGGCTACTCAGTGGAGACTGGGTATACTGGACGGACTCGCCGAGAACTCCCAGATGGTATTATATCCCACGTCAGATGTCAGTTCTCTGGTGACACTGGTACAGGTTAGTCTGTAGACCCGAGATCGTCATAGAGTCTTGTGTGATTCCCACCGTGCTTTGATTTCCACCTTACCATGTTCAAGAGAACGTGCAAAACGGTGGCTTTTGGGTACAGTCCCGAGTCACATGGAGGCAATGAGCGATAGGAGGGGTTTCGTCTCTCCCGGTATAGGGTGTTGATGTTGCGTTGTGCCCGATTGGCTATAACAGGAAGTCCTTGGCCAAGGCAGCTTCAGAGATATACTGGTAAGTGTTATCAGTAGTTTTTCGACCTGTTATAAGCCTCATATCGACATGACTTATCGAGTTACTGGGGTCTGACGTTTACCACCCCTAGACGAGATATGCGACATATCAGACGAAGAAACCGGACTGTACGGTAGTGTTACTGATTGGATTCATAGGAGTGTGAGCAGACTTGCTTTTTGATCTTCTGATCGCTCAATACCTGGGTGGCCATAACGTTTAGCAGACCATTTGCGGCATGTGGGTGTTTGATATGATCATCAGCTACTGCCGGCATATTGACGAATATTTAGAGTCCTACATAGGGGTTTCCTGGCTCAAGCGAAATGGAGTAGGAGCACATATGTGATATGTGCGGAACCGAGATTGATACGATATAAGATACCGTATTATATTCTCGTGATTTGTGACATTGGTCGGTTATATGCGATATAGCTAGGTTATCGGATCAAGTGTTGATTCAATAAGTTGTTACACATGATATTAGTCGGTTATATGTGATATAGCCGGATTATTAAATCAAGAGTTGATTTGATAATCTAATGTATAATTATATATTTGATATATTACATTACATTAACTAGTATTAGCTCACTTATGATTTCTTTTCTCACTAGTTTTTGCACATTGTATATATGTGATATATGCAAGTGTACATGCTTGATGATGCATACAAGATGGGAGTATGAGACTTATACCATACTAGGGTTTGTGTTTGGGTTTTATTTATCATTAAGTAATTCACAAAACATTTGAATTAGTCAAGAATTAGCTTGTAGAAGCCTATGGACTTATTGACTTTTTCAACTCTTTTGTCATTGCTTAAGATATTTGCTAACCCTACCCTTAACCTTAGCCCTTAGTTAATTCTCTACATGAGTTAAGCATGAGGGCTTAACTCATCCATGGTTGCATTATTCATTGGATTAACTCATATGATGAGTTCTATCTTCTTCTTCTTCCTCCTCCTAAAATGCTTTCTAGCTCTAATGGAGGTATGAGATAAAGTGTGAGAAAATCAATTCTAAAGTGAGCCCACTTCTTACTTCATCATCCTCTACTACTTGCCATTCAATATAGGGTGTTCACTTCACAAAGTTCATGACCTAGTGAAGGAATAGCTAGGGTTAGTGTCTCCTCGACGTAGATCATCTTCGGCCTCGAAGACTTCGAAGCAAGTATGTTCGTTCTTCTTGTGGAGCCTCTCTAGAGTCCGGAGTTTACGATCGCAGTGAAGGGACTATTACACGGAGCTAATGAAGTGAAGGACCGGTCTACAAAGGTTGTATTCTGTGCTCACTTCTTATTGCAAAGCGTTTCCATATGTTATTCCGTATATTTCTAGTTAACGATTCAAGTTAGGGTTAGCTAAAACGGCAAATTTTTGAATTTGGCATGGACGATGCCTCCCGAAACCTTACTGCCGTCTTGGGTAACCCTGCAATTCAAGTGCCAGTCATGTGCCTTGTTCGGGTCGTGACACTAGTCCATACTCCCGTGAATCCATTAAGAAACTCTACCGTACAGTCCGGTCTCTTCATCTGATATGTCGCATATCGAGTCTGGGGGTGGTAAACGTCAGACCCCAATAACTTGATAAGTCATGCCAATGTGAGGCTTATAACGGGTCGAGAAACTACTGATAACACTAACCAGTAAATCTCAGTATCATCCGGGCCAGGGACTTCCTGTTATGGCCAATCGAACATAGCGCAACATCAACCCCTAATACTGGGAGAGACGAAACCCCTCCTACCGCTGATTGCCTCCATGTGTGACTCGGGACTGTACCCAAAAACCACCTGTTTGCACGCTCTTTTGAATGTGGTAGGGTGGAAATCAAAGCACAGTGGGAATCACACAAGACTCTATGACGATCTCGGGTGTACAGACTAATCTGTACCAGTGTCACCAGAGAACTGCTATCTGACGTTATGTATAATACCATCTAAGAGTTCTCGGAGATTCCTGTTCAGTGTACCCAGTCTCCACTGAACACCCGTTTACAATCTTTGATATCAAACACCAATGGATGTGGGATCATCCATCGCCCATCAAATGGGTCAAGAAATGCATACGCTAGTCTACTCTGGAATATCGATGCTCCGTCTCGATACACCCACGACTAGGAACAATTAAGGGATAAACTTGTAGACTACCTGGCCCCACTAGTATGATCTATATCATAATCTTGGTAGTCAAGAATACATCCTAAGGGCTTTATCAACATGTGAGAGCAAGACAGTATCACAATACTAGTCTACATGTTAAGATAAAGAGTAAAAAGATAGCATGCTATCATGTCGAGCAAGAAATTCCTCCCTATATATGTCCAAGCATCCATTATAATATACAATCATGTACAACAATGGCCTCTAGGGCATATATATAACTAACAATTTTCAACTTGCACTAAGGCCGTTTGTTGTAGTATCCCATACCCAACATCCCAAAATCTCTCAAATTGTATCTGGGGTTTGGCATAGGTGAGTGGATCTATCATGTTATTCTTCATGTCAACTCTCTTGACCTCGATCTCCTGGCGATCAACTATCTCCCGGATCAGGTGATACTGCCTAAGAATATGTCAGGATCACCGATGAGACTTGGGTTCATAGGCCAAATCCAAAGCTCCATTATCACCACTGAAAGGTTCCTAGGCACACTATAGAGGTCTCACAAGGCATCAACCATGCCAATTTTAAAATATATGAGTGCCGAGAAACCCTAATACGGATCAATGACTAGAAATCTAGGCGAAAAACGAATCTAGTTAACAATTTAACTAAAGATCAGAAGTTACAACCTTTGTAGATCCGGATATCCACTTTCTTAGCTCCACGTAGGCGTCCTCTCGCTGTCCATCTTGAATCCCGAACTCAATCGTCGGCTTCATCGAGAAAATGGGCGGACTAGGTCGTTGGCTTCGTGCCGAAGATGATCTACGTCGAGGCATCGCAAGTTCAAGCTCCGACTTCACAAATTTGTGAAACTTGTGAAGAAAATACCCAAAACAACTTGGCAAGAGGTAGAGGGTGAAGAAATAGGAGGTGGGTTCACTTTGGAATTGGATTTCTCGTACTATAGCTCAAGTTGCCATTGATGGCATCAAGTTTTCTATCTTTAAGATGAAGAAGAAGATGAAGCTAGAAAATGATAAGTGTTAAGTTAAAAGAATAATAAAAAATCAATACTTATCATCTTCTAACCTAGGTTAAGTATAGAGAATAAACCATGGTCAAATGAGAATGGTTAGGGTTAAGGATGATGACAAAATGGTCACTTTAGTCAAAGCTTCATGAAGCTTCATCAAGCTTCATGAAAGAAACCATTTTTTTATCATTTATTTATTTATCAAAAAGGAAGAGATAAATAAATAAGTAAATAAATAAAAACCCTAACTATTATCATAACTTATGGTTTAAGTCTTAACACAAAACCAATCTACATGCATCATCAAACATGACACATATTAGTGCACAAAAGTATATCACATATACAACTTGTGAACTACAAGTGAGAAAATCCTATTAAAGTGAACCAATACCAGTTAATGCAAAGTAATATATCAAATATATAATTATACATTAAATCATCAAATCAACACTTGATTCAATGATCCGGTCATGTCGCACATAACCGACTAGTATCCAATGTATCGACTTATCGAATCAATCTACGATTCGATAACTAGGTTATATCGCATATAACCAATCGAAACATTCATCGCGAGAATGAAATAGGCATCACATACACGCATTATTCTCGGTCCCGCACATATCTCATATGCGCTCCTATTTCGTTTCGCTTGAGCCAGGAAACCTCTGTGTAGGACTCTAAAGGCTCGTCAATACGCCGGTAGCAGATGATGATCATATCAAGAATCCACAAGCCGCAAGCAGTCTGCTAAACGTAACGGCCATCCGGGTATTGAGCGGTCAGAAGATCGACGAGCTAGCCCGCTCACACTCCTGTGAATCCAACCAGTAACACTTACCGTACAGTCCGGTCTGTTCGTCTGATATGTCGCATATCAAGTCTAGGGGTGGTAAACGTCAGACCCCAATAACCGATAAGTCGTGCCGATGTGAGGCTCATAACGGGTCGAGACACTACTGGTAACACTTACCAGCAAATCTCTGATCAGCCCTGGCCAGGGACTTCCCTGTTACGGTCAATCGAGCACTGCGCAACATCAACCCCCAATACCGGGAGAGACGAAACCCCTCCTATCGCTCATTGCCTCCATGTGACTCGGGACTGTACCCAAAGACCACCATTTTGCACGCCCTCATGGACGTGGTAAGGTGGAGATCAAAGCACAGTGGGAATCACACAAGACTCTATGACGATCTCGGGTCTACAGACTAACCTGTACAAGTGTCACCTGAGAACTGCCATCTGACGTGAGGTATAATACCATCTGGGAGTTCTCGGCGAGTCCGTCCAGTGTACCCAGTCTCCACTGAGCACCCGTATACCATCTCTGATGTCAAACACCAATGGATATGGGATCATCCATCGCCCATCTCATGGGTCGAGAAGCGTATACGCTAGTCTACACTGGTATATCGATGCCCTGTCTCGATACACCCACGACTAGGGACCATGAAGGATGTACTTATGGACTACCATGTCCCCACTAGTATGATCTGCATCATAATCCAGGTAGTCAAGTACACATCCTAAGGGCTTTATCAACATGTAACTATAAGACAGTTTAAAGAGACAAGTGTACATGTTAAGATAAAGAGTAACCAGATAGCATACTATCATATCGAGCAAGAAAGTCATCTCTATATATATGTCCAAGCATCCAATATAATATACATCATCTGTACAATACTGGCCTCTAGGGCATACATACAACTAACAATCTCCCACTTGCACTAGGGCCAGCTGCTGTAGTATCGCATACCGAGCATCCCGAAGAGTCTCTCAAACTGTATCTGGGGAATGGCCTTCGTGAGTGGATCCGCCGTGTTGTTCTTCGTGTCAACCCTCCTGACCTCGATCTCCCGGCGATCAACTATCTCCCGGATCAGGTGATACCGCCTCAGAATATGCCTGGATCGTTGATGGGACCTGGGTTCCTTGGCCAAAGCCACCGCTCCATTGTTATCGCAATACAAAGGTATTGGATGCTCAATGGATGGAACCACTCCAAGTTCAGTAATGAACTTCTTGACCCAGACAGCCTCTTTGGCAGTATCGTTGGCAGCGATGTATTCAGCCTCCATCGTCGAGTCTGCCACGGTTTCCTGCTTGGAACTCTTCCAGCTAACCGCCCCTCCGTAAAGGGTAAAGACAAATCCCGACTGCGACTTAGAGTCATCCTTATCACTCTGGAAGCTCGAATCGGTAAAGGACTCCACTTGGAGTTCTCCATTACCATACACCAAGAGCATCTCTTTAGTCCTTCGTAAGTACTTGAGAATGCTCTTCACAGCTGTCCAGTGACTCTCTCCAGGATCAGCTTGATACCTGCTCACTACACTTAGTATGTATGCAACATTGGGTTTGGTACATAGCATCGCGTACATGATAGAGCCTACAGCTGAAGCATAGGGTATCCCTTGCATGCGAGCTCTCTCCAAATCAGTCTTGGGAGACATCTCTTTGGAGAGAGTGACTCCAGAGATCGTGGGCAAGTTCCCATGCTTGGATTCTTCCATACTAAACCTCTTTAGTATGGTGTCAATGTACCTGGATTGGGACAATCCCAAAATCCGTTTGGATCTATCTCTATAGATCCTAATTCCGAATATGCAGGAGGCATCACCAAGATCTTTCATTGAGAATCTTTGTGATAAGAAGAGCTTGACCGATTGCAGCATAGGAATATCATTTCCTATCAAGAGTATGTCGTCCACGTACAATTCGAGGAAGACAATCTTACTCTCTGCCACCTTTTTGTAAATACAAGGTTCATCTGGGTTTTTGACGAAATCAAACTCTTTGATAACGACGTCAAAGCAGATGTTCCAACTCCGCGATGCTTGCTTTAATCCATAAATGGATTTAAGCAGCTTGCACACCTTCCCGCTGCTCCCACTATCTACGAAGCCCTCTGGCTGAGTCATGTACACGCACTCTTCTAAATCACCATTTAGAAAGGCGGTCTTAACATCCATTTGCCAGATTTCGTAATCATGATATGCAGCGATGGCAAGCATGATCCGGATGGATTTAAGCATAGCCACTGGAGAAAAGGTTTCGTCATAGTCCACACCTGGTCTTTGACGAAAACCTTTTGCAACAAGTCTAGCTTTGAAAGTCTCCACTTTCCCATCTACACCAAGTTTCTTCTTGAAGATCCACTTGCTCCCAATGGGTTTTACCCCTTCAGGAGCAACTTCCAAAGTCCATACGTTGTTGGTGTACATGGATTCCATCTCGGACCGCATAGCATCCAACCATTTCACTGAGTCCCTACTCGTGATGGCCTGCTCGAAGCTAGTTGGGTCATCATCCTCCATGATGCAATCCTCGCTCCCTCCATCCATGAGAAAACCGTAGTATCTCTCAGGTTGGCGAGGAACCCTACTAGATCGGCGGAGTGGCTGGGGTTCATCGGGAACTACGGAATCCTCTGGTTCAACCAAATCTTCTGTTGTAGTCTGTGTCGCTGGAACTTCTTCCAGTTCTACCTCAATGCCACTTATCTGTTTCATAAGAAAACTTTTTTCTAAGAAAGTGGCATGTCGAGAAACAAACACCTTTTGTTCCTCGGGGTGGTAGAAGATATACCCTTGTGAATTTTTGGGATATCCTACAAACTTACATAAGACAGATCTTGCCTCGAGTTTGTCCGGATTTTGTCTTTTGACATAGGCTGGACAACCCCAATCTTAATATAATTAAGATGTGGTCTCTTCCCTTTCCATATCTCATATGGAGTGGTAGGCACTGATTTGGTAGGAACTCTATTCAATAGGTCCATGGCTGTCTCAAGCGCATATCCCCAGAAGGAAATAGGTAACTCAGCTGTACTCATCATTGAGCGCACCATATCTAATAGGGTGCGGTTTCTCCGTTCAGATACACCGTTGTGCTGTGGTGTATATGGAGGAGTCAACTGAGAGAGAATCCCATTCTCTTTTAGGAAGTCCAGGAATTCAATGCTCAAGTATTCCCCTCCTCGATCAGATCGTAGGATTTTAATACTTTTTCCGGTTTGGTTCTCGACTTCTTGTTTATATTCTCTAAATTTCTCAAAAGCTTCTGATTTGTGTTTCATCAGGAATACATATCCGAATCTAGAGAGATCATCAGTGAATGTAATGAAGTACGAAGAACCATCCCTGGCATGTGTAGACATGGGACCGCATACATCACTATGTATCAGTCCCAGGAGTTCAGTAACTCTTTCTCCGTGTCCCGTAAACGGAGTTTTGGTCATCTTGCCTTTGAGACATGACTGGCAAGTGTCATAAGATGAAAATTCAAACGGATTTAAATATCCATCTTTATGCAACTTAGCTAGTCGTGTCGCATTGATGTGACCCAGTCTACAATGCCACAAGAAGGATTCGTTCAGTTCAGAACTCTTCCTCTTGTGTGTGTTTGTTATGCTCAGAACTGTTGATTGGTTTAGAACATAAATGCCATTGCACAACGTGCCTGATCCAACCAACTTTTGGTTACGGAAAATGTTCATAACATTATCCTGTAATACAAAATTATATCCCTCTTTACTCAATAAAGAAACCGATATAATGTTGCATATCAGGTTCGGCATGTAATAGCATTCGTTCAGAACCAATGTATTACCAGTTGGTAATGCAAGGTGATATTCCCCGACAGTCTTAGCTGCAACAATTGCACCATTTCCAACTCTAATGTCTTTATCACCTTCTCCAAGTTCTCTGCCTTTTCTAAGCCCATGTAACTGATTACATATATGGGATCCTGACCCGGTATCTAATACCCAGGACGTAGAGCAAATGGAGAAACAGTTCTCTGTAACGAACACACCCGAAGAAAATGCATCATCATGTACTTTCTTCATTCGGGTGGCATGGGAATCCTGGTATTCCCCTATATCCTGTTCATTCCTATAACTCTTATAGGAAAGAACGGAACCAACGTTCCCCAGCACAGTATAACATGCGGGTTTGGTCAATACATCCATATTATTATCTTTGTTAAGGCATGAAATGGTCGCTATCTGGAGAGAGAGAGAAGAAAACACTTTAGCGTATGCTCGTGCAAGTTCAGATTGGTTATTATCTTATCTAATCAGGATGGCTCCCACTGCTTTTTATCAAATCTTCCTTCAAGCCCTAAAAGGAAAGACTAGCCGGGATTAATTACACACTACAAGTTCGCCAATCTTTCAGCCAGGCCAGTGTCGGTACTTTGAGGGAGGTCCCCCGTGCTTTCGCACGAACCTAATTAATGTAAACCTCGTTTTCCCAGAGGCGTAACCTCGTTAACACCTTTCTAGACACCTACTTGATCGTCTAATTGTAATGTGTAAAACTCTCCCAGGAGTAACTCTTACTCGCAGTGGGTATCGGGATCCAACTATCTCATAGAAGGTATGCAATCTCATTGCAAATTTCAACACTTGAAATTCCCGATAATATTTTGCCCCTAGCGTGCTATGACCTTGACGCATGCCAAACAACCCATAGTCCGCTAGTCAAGTTCAACCCGTACATTTCTTGATTGAATTAAACCCACCCGCACGACCCTTGACGCATGCCAAACAACGCCGTGCGAATACCCTAATCCAATCACATCGTATGCTAGCAGATAAGCACTAGTTAGCTACCGTACACTACGCCTTGACGCATGCCAAAATACCGCAGCACGAATACTAACTAGTACTTATCTGAAATGACGGAGAGCTACGACAGGTTTTTCTGAAAACCTATTGCGTAATGAACTTGATATCGTTGTAGAATCAAATGAAGTTTTGAAATGGAGTGATTTTGAGGCTTTTCTAGTTTTGCTAAAGGGGTCACTCCCGGTGAAGGGATCGTCGGCCCTTTCCTCGTCGAATGAGGTGCAGGATATATCATATATATCACTGTGCAAAGCAGAAACTATAGAAGCTATCAAAAACAAACCGAGTGTGCAGCATCTGCCAGTTATTGCTAAAGGAGTCACTCCCGGTGAAGGGATCTCGGTCCTTTCCTCATCGAATAAGGTGCGGGATATATCATATATATCGCTGTGCAAAGCAAGAACTGTAGGTACCTGTTTTATTTAAAATTTGATTCCACAACATCTTAGGTTTCTTTTCTTTCATTAATCACATTAATGAAGTCCCATCATTTAAATACCTAAACATCACAGATAAATACGACGTACACTTATGCCATCCGCATTCGCCTCGATGTCCCCTCCTGCACCGTTAGGTTAGGTAACTAACGACAGAGCAGGGCAGGGCTAGTGCGGGTGCAAAACATAAGTAACGTCTATATAATATATCATATATACTATATACTGTATCTATCACAGAACATCACATGATCACATCACAGATATCGCAGCAGAAGAAACATATGAAATATTGGATATACTAGGACGTCCGTGTTTTCAATACGAGCCAGTATAAAACACGGATTCCACGGTCGTGATGAATAGCCAATCCCACACCCCTAGACCCCTACGAGAGCGGCAAGCAACCCTGCCAATTCTAGGGTTAGGAGACCCGGACTCGACTCCTCGAGTTGGTCTCCCACTGGACCCCAGAACCCGGTTACTTGTGCTCCCCTCCTTGGGTCTATCCTAGTGCAGAAAAGTAAATAATATACAAAAGGTGACAACTTCCGCTACCTGGAAGTGCCCCAAATAAAAAGAATATTACATACAAGTTTTTTACATGAATGAAAATGAAAAACACTCATCTCACATAAAAACCCCCGGCTATTCAAACACGACGATCCAATATAACATATCCAGCAACACATAACATCACATGTCATCAACGTAAGTAAGTATGCATACCCCAATTGTCGTTGACGTATAGCAACGAAACCGGCGATACGAACATACTACACTTACGGTCACAGAAAAGAAAGTGTAAAACTACAACAGTTGGAATCCGCAACCTCTTTAGACATCGCATGCCTAATCAAATGAAATACTTAGACATCATATGCCTAACAGATATAAATCCCGCATTTTAGTCTCATTATCGAAAACTCTTTTCAATATCATGTGGAACTAAACTGCTAGATTTATAACATTCATTCAGTTATCTCATAACTGTTTGTGAATTCCAATTATTGTATCACATTCCAGATAAACAGAAAATGTTAAACTTTCCGATCGAACAGTCGAATACCCAAGTTTTCCCGATACAACTCAACACATGAAATAAGTCTAACAACTTTCAGTTCGTGCCTCAGTACCAACGGTCCAGCCGTAGAAGGGTCAAGCCAACGCCTCACATGTGGCACGCCGTACTGCCCAAACCCGAAGGTTCAAAGGGCAGTTCAAGACGGTCACATAATCGAGTTAAGGTTTGTTGTCTTCTAGAGGGTCCATCGCGTTACTTGCACTACTTAGAACGTCGTTAAACTATGGAAAAATCCAACACTTGGAAATTTCCCGACAGGGGAAAAGTTGGGTATTTATATCCGGTCGAACTTTTTAACATATTCTAAAGTCATCCGGAAAAACACAAAGACGAAATTTGATAATCCGGTCGAAACATCAAAGCTCCAAAACACCCCAGAAAATTAAACTCTAGAATAAATATTAAAAATACCCATAAAACTCAGCTTGTGAAATAATTAATTACTGCGCAAAGTAGGAGTGCTGACGTCATCATCCTGCCGCGGAACCGCCGCCTAAGGAGGCTTATGCCGCGGTTCCGCCGCAGGTTGCACTGTTCATGACTCAAATTTTGTGCCGTAATTCTTAGAATTTCTTGCTAAGTTTTCTGCATATTTTTAATTTGGAAAAAACCCAGTTTTTAAAAATTGTACAGAGAGCCGTTTTCGGGTTAGGGTTTTGGTTCGATCGGACTTCAAACGATGTCTGGACTTCGCCTAAGGCTCTAGCTAGGCTCTGATACCATTGAAAGGTTCCTAGGCACACTATAGAGGTCTCACAAGGCATCAACCATGCCAATTTTAAAATATATGAGTGCCGAGAAACCCTAATACGGATCAATGACTAGAAATCTAGGCGAAAAACGAATCTAGTTAACAATTTAACTAAAGATCAGAAGCTACAACCTTTGTAGATCCGGATATCCACTTCCTTAGCTCCACGTAGGCGTCCTCTCGCTGTCCATCTTGAATCCCGAACTCAATCGTCGGCTTCATCGAGAAAATGGGCGGACTAGGTCGTCGGCTTCGTGCCGAAGATGATCTACGTTGAGGCATCGCAAGTTCAAGCTCCGACTTCACAAATTTGTGAAACTTGTGAAGAAAACACCTAAAACAACTTGGCAAGAGGTAGAGGGTGAAGAAATAGGAGGTGGGTTCACTTTGGAATTGGATTTCTCGCACTATAGCTCAAGTTGCCATTGATGGCATCAAGCTTTCTATCTTTAAGATGAAGAAGAAGATGAAGCTAGAAAATGATAAGTGTTAAGTTAAAAGAATAATAAAAAATCAATACTTATCATCTTCTAACCTAGGTTAAGTGTAGAGAATAAACCATGGTCAAATGAGAATGGTTAGGGTTAAGGATGATGACAAAATGGTCACTTTAGTCAAAGCTTCATGAAGCTTCATCAAGCTTCATGAAAGAAACCATTTTGTTATCATTTATTTATTTATCAAAAAGGAAGAGATAAATAAATAAGTAAATAAATAAAAACCCTAACTATTATCATAACTTATGGTTTAAGTCTTAACACAAAACCAATCTACATGCATCATCAAACATGACACATATTAGTGCACAAAAGTATATCACATATACAACTTGTGAACTACAAGTGAGAAAATCCTATTAAAGTGAACCAATACCAGTTAATGCAAAGTAATATATCAAATATATAATTATACATTAAATCATCAAATCAACACTTGATTCAATGATCCAGTCATGTCGCACATAACCGACTAGTATCCAATGTATCGACTTATCGAATCAATCTACGATTCGATAACTAGGTTATATCGCATATAACCAATCGAAACATTCATCGCGAGAATGAAATACGGCATCACATACACGCATTATTCTCGGTCCCGCACATATCTCATATGCGCTCCTATTTCGTTTCGCTTGAGCCAGGAAACCTCTGTGTAGGACTCTAAAGACTCGTCAATACGCCGGTAGCAGATGATGATCATATCAAGCATCCACAAGCCGCAAGCGGTCTGCTAAACGTAACGGCCATCCGGGTATTGAGCGATCAGAAGATCGACGAGCTAGCCCGCTCACACTCCTGTGAATCCAACCAGTAACACTTACCGTACAGTCCGGTCTGTTCGTCTGATATGTCGCATATCAAGTCTAGGGGTGGTAAATGTCAGACCCCAATAACCGATAAGTCGTGCCGATGTGAGGCTCATAACGGGTTGAGACACTACTGGTAACACTTACCAGCAAATCTCTGATCAGCCCTGGCCAGGGACTTCCCTGTTACGGCCAATCGAGCACTGCGCAACATCAACCCCCAATACCGGGAGAGACGAAACCCCTCCTATCGCTCATTGCCTCCATGTGACTCGGGACTGTACCCAAAGACCACCGTTTTGCACGCCCTCATGGACGTGGTAAGGTGGAGATCAAAGCACTGTGGGAATCACACAAGACTCTATGACGATCTCGGGTCTACAGACTAACCTGTACAAGTGTCACCTGAGAACTGCCATCTGACGTGAGGTATAATACCATCTGGGAGTTCTCGGCGAGTCCGTCCAGTGTACCCAGTCTCCACTGAGCACCCGTATACCATCTCTGATGTCAAACACTAATGGATATGGGATCATCCATCGCCCATCTCATGGGTCGAGAAGCGTATACGCTACTCTACACTGGTCTATCGATGCCCTGTCTCGATACACCCACGACTAGGGACCATGAAGGATGTACTTATGGACTACCATGTCCCCACTAGTATGATCTGCATCATAATCCAGGTAGTCAAGTACACATCCTAAGGGCTTTATCAACATGTAACTATAAGACAGTTTAAAGAGACAAGTGTACATGTTAAGATAAAGAGTAACCAGATAGCATACTATCATATCGAGCAAGAAAGTCATCTCTATATATATGTCCAAGCATCCAATATAATATACATCATTTGTACAATACTGGCCTCTAGGGCATACATACAACTGACAACCAAAATGGTAGAAACCTCACCAAGTTCATCTCATGAACATCTTCATCCAGACAGCCTCTTTCACAGCATCGTTAGTAGCGATGTATTCAGCCCTCATCGTCGAGTCTGCCACGGTATCTAGCTTGGAACTCTTCCAACATACCGTCCCTCAATTGAGGGTGAAGACAAAACCCGAGACCGACTTAGAGTCGTCCTTATCACTCTGGAAGCTTGAATTGGTAAAGGACTCAATTTGGATTTCACCGTTACCGTACACCAAGAACATATCTTTAGTCCTTCTCAAGTACTTAAGAATGTTCTTCACAGCTGTCCAGTGATTCTCCCCAGGATCCGATTGATACCTTCTTACAACACTAAGTGCGTACGCTACATCCGGTCGGGTATATAACATCGCATACATAATAGACCCGACTGCCGAAGCATAGGGTATCCCTTGCATGTGAGCCCTCTCCAAATCAGTCTTGGGGGACATCTCTTTGGAGAGAGTGATTCCTGAGATCGTGGGTAAATTCCCACGCTTGGAATCTTCCATACTAGATCTCTTTAGTATGGTGTCAATATACCTAGATTGGGACAATCCCAACATCCGTTTAGATCTATCTCTATAGATCTTAATCCCCAGGATGTAGGAGGCATCACCCAGATCCTTCATGGCGAATCTTTGTGATAAGAAGAGCTTGACCGAGTGCAGCATAGGAACATCATTTCCTATCAAGAGTATGTTATCCACGTACAATACGAGGAAGACGACCTTACTCTTTACAACCTTCTTGTATACACAAGGTTCATCTACGTTTTTGACGATGTCAAACTCTTTGACTGCCACATCAAAACAGATGTTCCAACTCCGCGATACCTGCTTTAACCCGTAGATTGATTTAAGCAGCTTACACACCTTTCCGCTACTCCCACTATCTACAAAGCCCTCTGGCTGAGTCATGTACACGCTCTCTTCTAAATCACCATTTAGAAAAGCGGTATTGATGTCCATCTACTAGATTTCGTAGTCATGGTATGCAGCAATGGCAAGTGGGATCCGGATGGACTTAAGCATAGCCACTGGAGAAAATGTTTCTTCATAATTGACACCTGGTCGTTGACGAAAACCTTTTGCAACAAGTCTAGCTTTGAAAGTCTCAACTTTTCCATCTACACCAAGTTTCTTCTTAAAGATCCACTTGCTCCCAATGGGTTTTGGGGTTGGAGTTCGGGTTGTTAATGAACCAGTGGAACGGGCCTTCGGGAGCAACTTTCAAAGTCCATACTTTGTTGGTGTACATGGATTCTATCTCAGACTGCATTGCATCCAGCCATTTCATAGAGTCCCCACTCGTGATGGCCTGCTCGAAGCTAGTTGGGTCATCAACTTCCATGATGCAATCCTCGCTCCCACCGTCAATGAGAAAACCGTAGTATCTCTCAGTTGGATGAGGAACCCTACTAGATCGTCAGAGAGGCTGAGGTTCGTCGAGGTCTATCGAATCCTCTGGTTCCACCAAATCATCCGTTGAAGTTTGTGTAGCTGGAACATCTTCCAGTTCTACCTCTTTGCCACTAATTTCTTTTTCAAGAAATTCCTTTTCTAAAAAGGTGGTTGTCACGACCCGAAAGTACGGAACATGACCGGCACTTAGACTACGAAACGTCTCGAGGCGTACGTAATCTAAGTAAGCCGAAAACACAGAAAACCAAAACAAGAAAAGTAGTAGAGTGAAGGAAAACCAATTTAAATCAAGTAGTTTTAATAGCATAAGCCGAATTATGCGTTTTTAAAAACATCAAATATTTCCTGAAAATTTCGGCAGAGTCTCCTTTGTAAATACTGGCCCCCAAACGGGATACAACATGAATAGTATACGAAATCAATAAAAGGCATCCCCAAGCGGGAGCTAGCTCTTCGTCAATCGACGATCACAACCACACAAGCAACATAATATACAACGCCAAGGGCGAGGATCAAAACTCAAAAGGAACTCAAAACCACAAGAAATAAAACGCGTGACTTTAAGGTCGAAAGAATAACATCACTGGTCTCTATTTCAAAAATAAAATACATGTTTGGTTGATGGAATTTACTAGATACAACTGAATAATATTATACAAAGTAATATGATAGGTACGATACCAATAAACCCACCTACTAGCAAGTCACCCGAAAAAAGCAGTGCCAGCAAAGCCGTAATGAAACCTGTACGGCAAAACCTGCAAGAACTGTGGCACAACGGGGGTGAGTTGCCAACTCGTGAGTAGAAAACATCTACGAACAGAAATCGCATGAACAACGCAATCCTAGGTCAACAATCATAATATATCCTCAAATATAACCAGCAGTCTATAACAATGACTAGGGTAAATATCCAAAGCGTAATCTCATATGCCCGTATCAGTGCCTCAGGTAGCAATATATCATATGGATGATGTATGAATGCATGAAACAGAATGCATGTACTGAAGAAAACTGCTTTCATAAATTAGTGAGATTTCTGTATTTTTAAAGTGAGGTATCATAATGAAATCAGCATAAAACAATGCCTAGCATCAGCACAAAACGTAATCCTAATATCTCGATATCTCTGTATCACAGTCTCTGTACCTCAATATCTCGAAATCTCAATGTCTCAATCATAATGACTAGGGCGCCGTCAGTCCAGGCCGGCCCCTACCATCCATCTCATGACCACGACGGTATCCTCCGGATATCCGACGCGTCGGGTAAAATCAACGGTCGGTCGTGCTCCCCTACACAGGCTCAACGTCAACAACACGATCTTCTTGCCCTAGGGTACCGCACCGGGCCCACCATGTACCCGAAACGGTTCATCCATCTCCTCGAATCGGGTCTCGAAATCCATCAGCAAACTCATGGTGGATGACTCATACATCATTGGAAAACCGCACTTTTTATTTAAAAGAGAGGAAAGAAGCTTCTACAAGTTTTGCGGTTTTCCCCCAAATCCAGAAAATCTCATAGAAATCCGAATCCAAATCATCAATAGCATATAAACCCATGAATATAGGCATGAGAATCCATGAATACGACATAAAAATGAATAACAGTATGCATGAAGTGACAAGTAATAACTACAATATCTAAGCTGGCATATAAGGTAAGTACACTAATATTATGTCAAACTACTAGCTATCAAGCTAAGTTAAGCAATAATATTTTCTAAGGTGTACGTGACATGGCAATTACCGATGAAGATGTATGTAAGCCGGTAAGTAAGTGTACGTGGTACATACGTATCATCGGTAATGGTGCTGGTGTCCTAACAGTATAATGTCAACAATGCAATATGAAATAACAATGTAAGTATGCGATGCGGAGCGAGCAACCAAAATGAGCGGGAGCTAAATATTAAACAATGGTGCTATTTGAAATAACACGAATCGTGGGGTTTTGAAAATAGGGGCTACGGTAGTTTTAAGAAAGGATACGTCTTTTGAAATATCCGTATATCCCTTGACCTGTCTTTTAAAATACCCACGATCCGCTAGTTTTGAAATAGGTAGGAGTCTAATCTAATCTAACAACTACACTAAACTATACGGCTGAACTAACAAGCTGAACTACAGATAAGGAAACCGCCTATCATCTAAGTTGATACATATACATACCTGTATATGTATAGTCGGTGATCCCGCCTCAATAATATCATATCCGATACCATATCTATAATTAGACATCCCAAGTCAAGAATGCGGATCAATCATCAATATATAGCTCGTACGTAAATCCGTCGTACGGCATCCCAAATCTGGGTACGGGTCAATATCACATTCATCATACTATTCATCTGGTATCCTCTTTATCAAATATCATGATCGGGGTACTGATCAACGTCTAGTACAATACTGATACCGCCTATGTATGCATGCACGTGTGTGTAACACTACGTCAAGGACCCGCTACAACGTCATGTCGTATCTCAAATACGAACCCTGCCATATCACCGATCTCACGGCCTCAATCAAATCTCATCGACTCATCTTAAATCCCAAGTACTATCCTCATTATCTATGCATGTGTATATGAATGTATATATGCATAGTCCCATATCCACGCATATATACATATATACACATCCCCATCTACGCACAAGAAAGTAATGTATGCAAGTCTGTGTGTGCGTATGTGGGTATAACAACTACTCTAGGGTTTCGCAACTAACCCAAAGGTAATCCATGAACACATAAACATATCATGAATAAACATTCTCGTATCATAAAACACCTATATAAACATATATATATGAACTATACTACGGACTGCGGGGGTGCTATACGCCATCCACCAGACTTCTCCCCGTAGATATAAATCTACTCACCTGGTCCTTGCTCGCCGGTGCCGACGTCGCCACGCGCTTGCTTGTCGTCTCGAAGTCCACATGGGGTACCTACATATCATAACGCACCGTATCGCATTAAAATCCGACTCATGACCAAAACGACAAATGAATCCCACATAGGTCAAAACCTATGGTTGCTTTCACAAATCAACTCAAAAACCCTCGACGTCGGTGTACAAACACCAAACCATCAAGAAAAACCCAAACACACTCATTTTCACATTCACAAACACTAATTATAATATGAAATAGGTTAAAATTCACAAAAACCCCAAACTCACTTTAAAAGCTATTTTTCCGAAAATCTAGCAAGCAAGGTTTACCGTTTTAGTACAAAACTTGATATTTAAACAAATCTAGCGGCTACAATATCCACTAAACATTATAAATAAGTCATACAAACCCTAATTAGATTTTTAATCTCACTATCTTTCATTAACTCGAAATTCTAGTTTACAATTTAGCTTAATTAGTAAATTTTAAAATAACAATTTGTAAACTAGCTACTATGTTTGATTTCACAAGCCTTAATATGATACCTTACACACTTAAACCATGTTCAAATGATATAAAACCCTAACTAGATTTTAACCTCACATTTGCAATTAAATTCTAAAACCTAGTTTGCTAGAAATCTTAATTAGGACAATTTACATGCAACAATTTGTAATATGCAACAAGATTAAGTTTTCCAAACCTTAAGAGGTTTAACTACACAATTAAACCATGAACAATTTATCAAAACCCTTATCTTGATCCAAACCCAATTCTTTACAATTTTCAACTTGAAGGGTAAACCAAGTTAACACCTAATTAAACACTTAATTAAGCTAACATAAGCAATAATCAACAATTTAACTATAAGGTTAAAATTATACCTCCATAATTTTATAGATCTCACATGAAATCTAGCCTCCCAAAATGCTCTCTTTTCACCAAGATCCAAGCTTGAATGGCAAAGGAATAATGGGTATGGATTAGATTTGGAAATTTGTGGTGTTTTATGTGGGTTTTTGAAGAAATTTTGAAGGATTTTTGAAGAGAAAAGGGTGGAGAAAATTTTGGGACAGCAAGGGAGGGGCTCGGCCAGGTCTAGGGAGGAGAGGAGAGAGAGTGGGTGTGTTGGTTTGTGTTGAAAAAATTTGCCCAAGTCAATAAAGAAACCATACCCCAATATTTTATTGTTTTCTTTTTCTTTTCTTGGTTTCCTTTGACTTTTAAGTGAGGAGATGAGTGGGGGGCTACTGAATTCAGCCCTAATAGGGAAGAGGGTGAGGGTGTGTGTGTGTATATGAGGAATATTAAGCTACATGCAACCATACCCCAATTCTATATAGCTATATTTCACCATTTAAGCCCTTTTTCTTCGATATTTTCTAAACCGTTTTGGCAAACCATTTCATTTCAAAAAGCATATGATAAAATTTTGTTTAATATGTTATGATGCACAAAATTTGTTTTAACTCATTCCAATTTGTAATTTTCCCTAATTAAATGTATTAGTGACGGCTTAAAATAATATTAAAATAATTAATTTCGGAAAAATTTTCAGAAAATTTGAAATTTCACCAGTGGCTCAATAAACACCAAATACTAGCAATTTCATAGCTAGAATATGTATATTTAATTTTATAATAAAGATATTTATATTTTGACTTTTTACAGAAAACCCCATTATTTTACCGATTTTTCCGAAATTTCACCGAAACGATTTTCAAAACGTTACAATCTTCCCCCTTAAAGAAATTCGGTCCCCGAATTTAAATTAAAACTCCCCCAAATACTAAAACATCTAAGCAAAACCATTAAGTTGTCGGGGCTCCGAAATCATAAATACATAAAACAAATCGTAGCGCAGCGCATGCGCATGAAAAATGAGCATATAACTCAAAATCAAAACTCCATCCAGCATCCCGCAATCATCGGAGTCAAGGTGAAGACATGTATGCCAAATCCAAAGCAAAACCGAAATGATATAATCTCAAAACTATACATGTAAATATCAACTCTATATATGTAAATATCTGAAGGAAATGCATGCCAAATCTTTTAAAATCGCTGTGCAATGCGCATAACACTGCACAGTGGCGGACGCCTCTTATAAGAAGATAACCATATACGTATATATCTTTTGTTTAACATGTACGTTCCGCCGTTTTGGAAACAATTTAGAAGGGTTTTCTTGGTTTTAAAACGTTTCGTATCATATCAGACACGTAGGTAAATACTGAGACTACAGCTCGCTTTTGGAATTCCCTTCGATAGCTATGAATGTATGCAAAATACATTCAGGTACTGTCCTCTGACTAGTCCTGCTCAGTACGAAAACACATAGCAAATATCATAAAAACGTACTACTCTATAAGAAATCAATCCCAAAATATGCATATGAATACTCTGTGCGTTCGGTGCGCACGGAAATCAAAATCCATGAATGTGCCATACATGTGCACAGAAACAACATCAAGGTGCAACGGTGGTGCACCCAACATCAGTCATAGGCAACGTGTGCGCCTGACAGCAAGGACAGGTGCGTCTGACACGCACGAAGAATCTCGATTTAGTGCATCTGGTGTGCACCGAAATCGCTTCTCAAAACATGCGCTCAACATGCACGAAAATAAAAAACCAGGTGCATCCATTATGCACGAAATCATGAAATCCAATATCAAGCGCCGAACATGCGCAAAATCAAATCAGGTGCACAAGGTGCATAAAACAAATATCGAGTATCACAATCGAAATCGAAGTCTAGTGCATCTAAGTGCACAAAATGCGTATCATTGTACTGCAAGCATATATGAACTATACCGAGTGCAAAAACCCAAATCGTATGCGTACATACACACAAATCAACTCAACTGTATGAAATCCATATAATCACAAACATGAGAAACCAAGGTACAAAAACGATATCAAGTGCAACAAACGTGCAAAAATCGTAAATACTCAGCAGGTGCAACCATGGTCCATGAAGACAAATATCATGAAACTCAATCATCAAAATCAATCATAGGAATAGATCGCCCAAAATACGCAAAATCAAGTATGGCGGAATAGTCCCGCTCAAGCACATCCTCCAAGAATCTCTGGCCAACTGTCGTGGTCACTCATAGCATGTCTCGTCGACGATCCTGAACTCTGGCCTGCCGGTGTGCGTAACATGACCACTCCTGGGTCCATGTCTTCTCGTAATTCATCACAGAAAGGTCCTGTCAAGATCTCTCCTAAATCTCGTCTCTGCTGAACTGTCCGGAAGTCATCGTCTCTTACTGGATCTATTCTCGTTCCGGAACGGCTGCATACTCATCACGACTCCTTCTGGAAGGTATATCCAAGTACAATGCCTCGGCATGCGTATCGCATCTCTGACGTCGGCGGAGTGGAACGTCATCTTGTCGAGATCTCGTACGAACCTCTTACTCCCCTTTCTTTAATGCCGACTGCTTCGGACTCGCCTCGTCGTGGCTGCATAGACTGAGCTCCAACGGCTATCCTCGTATCTGGAGTCTCCCAAGAAATGCATCTCACCACCTAGCATCCGAATGAAGTCAAACCATCCGATCGATTCGTCAAAACCTCATAATCCCCCAAGAGCTCAACATCATGGGTACAGTTTAACGGTATCGAGTACGTACCACAGTATCGATGGTCCAGCCGTAGAAGGGAAAACCCAAGCCTCACTAATGGTGCCGCGGAACTGCCGCAAACCCTAAGGTTCAAAGGCTTTCACACGATCATTAAGTCGAGTTAGGGTTTCATTCTTCTAGAGGGTCCATAGAATTGCCTGCATGTCTTTCCAAATACTTTAAACTTGGAATAATAGGTTTCTGACATTCGATCGTCTCTATCGACTCTCAACGTATCCGCGTGAAGTCGTCTCTAACTGGAATCAATCTATCTGATGATCTCGCATCGGGGTAGCGAATGAACCACATGTCCTAGTCATTCATCCTCGGTGACTAGCGACCTTCTATCATCTCTTAGTACAACTCATACTGTAATAGCTCCAACATCTGGGGCAATATCTCGTCGTTCGCAGCAATAACTGGCTCACTCGTCTGCACGCTGAACAGTGCCTCAAACATCATAAATAAGCAATACACCAACGGTCATAAAAATCTGGTTGGCCTCTATCATTGGCTCGATCCTCTGGTGTCGATCAGCACATCCGAGTAACCTCATACAGCGATCCATCAAACGCTCGTGGCGCGAAAACACGGTAAAAAGACACATCTCCGCAATCGTGTGTCGCCGGAATTACGCCCTGGTCAGTCCTCGTTCGTGACGAGCTCGTGCTGACCGCAACTCTAGCCGTAGCTCCCCCTGCCCGTAATCGTGGCAGCAAAACCATAACTGGTACCGATGAGGCTAGATCAGGAATGAATATAATACTGAACAAAAAAATGTACATCCTAAGGCTTCTTAAGTGGAGTAGCGTATCGTAAGTATGCCGCGGAACATACCCACGGTACGTCACTCTACTTTAGTCACCTATTCCATCAACCAAGGGTCATCCTACGCTCCGAAGGTAAAACCTAACGCTCTGATACCAACTTTGTCACGACCCGAAAGCACGGAACATGACCGACACTTAGACTATAAAATGTCTCGAGGCGTACGTAATCTAAGTAAGCCGAAAACCCAGAAAGCTAAAACAAGAAAAGTAGTAGAGTGAAGGAAAACCAATTTAAATCAAGTAATTTTAATAGCATAAGCCGAATTATGCGTTTTTAAAAACATCAAATATTTCCTGAAAATTTCGGCAGAGTCTCCTTTGTAAATACTGGCCCCCAAACGGGATACAACATGAATAGTATACGAAATCAATAAAAGGCATCCCCAAGCGGGAGCTAGCTCTTCGTCAATCGACGGTCACAACCACACAAGCAATATAATATACAACGCCAAGGGCGAGGATCAAAACTCAAAAGGAACTCAAAACCACAAGAAATAAAACGCGCGACTCTAAGGTCGAAAGAATAACATCACTGGTCTCTATCTCAAAAATAAAATACATGTTTGGTTGATGGAATTTACTAGATACAACTGAATAATATTATACAAAGTAATATGATAGGTACGATACCAATAAACCCACCTACTAGCAAGTCACCCGAAAAAAGCAGTGCCAGCAAAGCCGTAATGAAACCTGTACGGCAAAACCTGCAAGAACTGTGGCACAATTGGGGTGAGTTGCCAACTCGTGAGTAGAAAACATCTACGAACAGAAATCCATTGAACAACGAAATCCTAGGTCAACAATCATAATATATCCTCAAATATAACCAGCAGTCTATAACAATGACTAGGGTAAATATCCAAAGCGTAATCTCATATGCCCGTGTCAGTGCCTCAGGTAGCAATATATCATATGGATGATGTATGAATGCATGAAACAGAATGCATGTACTTAAGAAAACTGCTTTCATAAATTAGTGAGATTTCTGTATTTTTAAAGTGAGGTATCATAATGAAATCAACATAAAATAGTGCCTAGCATCAGCACAAAACGTAATCCCAATATCTCGATATCTCTGTATCACAGTCTGTGTACCTCAATATCTCAAAATCTCAATGTCTCAATCATAATGACTAGGGCGCCGTCAGTCCAGGCCGGCCCCTACCATCCATCTCATGACCACGACGGCATCCTCCGGATATCCGACGCGTCGGGTAAAATCACCGGTCGGTCGTGCTCCCCTGCACAGGCTCAACGTCAACAACACGATCTTCTTGCCCCGGGGTACCGCACCGGGCCCACAATGTACCCGAAACGGTTCATCCATCTCCTCGAATCGGGTCTCGAAATCCATCAGCAAACTCATGGTGGACGACTCATACATCATGGGAAAACCGCACTTTTTATTTAAAAGAGAGCAAAGAAGCTTATACAAGTTTTGCGGTTTTCCTCCAAATCCAGAAAATCTCATAGAAATCCGAATCCAAATCATCAATAGCATATAAACCCATGAATATAGGCATGAGAATCCATGAATACGGCATAACAATGAATAACAGTATGCATGAAGTGACAAGTAATAACTACAATATCTAAGCTGGCATATAAGGTAAGTACACTAATATTATGTCAAACTACTAGCTATCAAGCTAAGTTAAGCAATAATATTTTCTAAGGTGTACGTGACATGGCAATTACCGATGAAAATGTGTGTAAGCCGGCAAGTAAGTGTACGTGGTACATACGCATCATCGATAATGGTGCTGGTGTCCTAACAGCATAATGTCAACAATGCAATATGAAATAACAATGTAAGTATGCGATGCGGAGTGAGCAACCAAAATGAGCGGGAGCTAAATATTAAACAATGGTGCTATTTGAAATAACACGAATCGTGGGGTTTTGAAAATAGGGGCTACGGTGGTTTTAAGAAAGGATACGTCTTTTAAAATATCCGTAGATCCCTTGACCTGTCTTTTAAAATACCCACGATCCGCTAGTTTTGAAATAGGTAGGAGTCTAATCTAATCTAACAACTACACTAAACTATACGGCTGGACTAACAAGCTGAACTACAGATAAGGAAACCGCCTATCATCTAAGTCGATACATATACATACCTGTATATGTATAGTCGGTGATCCCGCCTCAATAATATCATATCCGATATCATATCTATAATCAGACATCCCAAGTCAAGAGTGCGGATCAATCATCAATATATAGCTCGTACGTAAATCCGTCGTACGGCATCCCAAATCTGGGTACGGGTCAATATCACATTCATCATACTATTCATCTGGTATCCTCTTTATCAAATATCATGATCGGGGTACTGATCTACGTCTAGTACAATACTGATACCGCCTAAGTATGCATGCACGTGTGTGAAACACTACGTCAAGGACCCGCTACAACGTCATGTCATATCTCAAATACAAACCCTGCCATATCACCGATCTCACGGCCTCAATCAAATCTCATCGACTCATCTTAAATCCTAAGTACTATCCTCATTATCCATGCATGTGTATATGAATGTATATATGCATAGTCTCATACCCACGCATATATACATATATACACATCCCCATCTACGCACAAGAAAGTAATGTATGCAAGTCTGTGTGTGCGTATGTGGGTATAACAACTACTCTAGGGTTTCGCAACTAACCCAAAGGTAATCCATGAACACATAAACATATCATGAATAAACATTCTCGTATCATAAAACACCTATATAAACATATATATATGTACTATACTACGGACTGCGGGGGTGCTATACGCCATCCACCCGACTTCTCCCCGTAGATATAAATCTACTCACCTGGTCCTTGCTCGCCGGTGCCGACGTCGCCACGCGCTTGCTTGTCGTCTCGAATCCACATGGGGTATCTACATATCATAACGCACCGTATCGCATTAAAATCTGACTCATGACCAAAACGACACATGAATCCCACATAGGTCAAAACCTATGGTTGCTTTCACAAATCAACCCAAAAACCCTCGACGTCGGCGTACAAACGCCAAACCATCAAGAAAAACCCAAACACACTCATTTGCACATTCACAAACAGTAATTATAATATGAAATGGGTTAAAATTCACAAAAACCCCAAACTCACTTTAAAAGCTATTTTTCCGAAAAATCTAGCAAGCTAGGTTTACTATTTTAGTACAAAACTTGATATTTAAACAAATCTAACGGCTACAATATCCACAAAACATTATAAATAAGTCATACAAACCCTAATTAGATTTTTAATCTCACTATTTTTCATTAACCCGAAATTCTAGTTTACAATTTAGCTTAATTAGTAAATTTTAAAATAACAATTTGTAAACTAGCTACTATGTTTGATTTCACAAGCCTTAATATGATACCTTACACACTTAAACCATGTTCAAATGATATAAAACCCTAACTAGATTTTAACCTCACATTTGCAATTAAATTCTAAAACCTAGTTTGCTAGAAATCTTAATTAGGACAATTTACATGCAACAATTTGTAATATGCAACAAGATTAAGTTTTCCAAACCTTAAGAGGTTCAACTACACAATTAAACCATGAACAATTTATCAAAACCCTTATCTTGATCCAAACCCAATTCTTTACAATTTTCAATTTGAAGGGTAAACCAAGTTAACACCTAATTAAACACCTAATTAAGCGAACATAAGCAATAATCAACAATTTAACTATAAGGTTAAAATTATACCTCCATAATTTTATACATGAAATCTAGCCTCCCAAAATGCTCTTTTTTCACCAAGATCCAAGCTTGAATGGCAAAGGAATAATGGGTAGGGATTAGATTTGGAAATTTGTGGTGTTTTATGTGGGTTTTTGAAGAAATTTTGAAGGATTTTTGAAGAGAAAAGGGTGGAGAAAATTTTGGGACAGCAAGGGAGGGGCTCGGCCAGGTCTAGGGAGGAGAGGAGAGAGAGTGGGTGTGTTGGTTTGTGTTGAAAAAATTTGCCCAAGTCAACAAAGAAACCATACCTCAATATTTTATTGTTTTCTTTTTCTTTTCTTGGTTTCCTTTGACTTTTAAGTGAGGAGATGAGTGGGGGGCTGCTGAATTCAGCCCTAATAGGGGAGAGGGTGAGTGTGTGTGTGTGTATATGAGGAATATTAAGCTATATGCAACCATACCCCAATTCTATTTTGCTATATTTCACCATTTAAGCCCTTTTTCTTCGATATTTTCTAAACCGTTTTGGCAAACCATTTCATTTCAAAAATCACCTGATAAAATTTTGTTTAATGTGTTATGATGCACAAAATTTATTTCAACTCATTCCAATTTGTAATTTTCCTTAATTAAATGTATTAGTGACGGCTTAAAATAATATTAAAATAATTAATTTCGGAAAATTTTTCAGAAAATTTGAAATTTCACCAGTGGCTCAATAAACACCAAATACTAGTAATTTCATAACTAGAATATGTATATTTAATTTTATAATAAAGATATTTTTATTTTGACTTTTTATAGAAAACCCCTTTATTTTACCGATTTTTCCGAAATTTCAACGAAACGATTTTCAAAACGTTACAGTGGCATTGCGAGAAAAAACACCTTTTGTTCCTCTGTGTGGTAGAAGATATACCCGTATGAGTTTTTGGGATATCCTACAAACTTGCACAGAATTGACCTTGCCTAGAGCTTGTCCGGATTTTGCGTTTTAACATAAGCCGAACAACCCCATATCTTAATATAATTAAGACATGGCCTCTTCCCCTTCCATATCTCATATTGAGTGGTAGGCACAGATTTGGTAGGGACCATATTCAACAGGTGTATGGCTGTTTCAAGAGCATAGCCCCAAAAGGAAATAGGCAACTCAGCAATACTCATCATAGAGCACACCATATCTAATAGGGTGTGGTACCTCCGCTCCGATACACCATTTTGCTGTGGTGTATACGGAGGAGTAAGTTGAGAGAGAATCCCATTCTCTTTTAAATAGTCCAGGAACTCCGTGCTCAAGTAGTCTCCTTCCCGATCAGATCGAAGGATTTTAATACTTTTACCCGTTTGGTTCTCTACTTCGCATTTATATTCCTTGAATTTCTCAAAAATTTCAGACTTGTGTTTCAACAGGAACACATGCCCGAATCTTGAGAGATCATCGGTGAATGTAATGAAGTACGAGAAACCATTCCTGGCATGTGTAGACATGGGACCGCATACATCACTATGTATCAGTCCCAAGAATTCAGTAGCTCTTTCTCCGTGTCCTGTAAATGGTGTTTTGGTCATCTTGCCTTTGAGACATGACTGGTAAGTTTCATAAGATGTAAATTCAAACTGATTCAAATATCCATCTTTATGTAACTTAGCTAGTCGTGTCGCAATGATATGACCTAGTCTACAATGCTACAAGAAGGATTCGTTCATTTCTGAACTTTTCCTCTTGTGTGTGTTCTATACGTTGAGAACCGTGGTTTGATTTAGAACATATATGCCATTACATAACGTGCCTGATCCAATCAACTTTTGATTTAGGAAAATGTTCATAGCATTATCCTGTAATATAAAATTATATCCTTCTTTAGTTAATAAAGAGACTGATATAATATTGCATATCAGGTTATGTATGTAATAACATTCGTTCAGAATCAATGTATTACCATTTGGTAATACAAGGTGATAATCGCCAACTGTTTTGGATGCAACAATTGCACCATTTCCTACTCTTATATCCTTATCACCCATTCCTAGTTCTCTACCTCTCTTAAGCCCATGTAATAGATTACATATATGGGATCCTGATCCGGTATCTAATACCCAGGATGTAGAGCATACTGAGAAACAGTTCTCGGAAACGAACACTCCCGAAGAAGATGCATCAACATGCTCTTCCTCATTCGGGTGGCGCGGGAATCCTTGTATTCCCCTATTTCCTGCTCATACTTATAACAATTATAAGGAAGAGAGGAACCAACGTTCCCCAGTTCAGTATAACAAGCGGGTTCGGTCAATACATCAATGTTATTATCTTGATTAAGGCGTGACATGGTCTCTACCTGGAGAGAGAGAAGAAAACACTTAGCGTATGCTCTTGCAAGATTAGATTGGTTATTATCTTATCTAATCAGGATGGCTCCCACTGTTTTTTTCAAATCTTCCTTCAAACCCTAAAAGGTAAGACTAGCCGGGATTAATTACACCCTACAAGTTCGCCAATCGTTCAGCCAGGCCAGTGACGGTACTTTGAGGGAGGTTTCCCGTGCTATCGCATGGACCTAATTAAAATAAACCCTGTTTTCCCAGAGGCGTAACCCCGTTAACACCTTTTTTGACACCTATTTGATCAACTAATAGTAATGTGCAAAACTCTCCTAGGAGTAACTTTTACTTGCAATGGGTATCGGGATTCAACTATCACATAGAAGCTATGTAATCTCATTGCAAATTTCAACACTTGAAATTCCCAATAATATTTTTCCCCTGGCGTCCTATGACCTTGACGGAGGCTAACAAACCATAGGCTTCTAGTCAAGTTTAACACGTACATTTCGTGATTGAATTAAACCTACCCGCACGACCCTTGACGGAGGACAACAAAGTCGTACGCCTACCCTAATCCAATCGCATCATATGCTGCAGAAAAGCGCTACTTAGCTACCGTACACTACGCCTTGACGGAGGCCAACAAACGTAGCACGAATACTAAGTAGTACTTATCTGAAATGACGGAGGGCTACGATAGGTTTCTAAGAAAACTTTTTGCGTAATGAACTTGATATCGTTGTAGAATCGAGTGATTTTGAAAAGGAGTAGTTTAAGCTCCACCTTTTAAAATCGAGTTTTTCAAAATAAACCGAGTGGGTGTAGCATTTGCTAGGTTTGGTAAAGAGGCCACTCCCGGTGAAGGGATCTAGGCTCTTTCCTCATCGAATGAGGTGCTGGATATTCATCAAGGAATACCACTATGAAAAGCAAGGACTAGAGCTACCAGTTTTGAAAATTTGATTCCACAACATCATTGGGTTTCTTTCCTTTTCATTAATCTCATTAATGAAGTCCCATCATTTATGCTTCCTAAGCATCACAGATAAAGAAATGAAAATACTTATACAACGTACGCTTATGCCATCCGTATTTTCCACGGGGTCCCGTCATGCACCGTTATGTTAGATAACTAACGGCAGAGCGGGGGCAGGACTAGCGCGGCTGCAAAACATAAGCAACGTTTATTATATATCACATATATAATATAAAGCATTCATCTCAGGCAGTTATATGATAACATCACAGAACATTGCAGCAGAAGTCAACATATGAAATATTGGATATACTAGGAGGTCTGTGTTTTAAATTAAGCCAATAAAAAACACGGATTCTACGGTCATGATGAATAGCCAAACCCACATACCTAGACCCCTACGAGAGCGGCAAGAAACCCTACCAATTCTACAGTTAGGAGATCCGAACTTGACTCCTCGGGATGGTCTCCCATTGGACTCTAAGACCCGGTTACTTGTGCTCCCCGCCTTGGGTCTATCCTGATACAGAAAAGTAAATAATATACATCAATGGTGACATCATCCTCAACCCGGAAGTGTTCCAATAAAAGAATATTACATACAAGTTTTTACATGAATGAAAATGAAAAACTCCCATCTCACGCAAAACCCCCTGACTATTCAAACACGACGATCCAATATAACATATCCCAGCAACACATAACATCTCATGTCATCAACGTAAGCAAATATGTGTATCCCAATTGTCGTTGACATATATCAACGAAATCGGCGATACACCATATATTACACTTACGGTCGCAGAAAAGAAATAAAAACTACTATAATTAGAATCCGCAACCACCTTAGACATCATAAACCCGGAATATCACATACCCCGGATTTCAAGACTAACACTATAAACCCGGCATTTTAGTTTCAAATTGAAAACACTTTTCAATATCCAGTCGGGCAATTCGATAAGATTCCCAACAGTTGATCGAATGCTCGTCGGAAACATCAGTGGACGGCCGCACCCCCGATGCCGTCGACGAAGCGAACTTAGGCGGAACACCGCGGTCGTGAGCACCCGAACGGATACTTTTGGCTATGGGGTTCTCCTAAAGTCACTTGGTCGAGGCTATGGGACGTGGCTATCCAGTAGTGTTACCCGGCGAGCGTTCGCGTACTCTACGAGATTGCGACGGGGTTTTGATCTGAATCAAAACCCAGCGGCAACCGATCAAAAGAGACTAAATTGCTAGATTTACAAAATACTAATTAGTTTTCACAAAACTAATTATTGTGGATTCCAAATATTGTATCACAAATCACAGATATCTAGACGATATTAAACATTTCGATCGATTTATCAAACACCCAAAATTCCCAGAGACCTCACCACTTGAGTCACAGTTAAAAATACCCAGAGAGTGCCCCAAGTACCTACGGACCTGCACAAGAAGGCACGCTCCCTGCCTCACCAACGACGCCGCGGAACCGCCGTCAAAGGCATGCTTTGGCCGCGGTTCCGCGGTCGTTTGTTCGAGTTGGGCCGTCGTTTTTCTTATGTGTCCATAGAAAACCCTGCACAATTTTCTGAATATTTTTAATTAGAAAAATTCCAACTTTTGAAATTTTTTCCAGAGAGTGGGTTTTCTGGGTTTCGAAAAGTCGATCGAACACTTTAACTTTGCCTAGACTACTCCTAATGCTCTAGCATGGCTCTGATACCACTGCTGGGTTCGCTTAGCATCCCTGACGGGTTTCGGCACGCATCAAGTATGCAACATTAAAATTTTTAGGGTGTCGAGCGAGCCCGAACCAAGGATCTAACTAGAGAATTAGGGTTTATATAGCATGTAAACAAACTTTACACTAAGTGATATGGGAATACAACCTTTGTAGACCGGTCCTTCACTTCTAAAGATCCGTGTAGTAGTCCCTTTGCTCCAAGTAGTTGTGTCCCGGACTCTCGCTAGGCTCCACTAGACGAAAAGAACGAGCTTGCTCAAAGATCTTCGAGGCCGAAGATGATCTAGGTCGAAGAATCGCTAACTCAAGCAACCTCTTCACTAATTGATGAATTAGTGAAGTAAACAACCTATACTAAATGGCTAGTTTGGTATAGATTGATGAAATAGGAATTTTGCTCACTTTAGAATTGTTTTTCTCCTTTTCTTTTTCTTCTCACTTAAAAGATTTAGAGCAATGAAGGAGATGAGGAGGAAACTCAAGTGATCTCAAGTGATGAACCATGGGTGAAAAAATATCTCATATAACTCATGTAGAGACTTAACCATGGCTAAAGATAATTGTTAGGTTAATAAATATATAGAGTAAAACAAAATTAGTGGACTTAAGTCAAGGCTTCTACATGCTTCCACAAGCATCTTAGCCATGCTAATTTCCACCTAATTTTGATTTTTCCCTTAATATTTAAACACCCAAATTATCTTTACTTTGGTATGAGTCTCATACACCCAAGTCCAATGTATCATCTAGCATGACATAAAATAAATAAATTAACATATATCATATATATATTTAAATGTATTTAGAGAAAACAATTTCTTAAGAGAGCTAATATTAGTTAATGTATATTAATATATCAAATATATAATTATACATTAAATTATTAAATCAACACTTGATTTAATAATCCGGCTATATCGCATACAACTGACTAATATCATATACATGTATATCAAATATACATATAACAAATTATTGAATCAACACTTGATTCAATAATCCGGTTATATCACATATAACCAATATCGCGAGATTAGAATACTGTATCACATACAAGTATTAATCTCGGTCCCGCAGATATCACATATGTGCCCTACTTCGTTTCGCATGAGCTAGAAAACCTCTGTGTAGGACTCTAAAGATTCGTCAATACGGCAGCAGTAGGTGATGATCATATCAGTCACCCACAATCCGTCAGCGGTGCAAGCTGGACATAACGGCTACTCGAGTATTGAGCAATTAGAAGATCAATAAGCAATCTTGTCCATACTCCTGTGAATCCAATAAGTAACACTACCGTACAGTCCGATCTCTTCGTCTGATATGTCCCATATCGAGTCTGGGGTGGTAAACGTCAGACCCCAATAACTTGATAAGTCATGCCAATGTGAGGCTCATAACGGGTCGAGAAACTACTGATAACACTTACCATTAAATCTCAGTATCAGCTATGGCCAGGGACTTCCTGTTATGGCCAATCGAACATAACGCAACATCAACCTCCAATACCGGGAGAGACGAAACCCCTCCTATCGCTCATTGCCTCCATATGACTCGGGACTGTACCCAAAAACCACCTGTTTGCACGCTCTCTTGAATGTGGTAGGGTGGAAATCAAAGCACAGTGGGAATCATGATTGGTATGTGATTTCACGATCAAAAATATAATTACCGCAATCAAGAAACGGCGTCGCTTCGCAGCTAGCCGGTGAGTGCGGGTCGATCCACAGGGACGGGTAAATTCCTTTAGTGTGTCTTAACGAGTTGATTCTATTTGTCGTTTTGGTTTTATAAAAATCTAGATCTAAAACTTAATTAATCTAATTTAAAATCTTGCTAGGGTTAGGCTTAGAGGAAGTTTTGGAGATTGATGTTTCCTCACCGCTTTCAATGCCGTATTTTAAATCCATTAGGTGTTACAGTAATTATCGATAAAGTGGGTACGACTCTTTTGGGAAGATGTTTTCTTCCTCTAGATTCGTATCCTTCCTTTATCGTTAATTACCCTAACCCCCATGGAAAACGCGCGCAACCGGCCCTTTATACTGCGGTTCACCGTTACATCGAGGGGTAGGGTGCCGCAGGGAGCGGTTGTGCGTGCATGCATGGAGTTCTTAATGGGTTAGGCATTGAAAGGGGTGAGAGATCTCATCTCTCAACCCTTTCCCTAAGGCTAACCCTAACAAGCGAGGAGACTACTCGCTCATTAGGGGATGAAATAACATTAAAAGAATAAAAGAAAAATACTTACTAATGGTGATGGCTCCCTCCAAGCGATAAAGAACAGATCTGAATGTCACGTCCAGAATTTCTGAATTTTATTTATTGAAAAGAGGCATACAATTTTTAGATCTAAGATTACAATTTATAGGAAAATAGAAAACCTAGGGCTACAGACTCTCGCACATGCAAAATTACAGATTTGACCCCTGAGAATCCCAACACCAGAACAGTCGCAGCAACAGAAGAAATCTCCACCGACACGGGCGCTTGATGGCCGCGGATCCGCGGCGCCAGCATGGGTTTGGCCGCGGATCCGCGGCCAAACTAGGGAATTGGGCTTTGTTGTTTTTGGGGCTTTTTCCTTGGCTCTTTGGGCTTCTGTTTTTACTTTTCTTTTCTCTGTTGGACTTCTGGATCTTCTCCAGATTTTTAGTGAAGACTTGTATTGGGCTTTTTAACCGTTTCACTTGACTTTTTGGACCTTGCACTGTTCTTCGACTAGGCTCGACTGAGATCCGTCTAATTGTTGGTCAAAAGTCCCCTTTTTCTGTTGTTTTGTGTCTTTCTCACTGTATTTGCTCCAGAAACCTGTAACCTGTAATATGCAACAAACGTGCGTCAAGAGTACCTGTTTATTTATAAAAAGGATAAGAATAGGGGAATGATAAATGCAATATTATGGTCTGAACAAATACCCCCAAACTTACCTTTTGCTCGTCCTCGAGCAAACTTATTATTTTATTCTCTAAAATCCTAACCGTACTTTCGCAGGGAAACGCGATTGCACTGAGCACGTGCAACAAGCCGTTAAACCTCTAGGTGTCCCTAGTAGGTGGAGTGTTGTCTCCTGAGGGTTTTCAGCGGATTACACCCACAAAATCCTATCAACTTGGCCCATTGACTTTTGTTCTCCAATTAGGTCTTCTAATAAGGAATTCTATTATCTTATACTTGTAAATTATCCACCCATATTCTTCACGCTTCCTCATTATTTAACTTAAGATTATATATGTTATGTAGACTTACTTAGCTTTCGGCATTTCCTAAGTTTTCCTTCCAGGGTTTTATCTCCACTTAGGAATTTCTATCAACTCTACTAAAGATACAAGTTCTATTCTTCATTCCTCTCTCTTATCTAAATTCCAATCACATACCCCTACGTGTGTGTATAGATCACCCCTACACTCGGAAATTCAATTCAAGCAATCATGCCCTTGTCCATTGTCCAAAGTACTAATTAGTTGGTGAATGAAATTTGCTTACACATCCTTCATGCGACCGTTAATACTTCTTGAGGTACCAACGACCGATTACAAAATGCGCTTGCGCTTTAAAGCGTACTTCCTAGTCTTTGCAATACCCAAGGCTTTAGCAGTGACTCCCAAACCAGTTGGTCTAAGGCAATAGGTGATGAAGCACCCTCGCTAAATATTTTTCTATTTTTACAGCCTTAAGTAATCACAAAAACCAGTGTCCATTTTTTTCTTTATTTTCTTCGTACTAAGGACTTTAGACAAGAGTATTTCAAGGTCTCTTCTACTATTCCAAGTTTCAAGGTGCGTGATTGTGCAATTTTGTAGGGTATACATTTTCAGAATCTAGACTTAAGCTAGAAACTATCTTTCAAACTTATACTTTAATTAGAACATCAATACTCTTCCCTTGTTTCGACTTAGCCCAAGAAGTGAACCCAAAATATGCCTATTTCTAAATAAACTACAAGGCATATACTTTCTACCGTTAAACTTTAAGGAATGTTATTTTTAGGGTTTTTAATTCACTAAGTCGAAGATCTAGTTGTTCCTAGCCAGTTAACCTATTAGTCAAACTCAAGTCAATTAGCCAAAATTGAATACATTAATTTTTATAATTTTTGAAATTTTTCAAATTTTTATGGGTTTTCAAATAAGTATGCAAATGCAAAAATATGTACAAATGAATGCGAAGGAAGAAGACGTACCGAGCATACCCCCAAACTTGAACTTGACAGTGTCCTCACTGTCATGCTAAACCAAGAGGGTCAAAATACCGATACTCCCCTGTTTATTTATTTATAATTTTTTTAATGTTTTGAATTTTTTTTATTTTTTATAGAAAAAGAAAACAAAAGGATATATACATATATACAAAGGTTCCCCCCAAACTTAAGCTTGGCCTTACACAAGCCAAAGGTTAGCACCAACCATTCAAAGATCTTATCATGGTAATGGTAGAGTTGGTGCAAGAATGGGATGGAAAGAAAAGAGATGAAAAGCACGCGAGACCGTGTGAAAAGAAGAATGGTAGAATATGGTCTCGGTGGGGGAGAAGAAAGATGGAAAGAAGAAAGAAGTGGAGTGCGATCTTGAGGGTGTAAATTGAGTGAATAAATTAGCGCAATTTGTGATGACCGATGTGTTAAAAGCGATTGCGCTAACCTATGAACTCGTCGTGTAATGGGGTCAAATCCCTCAAGATTCGCAAGAAAACATGGGTACGCCGAACTTGGTATCGGAGATGAAAGCGTAACGGTCATTTGTTCGGTCGGAACAATAGGAAGGAGGGAGGGTGATATAACAGTCAAAGGTTCAGGAGGCTGAATTGGAAAATCCGACACATTCAATAAAAATGGTTCAACCTCGATATTATCCTCAAGACTCTCCTCAGTACTATCCTCAATATGTAATTCAGCCATGCCATTATCATCAAAATCTAGACGCATATGAGATTCGGGGAAAACATTTAATAATTCAGGATGATGATTTGAACATAAAATTTCTATTAAATCGACAGGTTCATCATCCGAAATATTCCCGGCGTCTATATCCTCAATCAAGTGAAAATCAGTTTCTTTAGACACTTCATCCACAGCATGGATATTTATCAATGTAGGTTCTAGAGTGGAGGTGTAAAGATCGAAAGGATTAGGTGCGGTTTCACTTGAAAGTGGTTCCTCACAATTTGGCAAATCAAACACTACAAAATCGCACAACTCATTTTTATTTTCAACTGGTGAATCATTTGGAACAATCGATGGAAAACCGGAGTTGTGGGTTTCAATTGGGTAAGGGTAGGTTTGATTTGAAAATCCTCTCTCATTCTCACTCTGTCCAACTGCCGCCTTACACATTGAAAAATTCGGAGCTAACGGGACACTAGCTACCGGTTCACTAGGTTGCGTAAGGGCGGCCATGGATGCTTCCACTGTCCTCATCATTTTATTTGTTGCAGCAATATATGCTTCCAACGACTCTTCCAAACTAGACTTAGGTGGTGAGGGGGTTTCAGTAAAAGATTCAAAATTGGTTGGATATGTGAAACTCCCTAATGGCTGTGTCGAAACAGCGTCTAGTGAAGGTGGGAAAGTCGGGTATGACTGGTAGGAAGTGGGTGGTAAGACAGGAGTAGGGTCAACATATGGATAAGAAGGTGAATAATCGTGTGGATCCCTAAAACTAGATGAGTGGAGAGGGGTGAAAGATCGACTGCGAGATTGAGCAATATGCTCAGCAATGGACATCGGCCTAGGAGTGACAGAAGGACTTGAAGAAGTGGTGTCAACATATGTAGGTTGTAAAGGTTGACTCGGTTGACACAAAGTGGGTTAAAAAGTCAAACTATTTCTCCTAGACGCCTCTATTTGATCTTTCAACGAAATTTTTCGCAAGGAGGGATCTTTTTTAAATTGACCGAAACAATTGACGAACGACGCAAAGTTAGGTTCGGGATACCAAGACTCGGCAAGAGATTTATGATATGGGGTACCCATGATAGAAGAATGCAAGGATTTCTTAGCGACAAAATTTTTGCAAGTTTTTAAAAGATTTTTCTTTAATTTTTTTTTATTGGAGAGTTTTGCAATAAGGCTTTAGAAAATGGGACTCGTGACACAAATGTATCAACCACACATGCACAATCAGACCTAGATCTAGGGTTGCCTAGGTCTACTAGACAGCTCCTAACTAGGGCTAGAAATAGACCTCAAACCGTCTCTTCACGGACAAATACGGCCAGGTAAGTGGGAAGGAACCACCACTACAGTGGGCCTAATTAAAAACCACTAGCCTAGACACCGCAATGTCGGTTAGGATAAACGGCTGATGCCTACCCTAGTCCTTTTCCTATTGAGCTCGCTGTCCTTAGGTCTGAGTCTAATCTTTTTTAATTAAAAGTGGTCGATGCAAAATGCTTAGGTGTTTTCTGGGGTCCTGGGAAGGGTGATGAAATCCCCACCCAATCTGAGATTGGTCAATTAGCCCCTTAGAGTCCGGTTAAATTTTGCAAAACAAATAAAATCACTTGCAATCAAAATTTTTAGCGCGGCGCAAAGAAATCTGCAGAAATCTGTTATTTAGAAGGGGGAGAAAGACTCTTTACGCAAAGAATTCCTGCAGAAAACATTTTACAGAGAGACATACTTTAGGTTGCAGAGGGAAGAAAGAGAGACAAACCCACAAAAGTTGGTGCGCTGACGTGGAAGGAGGAGCGCGGATCCGCGGCAGTTATGGGGTTAAGGCCGCGGAAGGGCGGCGCAATGGTAGGATCACACTTTGAAAAAAAATTGTACTGCTCTATTGTCAAATTTCCCCTCTGTTCTGATATGTACTTTTCTGATTTTCCCTCTGTAAATTTCCAGATCCGCGATTCGTCGCTGTTCCTGCAAGATTCAAAAATATACCCTTCAAACAGATCAAATTTGATAATAATTTTTTTTTTGTATTTTTTGTATTTTTTTTTTCAGATTTTTATAATTTTTAAAATTTATATCAACCCGAAAATTCACAAAAAGAAAAATTACGCCGTCCCCGGCAACGGCGCCATTTGATTGGTATGTGATTTCACGATCAAAAATATAATTACCGCAATCAAGAAACGGCGTCGCTTCGCAGCTAGCCGGTGAGTGCGGGTCGATCCACAGGGACGGGTAAATTCCTTTAGTGTGTCTTAACGAGTTGATTCTATTTGTCGTTTTGGTTTTATAAAAATCTAGATCTAAAACTTAATTAATCTAATTTAAAATCTTGCTAGGGTTAGGCTTAGAGGAAGTTTTGGAGATTGATGTTTCCTCACCGCTTTCAATGCCGTATTTTAAATCCATTAGGTGTTACAGTAATTATCGATAAAGTGGGTACGACTCTTTTGGGAAGATGTTTTCTTCCTCTAGATTCGTATCCTTCCTTTATCGTTAATTACCCTAACCCCCATGGAAAACGCGCGCAACCGGTCCTTTATACTGCGGTTCACCGTTACCTCGAGGGGTAGGGTGCCGCAGGGAGCGGTTGTGCGTGCATGCATGGAGTTCTTAATGGGTTAGGCATTGAAAGGGGTGAGAGATCTCATCTCTCAACCCTTTCCCTAAGGCTAACCCTAACAAGCGAGGAGACTACTCGCTCATTAGGGGATGAAATAACATTAAAAGAATAAAAGAAAAATACTTACTAATGGTGATGGCTCCCTCCAAGCGATAAAGAACAGATCTGAATGTCACGTCCAGAATTTCTGAATTTTATTTATTGAAAAGAGGCATACAATTTTTAGATCTAAGATTACAATTTATAGGAAAATAGAAAACCTAGGGCTACAGACTCTCGCACATGCAAAATTACAGATTTGACCCCTGAGAATCCCAACACCAGAACAGTCGCAGCAACAGAAGAAATCTCCACCGACACGGGCGCTTGATGGCCGCGGATCCGCGGCGCCAGCATGGGTTTGGCCGCGGATCCGCGGCCAAACTAGGGAATTGGGCTTTGTTGTTTTTGGGGCTTTTTCCTTGGCTCTTTGGGCTTCTGTTTTTACTCTTCTTTTCTCTGTTGGACTTCTGGATCTTCTCCAGATTTTTAGTGAAGACTTGTATTGGGCTTTTTAACCGTTTCACTTGACTTTTTGGATCTTGCACTGTTCTTCGACTAGGCTCGACTGAGATCCGTCTAATTGTTGGTCAAAAGTCCCCTTTTTCTGTTGTTTTGTGTCTTTCTCACTGTATTTGCTCCAGAAACCTGTAACCTGTAATATGCAACAAACGTGCGTCAAGAGTACCTGTTTATTTATAAAAAGGATAAGAATAGGGGAATGATAAATGCAATATTATGGTCTGAACAAATCACACAAGACTCTATGACGATCTCGGGTCTACAGACTAATCTGTACCAGTGTCATCAGAGAACTGCTATCTGACGTTTGGTATAATACCATCTAGGAGTTTTCGGCGAGTCTTGTTCAGTGTACCCGGTCTCCACTGAGCACCCGTATACAATCTTTGATGTCAAACACCAATGGATGTGGGATCATCCATCGCCCATCAAATGGGTCAAGAAACGCGTACGCTGGTCTACTCTGGAATATCGATGCCCCGTCTCGATACACCCACGACTAGGAACAATTAAAGGATGAACTTGTGGTCTACCCTGGCACCACTAGTATGATCTGCATCATAATCCTGATAGTCAGGTATACATCCTAAGGGCTTTATCAACATGTGAGAGCAAGACAGTATCACAATACTAGTCTACATGTTAAGATAAAGAGTAACCAGATAGCATACTATCATGTCGAGCAAGAAAGTCCTCCCTATATATGTCCAAGCATCCATTATAATATACAATCATATACAACAATGGCGTCTAGGGCATACATATAACTAACAGGATGGTCGATATCTTCCCATTCCTTAGAGTCGGACCGGTGACCTCGTCTCTTAGCGTAAGTTGAACAATAGCCAAGTTAGAATTGGTCGGTGTTGACTGATTCCCCCTTGATGTAGTTCCTAGATCCTTATCTTGGGATGGTAAGAATTTATCACTAGGAGGTTAGCCGTGCAGGGATCTGCGCGGTTGCCCCTTGGTGGGGCTTCGATCCTTAGCGTCGGTGGGTAGGAAGTCACCCGCTAAGGATAGACCGAGCAGGGAAGCTGCTCGGCGACCTCTTAATGAGGGCTTTGTTCCTTAGCATAGGTGGGTAGGAAGTTACCCACCTAGGATTGACCGAGCAGGGAAGCTGCTCGGTGGCCTCTTGGTGAGGGCTTTAGATCCTTGGCGTAGGTGGGTATGAAACTACCCGTCAGGGATTGACCGAGCTGGGTAGCTGCTCGGCGGCCTCTTTGTGAGGGCTTCGTTCCTTAGCGTAGGTGGGAGGTGGGTAGGAAGTTACCCGCCAGGGATTGACCGAGCAGGGAAGCTGCTCGGTGGCCTCTTGGTGACGGCTTTAGAGCTTTAGCGTAGGTGGGTAGAGAACTACCTGCCAGGGATGGACTGAGCAGGGTAGCTGCTCGGTGGCCTCTTGCTGAGGGCTTCGTTCCTCAGCATAGGTGGGTAGGAAGTTACCCGCCATGGATTGTCCGAGTAGGGAAGCTGCTCGGTGGCTTCTTGATGAGGGCTTTGGATCCTTGGCGTAGGTGGGTAGGGAACTACCCGCCAGGGATTGACCGAGCAAGGTTGCTACTCGGTGGCCTCTTGGTAAGGGCTTCGTTCCTTAGCGTAGGTGGGTAGGAAGTTACCCACCAGGGATTGACCGAGCAGGGAAGCTGTTAGTTATGTATATGCCCTAGAGGCCATTGTTGTACATATGATGTATATTATAATGGATGATTGGATATATATAAAGAGGACTTTCTTGCTCGTCATGATAGTATGCTATTTGGTTTCACTTTATCTTAACATGTTGACTTGTATATGTTTACTGTCTTACTCTCACATGTTGATAAAGCCCTTAGGATTTGTACTCGACTACTGGGACTATGATGAGATCATACTAGTGGGGCCACGATAGTCGATGAGTACATCCTATAACTGTTCCTAGTCGAGGGTATATCGAGACAGGGCATCGATACACCAGAGTAGACTAGCGTATACGCATCTTGACCCATATGATGGGCGATGGATGATCCCATATCCATCGGTGTTTTGACATCAAGGATGGTGTACGGGTGCTCAGTGGAGACTGGGTACACTGGACGGACTCGCCGAGAACTCCCAGATGATGATATACCACACGTCAGATGGCAGTTCTCCGGTGACACTAGTACAGGGTAGTCTGTAGACCCGAGATCGTCATAGAGTCTTGTGTGATTCCCACTGTGCTTTGATTTCCACCTTACCACGTCCAAGAGGGCGTGCAAAACGGTGGCTTTTGGGTGCAGTCCCGAATCACATGGAGGCAATGAGCGATAGGAGGGGATTCGTCTCTCCCGGTATAGGGAGTTGATGTTGTGCTGTGTTCGATTGGCTATAACTGGAAGTCCCTGGCTAGGGCTGATATAGAGATTTACTGGTAAGTGTTACCAGTAGTTTCTCGACCCGTTATGAGCCTCGCATCGACACGACTTATCGGTTATTGGGGTCTGACGTATACCAACCCTAGACTTGATATGCGACATATCAGACGAAGAGACTGGACTGTACGGGAGTGTTACTGATTGGATTCACAGAAGAATGTATAGGCTAGCTTGTTGATCTTCTGATCGCTCAATGCCTGGGTGGCTGTTACGTTTAGCTGACCGCTTGCAGCTTGTGGGTATTTGATATGATCATCACCTGCTACCAGCGTATTGACGATTCTTTAGAGTCCTACACAGAGGTTTCTTGACTCAGGCAAAACGGAGTAGGGGCATATATGTGATATGTGCAGGACCGAGGATAATGCGATATGAGATACCGTATTATATTCTCGCGATATTTAGATATGAGCCGGGTCATCGAATCAAGTATTGATCCGATGAATCGGTACATGATATATTAGTCGCTTATATTCGATATAGCCGGATTGTCGGATCAAGTGTTGATTCGATAATTTAATGTATAATAATATATATGATATATTGTATTACATTATCTAATATTGGCTCGCTCTATTATTTCATTTTCTCACCGGATAATACATTGATATATATGCGATATATATTAATTGTATTATTTTCTTTTGTTACAAATATATAATATATATGTGATATATATTACTGTAACATGATATGATTAATAATGAAACATGTTTAGTGGAGATTAAACAAGGTTAGGGTTTGATTTGGGTTAGTTCTTTCTTGATGCTTCTAGAAGGATTTCTTTTGTCATGAGAAAGATATTATGATTGATATTTTCTTATGACTCATTCTTTAACCCAACCCAAACCCTAGCCTTAGTTAATTCTCTACAAGGGTTATCCTTGTCATCCTTAACCATGGTTGCATTATTGATCATATATTCATTTCATTATTCATCACAAAAGGTTTAATTCATTTTTCTTCTTCTTCTTCAAGCTTGAGCTTTGAGAAATCTTACTAGGTTTTCATTTTGTGATGTTTATTTGTGAGAATTTGATATAAAAAGAAAGCATAAATACTACTGCATCATCCTCATCTAATCTAGCCAATTAGATTATGGTGTTCACCTCATTAGAGTGAGAGAGCTTGAGTTATAGAAACTTCGACGTAGATCATCGGAGAAAAGGAACACTACAAGCTAGCATGGATCGTTCGAGTCGCGGAGCCTCTCTTGAGTCCGGGAGATCGTGGATCGCGGCGAAGGGACTTCTACTCATAGCTTATGAAGCGAAGGAGCGGACTACAAAGCTTGTAATCCCTCACTTTTAGTTGTAAAGATATTTACTTGCATGTTAAACCCTAATAATCTACTAAAGATCCCGGCTTTGGGTTGTTCGGCACGTCTAAATTTTTATTCGGGCATGATTGATGCCTTATAGACCTTCATAAGAGTGCCTAGGATCCCTACAGTGGTATCAGAGCATAGTTAGAGTATTAGGCGACGTGTACAAGAAGTTAAAACTCCGATCAAACCCCGAAATACCGATTTTGACCCCTTCTCTGGACAATTTTTAAAAATGTGATTTTTTCTGCATTAAAAATAATTTAAAAAATTTGTAGGGAATTTTAAGAGTTACCATGAAAAACGTGCCCCCAAAGCTCTCATTTAGCCACGAAACCGCGGCAAGAACCTACTTGTCACGGCGGTTCCGCGGCAGGAACAGTGCATCGGGGAAAGGGTTTTATACTGCAATGTTCTGTGATGAGATCATATTACTGCCTGAGACGAATGCTTATTCTATATATATATGCTGATATATAAATATTATTGCTTTCGTTTTTTCTGTGATGCTTAGGAAGCATAAGCTGATGGGATATATTAATGAGATTAATAAAAAGAAAAGAAACCTAAAAGATGTTGTAGAATCAAAACTTTATAAAAATGGTAGCTACAGTTTTGCTTTGCATAGCGGTATATATGATATACCCTGCACCTTATTCGATGGGGAAAGAGCCGAGATCCCTTCACCGGGAGTGACCTCTTTAGCGAAACTGGCAGATGCTACAAACTCGCGGTTTAGTTTTTGACAGCTTATATAGTTCTTACTTTGCACAGCGGTATATTTGATATACCCTGCACCTTATTCGATGGGGAAAGAGCCGAGATCCCTTCACCGGGAGTGATCTCTTTAGCGAAACTAGAAAAGCCTAAAAAACACTCCTTTTCAAAAGATCACTTGTTTCTACAACGATATCAAGTTCATTACGCAATAGGTTTTCAGAAAAACCTGACGTAGCCCTCCGTCATTTCAGATAAGTCCTACTTAGTATTCGTACTACGTTTGTTGACCTCCGTCAAGACGTAGTGTGCGGAAGCTGACTAGTATTTATCTGCTTATGCATATGATGCAGATTGGATTAGGGTAGTCGTACGGCCTTGTTGACCTCCGTCAAGGGTCGTGCGGGTGGGTTTAATTCAATCGGAAAATGTCGGGTTGAACTTGACTAGTACCCTATGGTTTGTTGACCTCCGTCAAGGTCATAGGACGCTAGGGGCAAAATATTATCGGGAATTTCAAGTGTTGAAATTTGCAATGAGATTGCATACCTCCTATGAGATAGTTGGATCCCGATACCCGCTGCGAGTAAGAGTTACTCCTGGGAGAGTTTTACACAGGACAATTAGCCGATCAAGTAGGTGTCTAGAAAGGTGTTAACGGGGTTATACCTCTGGGAAAACGAGGTTTATTTTAATTAGGTCCGTGCGAAAGCACGGGGAACCTCCCTCAAGTACCGACACTGATCTGGCTAAAAGATTGACGAAATTGTAGGGTGTAATTAATCCCGGCTAATCTTACCTTTTAGGGTTTGGAAGAAGATTTGATAAAAACAGTGGGAGACATCCTGATTAGATAATCTAATAACCAATCTAATCTTGCAAGAGCATACGCTAAAGTGTTTTCTTCTCTCTCTCTCTCCAGGTAGCGACCATGTCAGGCCATAATCAAGATAATAATATGGATGTATTGACTGAACCCACTTATTATACTGAGCAGGGGATCGTTGGTCCCGTTCTTTCTTATAAGAGTTATAAGACTGAACAGGAAACAGGAAAATATCTGGATTCTCATGCCGCCCAAATGGCGAACATGCATGTTGATGCACCTTCTTCGGGTGTGTTAGTTATTCAGAACTGTTTCTCAGTTCACCCTACGTCCTGGGTATTAGATACCGGATCGGGATCCCGTATATGTAAAATGTTACATGGGCTACGTAAAGGTAGAGAACTGGAAAAAGGTGATCATTCCGTTCAAGTAGGGAATGGTGCAAGTATTGCAGCCAAAGCAGTTGGCGAATATCACCTAGTATTACCAAGTAGTAATACACTGATTCTGAATGAGTGCTATTATATACCGAACATGATGTGCAACATTATATCAGTTTCTTTATTAAGTAAAGAAGGATATAATTTTGTAGTACAGGATAATATTATGAACATGTTCCTGAATCAAAAGTTGATTGGATCAGGCTCGTTACATAATGGCATATTCATTCTCAATCAAAATACAGTCCTTAATATACAAAACACACACAAGAGGAAGAGTTCAGAAATGAACGAATCCTTCTTGTGGCATTGTAGACTTAGTCATAGCAATGCGACACGACTAGCTAAGTTACATAAAGATGGATATTTGAATCCGCTCGAATTATCATCTTATGATACTTGCCATTCATGTTTCAAATGTAAAATGACCAAAACTCCATTTATTGGACACGGAGAAAGAGCTACGGAACTCTTAGGACTGGTGCATAGTGATGTATGCGGTCCTATGTCTATGCATGCCAGGAACGGTTCTTCCCACTTTATTACATTCACTGACGATCTCTCAAGATTCGGACATGTGTTCCTGATGAAACACAAGTCTGAAGCTTTTGAGAAATTCAGAGAATATAAGCACGAAGTAGAGAACCAAACGGGCAAAAGTATTAAGATCCTTCGATCTGATCGAGGGGGAGAATACTTGAGCAATGAGTTCCTAGATTATCTAAAAGAGAATGGGATTCTCTCTCAGCTTACCCCTCCTTATACACCACAGCACAACGGTGTATCGGAGCGGAGGAATCGCACCCTGTTAGATATGGTGCGCTCGATGATGAGCAATGCTGAGTTGCCTATTTCCTTCTGGGGTATGCACTTGAGACAGCGGCATACATACTGAATAAAGTTCCTACCAAATCTGTGCCTACCACCCCATATGAGATATGGGAAGGGAAGAGACCATATCTTAATTTTGTTAAGATATGGGGTTGCCCGGCCTATGTCAAAAGACAAAAACTAGACAAACTCGAGGCAAGGTCTGTTTTATGTAAGTTTATTGGATATCCCAAGCATTCACGAGGGTATATTTTCTACCACAGTGAGGAACAAAAGGTTTTTTTTGCTCAACACGCCACCTTTTTAGAAAATGAATTTCTTGCAAAAGAAATTAGTGGCTCTGAGGTAGAACTGGAAGAAGTTCCAGCAGAACAAACTACAACAGATGATTTAGTGGAACCAGAGGATTCAGTAGTACCCGACGAACCCCAGCCTCTCCGCCGATCTAGTAGGGTTTCTCATCCACCTGAGAGATACTACGGTTTTCTCATTGATGGTGGAAGCGAGGATTGCGTCATGGAAGATGATGACCCGACTAGTTTCGAGCAGGACATCACGAGTGGTGACTCTGTGAAATAGCTGGATGCAATGCTATCTGAGATGGAATCCATGTACACCAACAAAGTATGGACTTTGGAAAATGCTCCTGAAGGGGTAAAACCTATTAGGAGCAAGTGGATCTTTAAAAAGAAAATTGGTGTAGATGGAAAGGTTGAGACTTTCAAAGCTAGACTTGTTGCAAAGGGTTTTCGTCAACGACCAGGTGTGGATTATGACGAAACCTTTTCTCCAGTGGCTATGCTTAAGTCCATCCGGATCTTACTTGCCATTGCTGCATACCATGACTACGAAATCTGGCAAATGGATGTTAAGACCGCCTTTTTAAACGGTGATTTAGAAGAGTGCGTGTACATGACTCAGCCAGAGGGTTTCGTAGATAGTGGGAGCAGCGGAAAGGTGTGCAAGCTGCTTAAATCCATCTATGGGTTAAAGCAAGCATCGCGGAGTTGGAACATATGTTTTGATGTTGTAGTCAAAGAGTTTGACTTCATCAAAAATATATATGAACCTTGTATTTATAAGAAGGTTGCAGAGAGTAAGGTTGTCTTCCTCGTATTATACGTCGATGACATACTCTTGATAGGAAATGATGTTCCTATGCTGCAATCAGTCAAGCTCTTCTTATAACAAAGATTCTTAATGAAAGATCTAGGTGATGCCTCCTGCATACTGGGAATTATGATCTATAGAGATAGATCTAAACGGATATTGAGATTGTCCCAATCCAGGTACATTGACACCATACTAAAGAGGTTTAGTATGGAAGAACCCAAGCGTGAGAACCTACCCACGATCTCTGGACTCACTCTTTCCAAAGAGATGTCTCCCAAGACTGATTTGGAAAGATCTCGCATGCAAGGGATACCCTATGCTTCAGCAGTAGGCTCTATCATGTATGCGATGCTATGTACCAGACCTGATGTAGCATACTCACTAAGTGTAGTGAGTCGGTATCAAGCAGATCCTGGAGAAAGTCACTGGATAGCTGTGAAGAACATTCTCAAGTACTTGCGAAGGACTAAGGAGATGTTCTTGGTATATGGTAACGGAGAACTCCAGGTGGAGTCCTTTACCGATTCCAGCTTCCAAAGTGATAAGGACGACTCTAAGTCGCACTCGGGATTTGTCTTTACCCTCAATGGAGGGGCGTTATGTTGGAAGAGTTCCAAATAGGATACTGTTGCAGACTCGACGATGGAGGCTGAATACATCGCTGCCAACGATGCTGCCAAAGAGGCCGTCAGGATAAAGAAGTTCATTACTGAACTTGGTATGGTTCCATCCATTGAGCATCCAATACCTCTGTATTGTGATAACAATGGAGTTGTGGCTTTGGCCAAGGAACCCAGGTCCCATCAGAAGTCCAGACACATTCTGAGGCAGTATCACCTGATCAGGGAGATAGTTGATCGCCGGGAGATCGAGGTCAGGAGAGTAGATACGAAGCACAACACTGTGGATCCACTCACGAAGGCCATTCCCTAGATACAGTTTGAGAGATTATTCGGGATGCTAGGTATGAGATACTACAGCAGCTGGCCTTAGTGCAAGTGGGAGATTGTTAGTTATGTATATGCCCTAGAGGCCATTGTTGTACATATGATGTATATTATAATGGATGCTTGGATATATATAGAGAGGACTTTCTTGCTCGTCATGATAATATGCTATTTGGTTTCACTTTATCTTAACATGTTGACTTGTATATGTTTACTGTCTTACTCTCACATGTTGATAAAGCCCTTAGGATTTGTACTCGACTACTGGGACTATGATGAGATCATACTAGTGGGGCCACGGTAGTCGATGAGTACATCCTATAACTGTTCCTAGTCGAGGGTATATCGAGACAGGGCATCGATACACCAAAGTAGACTAGCGTATACGCATCTTGACCCATATGATGGGCGATGGATGATCCCATATCCATCGGTGTTTTGACATCAAGGATGGTGTACGGGTGCTCAGTAGAGACTGGGTACACTGGACGGACTCGCCGAGAACTCCCAGATGGTGATATACCACACGTCAGATGACAGTTCTCCGGTGACACTAGTATAGGGTAGTCTGTAGACCCGAGATCGTCATAGAGTCTTGTGTGATTCCCACTGTGCTTTGATTTCCACCTTACCACGTCCAAGAGGGCATGCAAAACGGTGGCTTTTGGGTGCAGTCCCGAATCACATGGAGGCAATGAGCGATAGGAGAGGATTCATTTCTCCCGATATAGGGAGTTGATTTTGTACTGTGTTCGATTAGCTATAACTGGAAGTCCCTGGCCAGGGATGATATAGAGATTTACTGGTAAGTGTTACCAGTAGTTTCTCGACCCATTTATGAGCCTCACATCGACACGACTTATCGGTTACTGGGGTCTGACGTATATCGCCCCTAGACTTGATATGCGACATATCAGACGAAGAGACCAGACTGTACGGGAGTGTTACTGATTGGATTCACAGGATAATGTACAAGATAGCTTGTTGATCTTCTGATTGCTCAATACTTGGGTGGTTGTTACGTTTAGCTGACCGCTTGCAGCTTGTGAGTGTTTGATATGATCATCACATGCTACCGGTGTATTGACGATACTTTAGAGTCCTACACAGATGTTTCTTGACTCAGGCGAAACGGAGTAGGGGCACATATGTGATATGTGCGGGACTGAGGATAATGTGATATGAGATATCGTATTATATTCTCGCGATATTGAGATATGAGCCGGGTCATCGGATCAAGTATTGATTCAATGAATCGGTACATGATATATTAGTCGGTTATATTCGATATAGCCGGATTGTCGGATCAAGTGTTGATTCGATAATTTAATGTATAATAATATATATGATATATTGTATTACATTATCTAAAATTGGCTCACTCTATTATTTCATTTTCTTACCGTATAATACATTGATATATATGCGATATATATTAATTGTATTATTTTCTTTTGTTACAAATATATAATATATATGTAATATATATTAGTGTAACATGATATGATTAATAATGAAACATATTTAGTGGAGATTAAACAAGGTTAGGGTTTGATTTGGGTTAGTTCTTTCTTGATGCTTCTAGAAGGATTTCTTTTGTCATGAGAAAGATATTATGGTTGATATTTTCTTATGACTCGTTCTTTAACCCAACCCAGACCCTAGCCCTAGTTAATTCTCTACAAGGGTTATCCTTGTCATCCTTAACCATGGTTGCATTATTGATCATATATTCATTTCATTATTCATCACAAAAGGTTTAATTCATTTTTCTTCTTCTTCTTCAACCTTGAGTTTTAAGAAATCTTACTAGGTTTTCATTTTGTGATGTTTATGTGTGAGAGTTTGATATAAAAAGAAAGCATAAATACTACTCCATCATCCTCATCTAATCTAGCCAATTAGATTAGGGTGTTCACCTCATTAGAGTGAGAGAGCTTGAGTTATAGATACTTCGACGTAGATCATCGGAGAAAAGGAACACTACAAGCTAGCTTGGATCGTTCGAGTCGTGGAGCCTCTCTTGAGTCCGGGAGATCGTGGATCGCGGTGAAGGGACTTCTACTCGGAGCTTATGAAGCGAAGGAGCGGAATACAAAGCTTGTAATCCCCAACTTTTAGTTGTAAAGATGTTTACTTGCATGTTAAACCCTAATAATCTAGCAAAGATCCCGGCTTTGGGTTGTTCGGTACGTCTAAATTTTTATTCGGGCATGGTTGATGCCTTATAGACCTTCATAAGAGTGCCTAGGATCCCTACAGAAGCTGCTCGGTGGCCTCTTAGTGGGGGCTTTGCAGGCTTCTGTTCGCCTTTATGGGGCGCCGTTCAATCTCCCTTGACCCGTAAAATCGGGAAGAGTGACCGTCGCATTCAACATGTGGCAGAAACACACAGGCAAGGCGCGACGCTCCAAGGTTCGCGTTGTTCCAACTTTCATTGACCGCCAAAAGGCTCGTGCGGATTGGCATGGTCGCCACGTGGCAGCTCTGTGTTGGGAAATTTGAAAATATCCCACGAATCGCGTTGCTGCGCGCATAAATTTTGGCTTTTAGGGATTCTGTTGGGGCTATAAATAGCGAAGGCATGTTGGTTTCTTTTAGCCTTGCATTTCTGAAAATGGCCGGACGTCCGTGTGTGCTCATCAGGGAGATCATTTCCCGTGATGATGTGTTTCTCTATAGTCTCGACCGCTCCGAACAGACGTATGGGGCGGTGATAGACCGCGTGGAGGACCACTTCGGACGCCTTCTTCCCCGACGTTCTCCACTCCTCCAAATGCTTATTTATGCGATCTAGAGGAGGTCCCTGGGTCTGCACAACGCCTTGTCTCCACAGCTGAGAGATGAGGCGATCTAGAAGTTGCACTCACTTTACCACATCGGCTTGATATCGAAGAGCAGGTGGGACCGATCGGTGGATCTTCTTCTGGAGTGTTTCCAGAAGAGGTTTGTCGCCGCTTCTTGCCCAGCAGGAGGGGAGGCTGGTGCTTCCGTGGCTGCCAGGGTGAGCAGGCAATGCCAGAGGAAACTCGGGTCCGGCTGTTTGATATCTCCTCGGAGTACCATGAACATTGCTTTCTTGATCCTCGAGCACCCTTGTTGTAATCGTAGTTTTTTTTGTAAGGCTGAGGAGCCCATAGTACCTTTTAATGAATAAAGTTCTTCTTTTCTGATGTGCTTTGTCTCTTAGTACTTTTTACGTACTCTCTCGGAAATGAATCTAGGGATCTCAAAACCGAGAAAAAGAAGAAAATTTGCGGAAGAAGTCCGTTTTTATTCAGGAGACTTAAGAAAATTTACATAGTTTTGAAAAGAAGAAAATACATTCATTTGTATAGTTTGAGTTTTTTAGCATTATAGGGCCGAAGAAACTTAAGCCCCCCGGCGTCTTGTAAGCGATAAGCTCCACCGGGCAATACTTCAGAGACGAGAAAATGGCCGTCTCACTTCGGGGAGAACTTATGCAGTTTGCTGTGATCTACGAATTCGTTCCGCCTTAAGACCAAATCTCCCGTCTTGAAGGCGTGATGCTTAACTCATGCGTTGTAGGAGCGAGCAGTTTGTTGTTGGTAGACAACCGCTTTGATCTGTGCTCGGTCCTGCTTCTTTAGCAAGATGTCCAAATTGGTCCGGAGCGCCGAGGTATTGGCTTCGTCATCGAAGTGTTCGACTCTGTAACCGGGCAGTCCGATCTCCGCTGGAACCTTTGTCTCGGTACCGTAGTAGAGGCTGAAGGGAGTCTCTCCTATGGGCGTTTTATTTGATGCGCGTAAGGCCCAAAGTACTCGCGGAAGTTCCTCGACCCAACTGCCCTACCTTCTTTCCAAACGAGTTTGAAGACCTCGGATGATGTCTCGGTTAGCAACCTCGGCCTGTCCGTTGCATTGAGGATGTGCGACAGCGACAAACTTCATTAGTATGTGGTATTCATTGCAGAACTCTTTGACCTTGTCATTTTCGAAATTAGTCTCGTGGTCGGTAATGATGCACCTTGGGATCCCGAAACGAGAGATTACATTGTTCTGGAAGAACTTTATAGTAGTGGCGGCGTCCGGTTTTCTGATGGGGACGGCCTCAATTCACTTCGTGAAATAGTCTACCGCGACGAGAATGTACTTGTGTCCTCCCGTACCAGTGGGGCGTTGGCCCACCATGTCCATCCCCCACTGGGCAAAAGGCCAAGGGTGGTGAGGGCCATTAGCTCGGTTGCCGGGAGACGGGGTATGCTGCCATGGAGTTGGCAGCTTTTGCATCTTCTGATAAGCCTCTGAGCATCTTGGTATATCGTCGACCAATAATATCCTTAGAGCAGCATCTTCTGGACTAAGGCACGGGCCCCTTGATGTGCTCCACCGACCCCTTCGTGTATCTTACACAGGACGTAGTCGGCTTCGTGAGGGTCAACGCACCGGAGTAGAGGCTGTGTATACGACTTCTTGTAAAGGTTCTCATTGCTCCAGATGAAATAGCGGGCTTTGGCTTGAAGGCGGCGCGCTTCCCCTCGGTCTTCCGGAAGTGTGCCTTCTTAACTCCATGAGGGGCTTCCTCCAATCCTGGCCTTCTTCCTGAGCAGTGTATACTTGAAGTGTTACCTCTCTGTCTTCCACGATGGGCCACGGCAAGACTTCGAAGAGGATATTCCTCTTATTTTTGGCTGTATAGGAAGAGGCAAGCTTGCTCAGGGCGTCGGCTTGGGCGTTCAGGTGCCGGGATTCTGTTCCACTTGGACTTCATCAAAAAATTTTCGTAGTCTTTTCACCTCGGCCAAGTACTTCACCATGAGAGGCTCTCAGGCCTCGAAGCGCCCGGTCACTTGGCCGACGACTAGGGCGGAGTCGTTGCGAATCCAGATCTTCTTCATCCCTATCCTGGAAGCGATTCGCAACCCGGCTAGCAAGGCCTCGTACTCCGCGGCGTTGTTTGACGCTCTGAACCCGAGCTTCAAAGAGTACTCCATCTCTTCCTCGTTCGGGCCTCGAATGATAAGGCCGGCACCGCTCTCTTCCTCGATAGAGGATCCATCCATGTAGAGGACCCAATCGGGGACGGAGTAGTGTATTTCCTCGGCCGAGGGTCGGGACCCAGGGAAATGTGCCGATGCCGCTTCCTTGGTGGGGATAGTGCACTCGGCGACGAAGTCGGCCAGGACTTGCGCTTTGATAGCTTGCCTGGGGTGGCATTTGATGTTGAATTGGGATAACTCCCACCTCCATTTCTCCAGACGACCAGACGACTCGGAGGAGGCGAGAATAGTCCCTATAGGCCGCTCGTTGAGGACGAGGATGGTGTGTGCCTGGAAGTAATGTCGTAGCTTCCTTGAAGTGGTGATAGGCGCCAAGACTATCTTTTCTATGGCCGGGTACCTTGTTTCTGCATATTTTAAGACATGGCTCACGTAGTAGACTGGCTTATGTACTCCTTCGACTTCTCGGACGAGCACCGAGCTAGCAGCACGATCGGAAACCATAAGGTACAATAATAGCTCGTCTCCCTCGATTGGTCGGGTGAGCAGTGGGGGAGTTGCCAGGTGCGCTTTGAGCTGCTCGAAAGCGTTTTGACATTCTTCTGACCATTCGAACTTTGAGATCTTTCTCAGGGCTTTGAAGAATGGGAGGCACTTTTCTCCGGATCTCGACATGAAGCGACTCAGAGCGGCCACTCTCCCCGTGAGTCGCATGATCTCACATTGCTCTTTGGTGTGGCCATGTTGAGAATGGTGCCGATCTTTTCCTGGTTAGCTTCGATTCCTCGGTGGGTAACCATGAACCCTAGGAATTTCCCTCTAGTGACTCCGAACGCGCACTTGGCCGGATTCAGCTTCATTTTGTACTTGCGGAGGATGTCGAATGTCTCGCCAAGATCTTTGGTGTACTCTTCCGATGAGGTTGATTTCACGAGCATCTCGTCGACGTAAACCTCCATGTTCTTCCCGATCTGCGGTTTGAACATTTTATTAACTAGGCACTGATACGTAGCCCCAGCATTTTTGAGGTCGAAGGGCATCACTTTATAGTAGTATACCCCCGGTCCGTGGTGAATGTGGTAAGTTCTTCATCTGCCGGGTTCATACGGATCTGGTTGTAGCCGGAGAAATCATCCATGAAGCTGAGCAATTCGTGGCCTGCCGAGTTGTCTACTAGCTGGTCTATCCAAGGGAGGGGATAGTTGTCTTTCGGGCAGGCCTTGTTCAGGTTTGTGAAGTCGACGCACATGCGCCACTTCCTGTTCGATTTTTTAACCATGACTACATTCGCCAACCAAGTAGTCAATATTTCGAATGAAGTTGGCTGAGAGCAACCTATCGACCTCGTCCTCAATCGTCTTTTGCCTGATCGGCGTGAAACTTCGCTTCTTTTGTCTGACGGGTCGGGCCTTCGGGTCGACTCCGAGCTTGTGCGAGATTACATTGGGGTCGATCCCGGGCATGTCCGCAGGAGCCCAGGTGAACACGTCCGAGTTCCCTCGGAGAAAGAAAATCAAGTCTTCGCACCGGGATCCTGTTAAAAGAGATCCAATTTGGACGGATCATCCCTCATTCCCCTCGACGAGGGGGACTTCTGTTAGCGCCTCCATCGGGGCTCTTCGGATTTCTTTCTGTTCGTCGCGCGTATCCTAGGACCCCTGAAAATCATTTGCGTCTGCAAGGTCGTTGCCCTGCTCTTCGGTGGTGATGGTCTCGGTGAAGCAAATCTTGGTGATTTGCTGGTTCCCATAGGCCCGGCCTATCCCCTTTGATCTAATGGAAATTTGATCGCAAGGTGGTAGGTCGAGATTTGAGCCCGGAGGGCGTTTAATGTTGGACGTTCCAGGAGGATGTTGTAGGATGAGAGGATCCTAGTGTTAGTTATATGTGTGCCCTAGAGGCCATTACTGTACATACGATGTATATTGTAGTAGATGCTTGGACATATACATGGAGGACTTTCTTGCTCGACATGATAGTATGCTATCTGGTTGCTCTTTATTTTAACATGTACACTGATTATCTCTATGTTACATGTTGATAAAGCCCTTAGGATGAGTACTTGACTACCAGGATTATGATGCAGATCATACTAGTGGGGAAAGTGTAGTCTCTAAGTGTAGGGTTCCTAGGCACACAAGTGAGGTCTCACAAGGCATCAACCATGCCAATTTCAAATTTTAACGGTGCCGAGAAACCCTAACAAGATCGTTGGCTAGATATATAGGCGACAAAGCAAACTAGTTAACACTTAACTACAAGAATACGGACATACAACCTTTGTAGATCCGGTCCTCCACCTCCACGGTTCCGTGATGAAGTCCTCTCCGCTGTCCAAATGAAATCCCGGGCTCTAGCGTCGGCATCATCGGAGAAAGAGCGGGCTAGGTCATCGACGACGTGCCGAAGATGATCTACGTCGAGGCATCACTAGATCAAGCTCCACCTTCACCAAGCCTTGAAAACTTGTGAAGGAAACACACTTTACTACTTGGCAAGAGGTAGAGAATGAAGAAATAGGAAGTGGGTTCACTTTAGAATTGGATTTCTCACTCTTTTTCATCAATCACCATTGATGAAGTGAAGCTTTCTTCATGAAAGAAGATGAAGAAGAAGAAGCATCTTATTATGATCATTATTCCAAATGGAAAATCAAAGGAATCCTTATCATAATCTAACCATGGTGAAGTGTAGAGAATCAACTAGGGTTAAGTGGAGTGGTTAGGGTTAAGCATGAGACAAAATGGTGACTTAGTCAAAGCTTCATGAAGCTTCAACATGCAAGTCCAAAATAAGCCACCATTTCATTTCTTTATGCCATTTATTTTCCAAAATAAATAAACAAATAAATAAATGAATAAATAAATAATGGAAAAAAAACAAAACCCTAATTTCCAACTTAACCATGGTTTAATTCTTTACACTTAACCAAAAAGCATATATCATCAAATATGATACAATCATTTGCACAAAAAGTATATCACATATACAACTTGTACAACCAAGTGAGAAAATCCTTTGTAAAGTGAACCGATACTAGTTAATGCTAAGTAATATATCATATATATAATTATACATTAAATCATTAAATCAACACTTGATTCAACGATCCGGTCATATCGCATACAACCGACTAATATCCAATGTATCGGCTTATCGAATCAACCCTTGATTCGATAACTAGGTTATATCGCATACAACCAATCGATACATTCATCACGAGAATGAAATACGGTATCACATACACGCATTATTCTCGGTCCTGCACATATCTCATATGCGCTCCTATTTCGTTTCGCTTGAGCCAGGAAACCTCTGTGTAGGACTCTAAAGACTCGTCAATACGCCGGCAGCAGGTGATGATCATATCAAACACCCGCAAGCCGCAAGCGGTCTGCTAAACGTAACGGCCACCCGGGTATTGAGCGATCAGAAGATCGACGAGCAAGCCCGCTCACACTCCAGTGAATCCAACCAGTAACACTACCGTACAGTCCGGTCTGATCGTCTGATATGTCGCATATCTCGCCTAGGGGTAGTAAACGTCAGACCCCAATAGCTCGATAAGTCGTGTCGATATGAGGTCTATAACAATTCGAGAAACTACCGGTAACACTTACCAGTAAATCTCAGCAACCCTGGCCAGGGATTTCCTGTTATAGCCAATCGAACACAGCGCAACATCAACTCCCTATACCGGGAGAGACGAATCCCCTCCTATCGCTCATTGCCTCCATGTGACTCGGGACTGTACCCAAAAACCACCGTTTTGCACGTCCTCTTGGACGTGGTAAGGTGGAAATCAAAGCACAGTGGGAACCACACAAGACTCTATGACGATCTCGGGTCAACAGACTACTCTGTACCAGTGTCACCAGAGAACTGCCATCTGACGTAAGGTATAATATCATCTGGGAGTTCTCGGCGAGTCCGTCCAGTGTACCCAGTCTCCACTGAGCACCCGTATATCATCTCTGATGTCAAACACCAATGGATATGGGATCATCCATCGCCCATCTGTATGGGTCGAGAAGGTATACGCTAGTCTACTCTGGTGTCTCGATGCCCCGTCTCGATATACCCACGACTAGGGACTTTGAAGGATGTACTTATAGACTACCATGTCCCCACTAGTATGATCTGCATCATAGTCCAGGTAGTCAAGTACACATCCTAAGGGCTTTACCAACATGTAACAGAGAGACAATCAGTGTACACGTTAAGGTAAAGAGTAACCAGATAGCATACTATCATGTCGAGCAAGAAAGTCCTCCCTATATATGTCCCAGCATCCACTACAATATACATCCAATGTACAGTAATGGCCTCTAGGGCATACATATAACTAACAATCTCCCACTTGCACTAGGGCCATCTGTAGCAGTGGTTGCAGTATCTCATACTCAACCATCCCATAAAAATCTCTCTCTGGGAATAGGCCTTCGTGAGTGGATCCGCCGTGTTGTTCTCTGACTCTACTCTCCTAACCTCGATCACCCTGGAGATCAACCATCTCCATGATCAGGTGACACTGCCTTAGAATATGTCTGGATCACTGATGGGACCGGCGTTCCTTGGCATAAGCCACAACTCCATTGTCTCACAATGGTTGGAACGTAGTTCATCTCATGAACCAATATACACCCAAACAGCCTCCTTGGTAGCATCTTAAGTAGCGATGTATCCTGCCTTTATCGTCTAGTATGTCACGGTATCTAGCTTGGAACTCTTCCAACATACCGTCCCTTTACTGAGGGTAAAGACAATGCCTGTGACTGACATTCAGTCGTCTTTATCACTCTGGAACACTTCCAGTGATTCTCCCCAGAATCAATTGATACCATCTCACTACATCTAGTGAGAATCCTAACATCCAATTAGATCTATCTCATAGATCCAAAACCCAGGATTTAGGAGGTATCACTTTGATCCTATATGGAGAATCATTGTGATAAGCGGAGATTGACCGAGCGTAGCATAGGAAACTCCTTTCTTATCAAGAGTATGTCATCCACGTGCTCTACGAGGATCGTCACCATACTCCCTACTACCTTCTTGTATATACAAGGTTCATCCACCATTTTGATGATGTCAACTTCTTTGACTAAATCATCAAAACAGATGTTCCAACTCCGCGATACCTGCTTTATCCTATAAAGCATCTTGTACACGTTTCCGCTGCTCCCACTGTCTACGAAGCCCTCTGGCTGTGTACTTATAGACGTTCTCTTCTAAAACATCATTTAGAAAAGCTGTCATGACACCCAACTACCAGATATCGTAGTCATGGTATGTAGCCGTGGCAAGTAGGATCTGGATGGACTTAAGCATGGCCACTTGAAAAAGGTTTCATCATTGTCCACGCCTGGTCGATGACGAAAAACTTTAACAAGTCTAGCTTTGAAAGTCTCAACTTTTCCATCTACACCAAGTAATCTTCTCAAGATATACTTGCTCCTGATGGGGATTTAACCCTTCAGATATAGCAACTAAAGTCCATACTTTGTTGGTGTACATGGATTCCATCTCAGATCGCTAAGCATCCAGCCATTCTTACAGAGTCTCACTCCTGATGGCCAGCTCGAAACTAGTTGGGTCATCATCTCATGATGCAATCCTCGCTCCCACTGTCATAGAGAAACAGAAGTATCTCTTAGGTGGGTGAGGAACCCTACTAGATCGGCGGAGAGGCTGAGGTTCGTTGGTAACTATTGAATCCTTTGGTTCTGTCAAATCATTAGCTGCAGTTTTGTATAGCTGGAACCTTTCCAGTTCTACAAAACAGACCTTGCCTCGAGCTTGTCCGGATTTTGCTTTTCAGACATAGGCCGGACAACCCCAAATCTTAACTAACTTAAGATATGGGCTCTTCCCTTTCCATATCACATATGAAGTGGTAGGCAACTGATTTGATTCGAACCCTATTCAATAGGTATGCATCTTCTCAAGTGCATAACTCCCAAAAAAGAAATAGGTAACTCGGTAGTACTCATCATAGAGCACACCTTATCATATAGGGTTCTATTGCTCCGCCCCGATATACCATTGTGCTATGGTGTATACGGAGGAGTAATGCTGAGGGAGAATCTCATTCTCCTTTAGAATAGTCCAGGATTTCCATGCTCAAGCATTCTCCTCTTTGATCTCATCATAGGACATAATACTTATACCCTTATTGGTTCCCTACTTCTTATATTCCGTGAATATCTCAAAAGGTTCGGACTTGTGTTTCAACAGGAACATAGGTCTGAATCTCGAAAGATCATCAGAGAATGTAATGAAGTACAAAGAACCAGTCTTGGTATATATAGACAGGGGACCTTACATACATCAACATGTATCATCCCAAGAGTTCACTAACTCTTTCTCTGTTTCCAGTAAACGGAGCTATGGTCATCTTATCTCTGTGACATGACTGGCAAGTTTCACAAGATGTAAATTCAAACTGATTTAAATATGCATCTTCATGTAACTTCAGCTAGTCGGGTCGCATCGATATGACCTAGTCTACAATGCCTCAAATAGGATTCGTTCATTTCTGAACTCTTCCTCTTGTGTGTGTTCCGTATACTAAAGAACTGTACTTTGATTTAGAACATCAATGCTTTTAGATAACGTGCCTGATCCGATCAACTTTTGATATAGGAAATGTTCAAAACATTATCCAACAATACAAAATTATATCCTTTCTTTACTAATAAAGAGACTTATATGATTTTGTATATCAGGTTCGGTATCTAATAACATTCGTTCAGAATCAATGTATTTGTAATACAGGGTGACAGTGACCAACAGACTTGGCTGCAACACTTGCCCCGTTTTCTGCCTCATGAAACTTATCACCCGTTCTCAGTTCTTCTACCTTTCTGTAGCCCTATGTAACAGATTACATATCTGGGATCCTGATCTGGTATCACATACCCAGGACGTAAAGGATACTGAGAAACAGTTCTTTGTAATGAACACACCCGAAGATGATGCATCAGCATGCACTCTCTTCGTTTGGGCGGCACGGGAATTCTGGTAATCCCCTATTTCCTGCTCTGTCTTATAACAATTATAAGTTGGAGCGGGACCAACGTTCCCCAGCTCAGTATAATAAGCGGGTTCGGTCAATATTCCGTATTATTATCTTGATTAAGGCGTGATATGGTCGCTACCTGGAGAGAGAGAGAAGAAAACACTCAGCGTGCGCTCTTGCAAGAATAGATTGGTTATTATTTTATCTAATCAGGATGGTTCCCACTGCTTTTTATCAAATCTTCCTTCAAACCCTAAAAGGAAAGACTAGCCGGGATTAATTACACACTACAAGTTCGCCAATCTTTCAGCCAGGCCAGTGTCGGTACGTTGAAGGAGGTCCCCCGTGCTTTCGCACGAACCTAATTAATGTAAACCTCGTTTTCCTAAAGGCGTAACCTCGTTAACACCTTTCTAGACACCTACTTGATTAGCTAATTGCAATGTGTAAAACTCTCCCAGGAGTAACAATTACTCGCAGCGGGTATCGGGATCCAACTATCTCATAGAAGGTATGCAATCTCATTGCAAATTTCAACACTTGAAATTTCCGATAATATTTTGCCCCGAACGATCTATGACCTTGACAAGGTCAACAAACCATAGACCGCAAGTCAAGTTCAACCCGTCATTTCTTGATTGAATCAAACCCACCCGCACGACCCTTGACAAGGTCAACAAGGCCGCACGACTACCCTAACCCAATCTGCATCATATGCATAAGCAGATAAATACTGGTTAGCTACCGCACACTGCGCCTTGACAAGGTCAACAAACACAGCACGAATACTAAACAGGATTTATCTGAAATGACGGAGGGCTACGACAGGTTTTTCTGAAAACCTATTGCGTAATAAACTTGATATCGTTGTAGAATCAAATGATTTTGAAATGGAGTGTTTTTGAGGCTTTTCTAGTTTTGCTAAAGGAGTCACTCCCGGTGAAGGGATCGTCGGTCCTTTTCTCGTCAAATGAGGTGCGAGATATATCATATATATCACTGTGCAAAGCAAAAACACTTAAAAGCAATCAAAAGACAAACCGAGTGTGTAGCATCTGCCAGTTATTGCTAAAGTAGTCACTCCCGGTGAAAGGATCTCGGTCCTTTCCTTATCGAATAAGGTGCAGGATATATCATATATACCGCTGTGCAAAGCAAGAACTGTAGCTACCTGTTTTATTTTGAAATTCGATTCTACAACATCTTAGGTTTCTTTTATTTTCATTAATCACATTAATGAAATCCCATCATTTAAGTACCTAAACATCTCAGATAAATACGACGTACACTTATGCCATCCGCATTCGCCTCGATGTCCCCTCGTGCACCGTTAGGTTAGGTAACTAACGGCAGAGCGGGGCAGGGCTAGCGCGGGTGTAAAACATAAGTAACGTCTATATAATATATCATATATACTATATACTGTATCTATCACAGAACATCACATGATCACATCACAGATATCGCAGCAGAAGAATCATATGAAATATTGGATATACTAGGACGTCCATGTTTTCAATACGAGCCAGTATAAAACACGGATTCCACGGTCGCGATGAATAGCCAAACCCACACCCCTAGACCCCTACGAGAGCTGCAAGCAACCCTACCAATTCCAGGGTTAGAAGACCCGGACTCGACTCCTCGAGTTGGTCTCCCACTGGACCCCAGAACCCGGTTACTTGTGCTCCCCTCCTTGGGTCTATCCTAGTGCGAAAAAGTAAATAATATACAAAAGGTGACAACTTCCGCAACCTGGAAGTGCCCCAATAAAAAAATATTGCATACAAGTTTTTACATGAATGAAAATGAAAAACACAGTCATCTCACATAAAACCCCCCGGCTATTCAAACACGACGATCCAATATAACATATCCAGCAACACATAACATCACATGTCATCAACGTAAGTAAATATGCGCATCCTAATTGTCGTTGACATATAGCAACGAAACCGGCGATATCACATATTACACTTACGGTCACAGAAAAGAAAGTGTAAAACTACAACATTTGGAATCCGCAACCACCTCAGACATCGCATGCCTGACCAAATGAATTCTTTAGACATCGCATGCCTAACAATTATAAACCCAGCATTTTAGTCTCAAAATCGAAAACACTTTTCAATATCAAGTCGGGCAATTCAACAGGATTCCTGACATCCTGATCGAATGCTCGTCGCAAACTTCAATAGACGGCCGCACCCCCGATACAGTCGACGAAGTGCACCAAGGCGGAACACCGCTACCGCGAGCACCCAAATGGATGCTTTCGGCGATGGGGTTCTCCTACAGTCACTTGGTCGGGGCTATGGAGCGAGGCTGTCTATTAAGTTTACCTGGCGAGTATCCGCGTACGCTACGTGATTGCGACGGACTTTTGATCACATCAAAATTCCGTGGCAACCGATCAAGTGAGACTAAAGTGCTGTGTTTATAACATTCATTCAGTTATCTCATAACTTATTGTGAATTCCAATTATTGTATCCCGTTGCAGATAATTAGAAAATGTTAAACTTTCCGATCGAACATTCAAACACCCAAGTTTTCCCGATACAGATTAACACATGAAACAAGTCTAAAAACATTCAGTTCGTGCCTCAGTACCAACGGTCCAGCCGTAGAAGGGTCAAGCCAACGCCTCACATGTGGCATGCCGTACTGCCCCAAACCCGAAGGTTCAAAGGGCAGTTCAAGACGGTCACATAATCGAGTTAAGGTTTGTTGTCTTCTAGAGGGTCCATCGCGTTACTTGCACTACTTAGAACGTCGTTAAACTACGGAAAAATCCAACACTTGGAAATTTCCCGACAGGGGAAAAATTGGGTATTTATATCCGGTCGAACTTTTTAACATATTCTAAAATATCCGGAAAGCCACACAGACAAAATTTGATAATCCGATCGAACATTCGAATCCCCAAAACAACTCAGAAAATTCAACTCTTGAAAAAATATTAAAAATTCCCAGGAAAACCAGCACTGCATATTATGAATTACTGTGCAAAATTGGATGCCACAAAAGACAAAACGGCCGCGGATCCGCCGCACGAGCCATGCTCGTGCCGCGGAACCGCGGCGCATTGATGGAATTAGGCACTCGAATTTTACAGTATCCCTTAGAATTTCCTGCTGATTTTTCTGCATATTTTTAATATGGAAAAATCCCAGATTTTAGAAAAAGTCCAGAGAGCATGTTTGGTTTAGGGTTTCGGGTTCGTTCGGGTTTCAAACTTCGTCTACTCTTCGCCTAAGGCTCTAGCTAGGCTCTGATACCACTGTAGGGTTTCTAGGCACACAAGTGAGGTCTCACAAGGCATCAACCATGCCAATTTCAAATTTTAACGGTGCCGAGAAACCCTAACAAGATCGTTGGCTAGATATATAGGCGACAAAGAAAACTAGTTAACACTTAACTACAAGAATACGGAAATACAACCTTTGTAGATCCGGTCCTCCACCTCCACGGTTCCGTGATGAAGTCCTCTCCGCTGTCCAAATGAAATCCCGGGCTCTAGCATCGGCATCATCGGAGAAAGAGCGGGCTAGGTCATCGACGACGTGCCGAAGATGATCTACGTCGAGGCATCACTAGATCAAGCTCCACCTTCACCAAGCCTTGAAAACTTGTGAAGGAAACACACTCTACTACTTGGCAAGAGGTAGAGGATGAAGAAATAGGAAGTGGGTTCACTTTAGAATTGGATTTCTCACTCTTTTTCATCAATCACCATTGATGAAGTGAAGCTTTCTTCATGAAAGAAAATGAAGAAGAAGAAGCATCTTATTATGATCATTATTCCAAATGGAAAATCAAAGGAATCCTTATCATAATCTAACCATGGTGAAGTGTAGAGAATCAACTAGGGTTAAGTGGAGTGGTTAGGGTTAAGCATGAGACAAAATGGTGACTTAGTCAAAGCTTCATGAAGCTTCAACATGCAAGTCCAAAATAAGCCACCATTTCATTTCTTTATGCCATTTATTTTCCAAAATAAATAAACAAATAAATAAATGAATAAATAAATAATGGAAAAAAACAAAACCCTAATTTCTAACTTAACCATGGTTTAATTCTTTACACTTAACCAAAAAGTATGTATCATCAAATATGATACAATCACTTGCACAAAAAGTATATCACATATACAACTTGTACAACCAAGTGAGAAAATCCTTTGTAAAGTGAACCGATACTAGTTAATGCTAAGTAATATATCATATATATAATTATACATTAAATCATTAAATCAACACTTGATTCAACGATCCGGTCATATCGCATACAACCGACTAATATCCAATGTATCGGCTTATCGAATCAACCCTTGATTCGATAACTAGGTTATATCGCATACAACCAATCGATACATTCATCGCGAGAATGAAATACGGTATCACATACACGCATTATTCTCGGTCCTGCACATATCTCATATGCGCTCCTATTTCGTTTCGCTTGAGCCAGGAAACCTCTGTGTAGGACTCTAAAGACTCGTCAATACGCCGGCAGCAGGTGATGATCATATCAAACACCCGCAAGCCGCAAGCGGTCTGCTAAACGTAACGGCCACCCGGGTATTGAGCGATCAGAAGATCGACGAGCAAGCCCGCTCACACTCCAGTGAATCCAACCAGTAACACTACCGTACAGTCCGGTCTGATCGTCTGATATGTCGCATATCTCGCCTAGGGGTGGTAAACGTCAGACCCCAATAGCTCGATAAGTCGTGTCAATATGAGGTCTATAACAATTCGAGAAACTACCGGTAACACTTACCAGTAAATCTCAGCAACCCTGGCCAGGGATTTCCTGTTATAGCCAATCGAACACAGCGCAACATCAACTCCCTATACCGGGAGAGACGAATCCCCTCCTATCGCTCATTGCCTCCATGTGACTCAGGACTGTACCCAAAAACCATCGTTTTGCACGCCCTCTTGGACGTGGTAAGGTGGAAATCAAAGCACAGTGGAAACTATACAAGACTCTATGTCGATCTCGGGTCAACAGACTACTCTGTACCAGTGTCACCAGAGAACTGCCATCTGACGTAAGGTATAATACCATCTGGGAGTTCTCGGCGAGTCCGTCCAGTGTATCCAGTCTCCACTGAGCACCCGTATATCATCTCTGATGTCAAACACCAATGGATATGGGATCATCCATCGCCCATCTGTATGGGTCGAGAAGGTATACGCTAGTCTACTCTGGTGTCTCGATGCCCCGTCTCGATACACCCACGACTAGGGACTTTGAAGGATGTACTTATAGACTACCATGTCTCCACTAGTATGATCTGCATCATAGTCCAGGTAGTCAAGTACACATCCTAAGGGCTTTACCAACATGTAACAGAGAGACAATCAGTGTACACGTTAAGGTAAAGAGTAACCAGATAGCATACTATCATGTCGAGCAAGAAAGTCCTCCCTATATATGTCCCAGCATCCACTACAATATACATTCAATGTACAGTAATGGCCTCTAGGGCATACATATAACTAACACTAAGTACATCCTTCAAATGTTCCTAGTCATAGGTGTATCGAGACAGGGCATCGATATACTAGAGTAGACTAGCGTATAGCTTCTTGACCCATATAGATGGGAGATGGATGATCCCATATCCATTGGTGTTTGACATCAGAGATAGTATATGGGTGCTCAGTGGAGACTGGGTACACTGGATGGACTCGCCGAGAACTCCTAGATGGTATTATACCTATCGTCAGATAGCAGTCCTCTGGTGACACTGGTACAGGTTAGTCTGTAGACCCGAGATCGTCATAGAGTCTTGTGTGATTCCCACTGTTCTTTGATTTCCACCTTACCACGTTTAAGAGAACGTGCAAAACGGTGGCTTTTGGGTACAGTCCCGAATCACATGGAGGCAATGAGCGATAGGAGGGGTTTCGTCTCTCCCGGTATTGGGAGTTGATGTTGCGCTGTGCTCGATTGGCTATAACAGGAAGTCCCTGGCCAGGGATGATATGGAGATCTACTAGTAAGTGTTATCAGTAGTTTCTCGACCCTTTATGAGCCTCACATCGGCACGACTTATCGAGTTACTAGGGTCTGACGTTTACCACCCCTAGACGAGATATGCGACATATCGGACGAAGAGACTAGACTGTACGGTAGTGTTACTGATTGGATTCACAGGAGTATGAGCAGGCTTGCTTGTTGATCTTCTGATCGCTCAATACCCGGGTGGCCGTTACGTTTAGTAGTCCGCTTGCGGCTTGTGGGTGTTTGATATGATCATCATCTACTGCCGGCGTATTGACGAGTCTTTCGAGTCCTACACAGAGGTTTCCTGGCTCAAGCGAAACGGAGTAGGAGCACATATGTGATATGTGCGGGACCGAGATTAATACGATATGTTATACCGTATTCTATTCTCGTGATTTGTGACATCGGTCGGTTATATGTGATATAGCCGGGTTATCGGATCAAGTGTTGATTCGATAAGTTGTTACATTTGATATTAGTCGGTTATATGTGATATACCCGGATTATTAAATCAAGTGTTGATTTGATAATTTAATGTATAATTATATATATTTGATATATTACATTACATTAACTAATATTTGCTCACATATGATTTCTTTTTCTCACTTGTGTGCATGTGTATATATGTGATATATATTAATGTACAAAGATTTGTGTCATGCTTGATGATAAATGATACATGGGTGTATGAGACTTATACCATGCTTAATATAATCTAGGGTTTATAATTATCTAAGTAGTTCAAAATTGGATGCATATTTGGCAAGGCTACAAGCTTGTAGAAACTTATGGATGCATTGACCAAAGTCTTCTCCTTTTGTTTCACTTGTAGATATTTATCAACCTAACCATTATACTAACCCTAGTTAAGTCTCTACATGAGTTAAGGTATGACACTAACTCACCCATGGTTCATATTCTCACCTCATGAGTTCATTTCTGTCTTGATGATTTTTCTTCATCTTCTTCATGAAAAAAGCTTGCTAGCTTTTTGTGAGTGAGAAAATAATGTGAGAAAATCATTTCTAATGTGAGCAAAATTCCTATTTCATCATCCTCTACCACTTTCCATTTATTATAGGGTGTTTACTTCACTAATTCTACAATTAGTGAAGAGATAGCTTTGGTTAGTGTCTTCTCGACGTAGATCATCTTCGGCCTCGAAGACTTCGATGCAAACATGTTCATTTCTTCATAGGAGCCTCTCTAGAGTCCGGGACTTCATGATCGCAGCGAAGGGACTACTACACGGAGCTAATGAAGTGAAGGAATGGTCTACAAAGGTTGTATTCCTTATTCTCTTTTAGTTGCAAAGTGTTTGCATTTTATTTCGTCGAATTTCTAGTATACGATTCTAGGGTTAGGGTTAGCTAGAACGGAAATTTTTTGAATTTGGCATGGACGATGCCTCCCGAAACCTTGCTGCCGTCCTAGGGAACCCTGCAGTGGTATCAGAGCCATGATAGAAAATTAGACAATGTTTGTTAGGATTACAAAACCGAAACAACTCCGAAACTTGAAACACGAAACTTGGTTTGTCGATTTTTTAAAAGTGTCAATTTTTTTAAAAAAAAGTACAGATTGTTGTATGGGATATAACATGAACACCAACAAAATTTGAAGCAATTTGGCCGGAAAATGGCCGGCCACATTTACAAATAATCCGAGCTCACCTTCATTTTTGTGGAATTTTGGCTTCAAATTTTTATGGTGTTTTAGTCTCTGGGTTTTAGTGTTTCAGGTGTTGTTTGTTTTTGCTAAATTTGCATGTGATGTTATCTTTTGCAAAGACAACTTGGAGTGTTTCGTATTCGTAATTCTAACTTTGTTTCGGGTTTTCACATGTTATCTAGACGAAGTTAAAAAATTCGAACGAATGTCAAAAACCCATTTTTCCAAGTTTAACGTATTCGGAAAAATAAGCAAGTAATTCTGTGGACACTCTAAAATAATGTAACCCTAACTCGATTTTTTGGATCGCGGAACCGTGGTCATACCTTAAGGTTTGCCGCAGTTCCGTGGCGACATGAGTGAGGCTTGGGTTTGCCCTTCTACGGCTGGTGCATAGGTATTGTGGCATGTTCTGGGTATTATTAAAACTGTGCTCAAGTGTTGAGCTGTCGGGAAATTGTGGGACTTTGATGAATCGTTCGAAAAGTTTAACGCCGTCCGGGTATCATGTGATGGGATACAATACTTGGAATCAAAACTAATTTGAATTTTATAAATCTAGCAATTTAGTCTTATTTGGTCGGTTGCCACGGAATTTTGATGTGATCAAAAGTCCGTCGCAATCATGTAGCGTACGCGGATACTCGCCGGGTAATATTACTAGATAGCCATTCCCCATAGCCCCGACCAAGTGGCTGTAGGAGAACCTCGTCGCCAAAAGCATCCGTTCGGGTGCTCGCGGCAGCGGTGTTCCGCCTTAGTGCACTTCGTCGACGGCATCGGGGGGTGCGGCCGTCTACTAAAGTTTCCTACGAGCATTCGAGCAGGATGTCAGGAATCTTGTTGAATTGCCCGACTGGTTATTGAAAAGTGTTTTCGGTTCGAGACTAAAATGCGGGGTTTATAATTGTTAGGCATGCGATGTCTAAGGAATTCATTTGGTTAGGCATGTGATGTCTATGGTGGTTGTGGATTCCAATTGTTGTAGTTTTCACTTTCTTTTCTGCGAACGTAAGTGTAATATGTGGTGTATCGCCGGTTTCTTTGCTATATGTCAACGAAAATTGGGATACGCATATTTACTTACGTTGATAACATGTGATGTTATGTGTTGCTGGGATATGTTATATTGGATCGTCATGTTTGAATAGCCGGGGTTTTTTTTTATGTGAGATGAGAGTTTTTCATTTTCATTCATGTAAAAACTTGTATGTAATATTCTTTTATTGGGGCACTTCCGGGTTGAGGATGATATCACCATTGTATATTATTTACTTTTCCGCATTAGGACAGACCCAAGGCGGGGAGCACAAGTAACCGGGTTCTAGGGTCCAGTGGGAGACCATCTCGAGGAGTCGAGACCAGGTCTCCTAATTCTAGAATTGGTAGGGTTGCTTGCCGCTCTCGTAGGGGTCTAGGGATTGGGGTTTAGCTATTCATCGCAACCGTGGAATCTGTGTTTTATACTGGCTTAATTTAAAACCCGGAAATCCTAGTATATCCAATATTTCATATGTATATTTCTGCTGCGATATTCTATGAGGTGATCACTATATATGATGAGATAGATACGGTATATTATATCTGTGATATATTATATAGACGTTGCTTATGTTTTACACCCGCGCTAGCCCTGCCCCGCTATGCCGTTAGTTACCTAACCTAACGGTGCATGACAGGACATCGAGGCGAATGCGGATGGCATAAGCGTACGTTGTATTTATCTGTGATGTTTAGGTAATTTAAATGAAGGGACTTCATTAATGAGATTACTGAAAGAAAATAAACCTAAAGATGTTGTGGAATCGAATTTTCAAAAACAGATAGCTCTAGTTGTTGCTTTGCATAGTGGTATTCCTTGTAGAATATCCAACAGCTTATTCGATAAGGAAAGAGCCAAGATCCCTTCACCGGGAGTGTTAGTTGTATGTATGCCCTAGAGGCCAGTATTGTACAGATGATGTATATTATATTGGATGCTTGGACATATATAGAGATGACTTTCTTGCTCGACATGATAGTATGCTATCTGGTTACTCTTTATCTTAACATGTACACTTGTCTCTTTAAACTGTCTTATAGTTACATGTTGATAAAGCCCTTAGGATGTGTACTTGACAACCTAGACTATGATGCAGATCATGCTAGTAGGGACATGGTAGTCTATAAGTACATCCTTCAAGGTCCCTAGTCGTAGGTGTATCGAGACGGGGCATCGATATACCAGTGTAGACTAGCGTATACGCTTCTCGACCCATGAGATGGGCGATGGATGATCCCATATCCATTGGTGTTTGACATCAGAGATGGTATACGGGTGCTCAGTGGAGACTGGGTACACTGGACGGACTCGCCGAGAACTCCCAGATGGTATTATACCTCACGTCAGATGGCAGTTCTCAGGTGACACTTGTACAGGTTAGTCTGTAGACCCGAGATCGTCATAGAGTCTTGTGTGATTCCCACTGTGCTTTGATCTCCACGTTACCACATCCATGAGGGTGTGCAAAACGGTGGTCTTTGGGTACAGTCCCGAGTCATATGGAGGCAATGAGCGATAGGAGGGGTTTCGTCTCTCCCGGTATTGGGGGTTGATGTTGAACTGTGCTCGATTGGCCGTAACAGGGAAGTCCCTGGCCAGGGCTGATCAGAGATTTGCTGGTAAGTGTTACCAGTAGTTTCTCGACCCGTTATGAGCCTCACATCGGCACGACTTATCGGTTATTGGGGTCTGACGTTTACCACCCCTAGACTTGATATGCGACATATCAGACGAACATACCGGACTGTACGGTAAGTGTTACTGGTTGGATTCACAGGAGTGTGAGCGGGCTAGCTCGTCGATCTTCTGATCGCTCAATACCTGGATGGCCGTTACGTTTAGCAGACCGCTTGCGGCTTGTGGATGTTTGATATGATCATCATCTGCTACCGGCGTATTGACGAGTCTTTAGAGTCCTACACAGAGGTTTCCTGGCTCAAGCGAAACGAAATAGGAGCGCATATGAGATATGTGCGGGAGCGAGAATAATGCGTGTATGTGATACCGTATTTCATTCTCGCGATGAATGTATCGATTGGTTATATGCGATATAACCTAGATATCGAATCAAGGATTGATTCGATAAGCCGATACATTGGATACTAGTCGGTTATATGCGATATGACCGGATCGTTAAATCAAGTGTTGATTTAATGATTTAATATATAATTATATATTTGATATATTGCTTTGCATCAACTAGTATTGGTTCATTTTAAAAAGGATTTTCTCACTTGATGCACATTGTATATGTGATATATTTTTTGTGCACTTGTTTGTATCATGTTTGATGATACTTGCTCACTTGGGTTTGTGTAAAGATTAAACCATGGTTATATGGATGGTTAGGGTTTTGATTATTTACTTAGTTATTTATTTATTTATTCATTTTGGATATTATTAAGAATGGTGGCTTATTTTGTTTCTATGTTGAAGCTTCTTGAAGCTTTGACAAAGTCCACCATCCTTATCTCATCCTTAACCCTAACCATTCCAACTAACCTTAGTTTAATCTCTACACTTGACCATGGTCAAGATATGATAAGTATTCATATTAGTTTCATTTTTAAATAAGAAACTTATCATATTCTTTCTTCTTCTTCATCTTCTTCCTCAAGAAAAACCTTGCCTTCATCAATGGCAACTTGAGCTAAAGTGAGAGAAATCCAATTCTAAAGTGAACCCACCTCCTATTTCTTCACCCTCTACCTCTTGCCAAGTTGTTTTGGGTGTTTTCTTCACAAGTTTCACAACTTTGTGAAGTCGGAGCTTGAACTTGTGATGCCTCGACGTAGATCATCTTCGGCACGAAGCCGACGACCTAGTCCGCCCATTTCTCCGATCAAGCCGACGATTGAGTCCGGGATTCGAGATGGACAGCGAGAGGACGCCTACGTGGAGCTAAGGAAGTGGATATCCGGATCTACAAAGGTTGTAGCTTCTTATCTTTAGTTAAGTTGTTAACTAGATTCGTTTTTCGCCTAAATTTCTAGTTAACGATCCGTATTAGGGTTTCTCGGCACCCGTAAAATTTGAAATTGGCATGGTTGATGCCTTGTGAGACCTCTATAGTGTGCCTAGGAACCCTACAGTGGTATCAGAGCCTAGCTAGAGCCTTAGGCGAAGTCTAGACGGAGTTTGAAGTCCGATCGACCCGAAACCCCAACTCAAATATTGCTCTCTGGACTTTTTCTAAAAAATGGGATTTTTCCATATTAAAAATTCTTTAAAATATCAGCAAGAAGATATAAGAATTATGGTGCAAAATGAGCTCATGATGCGTCTAAACCGCCGCGGAAACGCGGCAGAAGCATGGCTTCTGCCGCGGTTCCGCCGCCTACTATTCACAATGCGCAATAATTTTTGCACAGTAATTCCTCTTTTCTGGTGCTGAGTTTTATGGGAATTTTTAATATTTATTCAAGAGTTGAATTTTCTGGGATTGTTTTGGGGATTCGGTGTTTCGATCGGAGTATCAGATTTTGTCTATTTGGCTTTCCGGATAAATTTTAGAATATGTTAAAAAGTTCGACCGAATATAAATACCCAATTTTTCCCTTGTCGGGAAATTTCCAAGTGTTGGATTTTTCCGTAGTTTAACGACGTTCTAAGTAGTGCAAGTAACGCGATGGACCCTCTAGAAGACAACAAACCTTAACTCGATTATGTGACCGTCTTGAACTGCCCTTTAAACTTCGGGTTTGGGGCAGTACGGCGTGCCACATGTGAGGCGTTGGCTTGACCCTTCTACGGCTGGACCGTTGGTACTGAGGCACGAACTGAATGTTGTTAGACTTATTTCATGTGTTTAGCTGTATCGGGAAAACTTAGGTATTCGACTGTTCGATCGGAAAGTTTAACATTTTCTATTTATCCGGAATGGGATACAATAATTGGAATTCACAAACGGTTATGAGATAACTGAATGAATGTTATAAATCTAGCGGTTTAGTTTCACTTGATATTGAAAAGAGTTTTCGATAATGAGACTAAAATGCGGGGTTTATAACTGTTAGGCATGTGATGTCTAAGTATTTCATTTTGATTAGGCATGTGATGTCTAAAGAGGTTGGGGATTCCAACTGTTGTAGTTTTACACTTTCTTTTCTGTGACCGTAAGTGTAATATGTGATATCGCCGGTTTCGTTGCTATAAGTCAACGACAATTGGGATGCGCATATTTACTTACGTTGATGACATGTGATGTTATGCGTTGCTGGATATGTTATATTGGATTGCCGTGTTTGAATAGCCGGGGGTTTTTATGTGAGATGAGTGTTTTTCTTTTTCATTCATGTAAAAACTTGTATGTAATATTCTTTTATTGGGGCACTTCCAGGTTGCGGAAGTTGTCACCCTTTGTATATTATTTACTTTTCTGCACTAGGATAGACCCAAGGAGGGGAGCACAAGTAACTGGGTTCTAGGGTCCAGTGGGAGACCATCTCGAGGAGTCGAGTCCGGGTCTCCTAACCCTAGAATTGGTAGGGTTGCTTGCCGCTCTCGTAGGGGTCTAGGGGTGTGGGATTGGCTATTCATCACGACCGTGGAATCCGTGTTTTATACTGGCTCGTATTGAAAACACGGACGTCCTAGTATATCCAATATTTCATATGTTTCTTCTGCTGCGATATCTGTGATGTGATCATGTGATGTTCTGTGATAGATACAGTATATAGTATATATGATATATTATATAGACGTTACTTATGTTTTGCACCCGCACTAGCCCTGCCCTGCTCTGTCGTTAGTTACCTAACCTAACGGTGCACGAGGGGACATCGAGGCAAATGCGGATGGCATAAGTGTACGTCGTATTTATCTGTGATGTTTAGGTATTTAAATGATGGGACTTCATTAATATGATTAATGAAAGAAAAGAAACCTAAGATGTTGTAGAATCAAATTTTAAACAAAACAGGTAGCTACAGTTCTTGCTTTGCATAGCGGTATATATGATATACCCTGCACCTTATTCGATGAGGAAAGGACCGAGATCCCTTCACCGGGAGTGACTCCTTTAGCAATAACTGACAGATGCTACACACTCGGTTTGTTTTTGATTGCTTCTATAGTTTCTGCTTTGCACAGTGATATATATGATATATCCCGCACCTCATTCGACGAGGAAAGGGCCGACGATCCCTTCACCGGGAGTGACCCCTTTAGCAAAACTAGAAAAGCCTCAAAATCACTCCATTTCAAAACTTCATTTGATTCTACAACGATATCAAGTTCATTACGCTCATGGTTTTCAGAAAAACCTGCGTAGCCCTCCGTCATTTCAGATAAGTTACATATAGTATTCGTGCTACATTTGTTGGCTTTCGTCAAGGTGTAGTGTGCGGTAGCTATGTGCTGCTTATCTGCTGCATATGATGCGACTGGATTAGGGTAGTCGTACGGCTTTGTTGGCTTTCGTCAAGGGTCGTGCGGGTGGGTTTAATTCAGTCAAGAAATGTACGGGTTGAACTTGACTAGCGGGCTGTGGTTTGTTGGCTTTCGTCAAGGTCATAGAAAGCTAGGGGCAAAAACATTATCGGGAATTTCAAGTGTTGAAATTTGCAATGAGATTGCATACCTTCTATGAGATAGTTGGATCCCGATACCCACTGCGAGTAAGAGTTACTCCTGGGAGAGTTTTACACATTACAATTAGCCGATCAAGTAGGTGTCTAGAAAGGTGTTAACGAGGTTACGCCTCTGGGAAAACGAGATTTACATTAATTAGGTTCGTGCGAAAGCACGGGGGACCTCCCTCAAAGTACCGACACTGGCCTGGCTGAAAGATTGGCGAACTTATAGTGTGTAATTAATCCCAGCTAGTCTTTCCTTTTAGGGTTTGAAGGAAGATTTGATAAAAAGCAGTGGGAGCCATCCTGATTAGATAAGATAATAACCAATCTGATCTTGCACGAGCATACGCTAAAGTGTTTTCTTCTCTCTCTCTCCAGGTAGCGACCATTTCATGCCCTAACAAAGATAATAATATGGATGTATTGACCAAACCCGCATGTTATACTGTGCTGGGGAACGTTGGTTCCGTTCTTTCCTATAAGAGTTATAGGAATGAACAGGATATAGGGGAATACCAGGATTCCCATGCCACCCGAATGAAGAAAGTACATGATGATGCATTTTCTTCGGGTGTGTTCGTTACAGAGAACTGTTTCTCCATTTGCCCTACGTCCTGGGTATTAGATACCGGATCAGGATCCCATATATGTAATCAGTTACATGGGCTTAGGAAAGGTAGAGAACTTGGAGAAGGTGATAAAGACATTAGAGTTGGAAATGGTGCATTTGTTGCAGCTAAGACTGTCGGGGAATATCACCTTGAATTACCAACTGGTAATACATTGGTTCTGAACGAATGCTATTACATGCCGAACCTGATATGCAACATTATATCGGTTTCTTTATTGAGTAAAGAGGGATATAATTTTGTATTACAGGATAATGTTATGAACATTTTCCGTAACCAAAAGTTGGTTGGATCAGGCACGTTGTGCAATGGCATTTATGTTCTAAACCAATCAACAGTTCTGAGCATAACAAACAAACACAAGAGGAAGAGTTCAGAACTGAATGAATCCTTCTTGTGGTATTGTAGACTGGGTCACATCAATGCGACACGACTGGCTAAGTTGCATAAGGATGGATATTTGAAACCATTCGAATTTTCATCTTATGACACTTGCCAGTCATGTCTCAAAGGCAAGATGACCAAAACTCCGTTTACGGGACACGGAGAAAGAGTTACTGAACTCTTAGGACTAGTACATAGTGATGTATGCGGTCTAATGTCTACACATGCCAGGGATGGTTCTTCATACTTCATTACATTCACTGACGATCTCTCAAGATACGGATATGTGTACTTGATAAGACACAAGTCTGAAGCTTTTGAGAAATTTAGAGAATATAAACAAGAAGTTGAGAACCAAACCGGAAAAAGTATTAAAATCCTTCGATCTGATCGAGGAGGTGAATACTTGAGCAATGAATTCCTGGACTTCCTAAAAGAGAATGGGATTCTCTCTCAGCTGACTCCTCCATATACACCACAGCACAACGGTGTATCAGAACGGAGGAACCGCACCCTATTAGATATGGTGCGCTCTATGATGAGCACAGCTGAGTTACCTATTTCATTCTGGGGGTATGCGCTTGAGACAGCCATACATCTATTGAATATGGTCCCAACCAAATCTGTGCCTACCACTCCATATGAGATATGGAAAGGAAAGAGACCAAGTCTTAACTATGTTAAGATATGGGGTTGTCCAGCCTATGTCAAAAGACAAAATCCGGACAAACTCGAGGAAAGATCTGTCATATGTAAGTTTGTAGGATATCCCAAAAATTCTCAAGGGTATATCTTCTACCACCCTGAGGAACAAAGAGTGTTTGTTTCTCGGCATGCCACCTTTTTAGAAAAGGAATTTCTTGAAAAAGTGATTAGTGGTCATGAGGTAGAACTGGAAGAGGTTCCAGCTGCAGAAGCTACAACAGAAGATTTGGTGGAACCAGAGGATTCCGTAGTTCCCGATGAACCCCAGCCACTCCGCCGATCTAGTAGGGTTCCTCGCCAACCTGAGAGATACTACGGTTTTCTCATGGATGGAGGGAGCGAGGATTGCATCATGGAGGATGATGACCCAACTAGCTTCGAGCAGGCCATCACGAGTAGGGACTCAGTGAAATGGCTGGATGCTATGCGGTCCGAAATGGAATCCATGTACACCAACAAAGTATGGACTTTGGAAGTTGCTCCTAAAGGGGTAAAACCCATTGGGAGCAAGTGGATCTTCAAGAAGAAACTTGGTGTAGATGGGAAAGTGGAGACTTTCAAAGCTAGACTTGTTGCAAAAGGTTTTCGCCAAGGACCAGGTGTGGACTATGACGAAACCTTTTCTCCAGTGGCTATGCTTAAATCCATCCGGATCATGCTTGCCATCGCTGCATATCATGATTACGAAATCTGGCAAATGGATGTTAAGACCGCCTTTCTAAATGGTGATTTAGAAGAGTGCGTGTACATGACTCAGCCAGAGGGCTTCGTAGACAGTGGGAGCAGCGGGAAGGTGTGCAAGCTGCTTAAATCCATTTATGGATTAAAGCAAGCATCGCGGAGTTGGAACATCTACTTTGACGTCGTTATCAAAGAGTTTGATTTCGTCAAAAACCCAGATGAACCTTGTATTTACAAGAAGGTGGCAGGGAGTAAGGTTGTCTTCCTCGTATTGTACGTGGACGACATACTCTTGATAGGAAATGATATTCCTATGCTGCAATCGGTCAAGCTCTTCTTATCACAAAGATTCTCAATGAAAGATCTTGGTGATGCCTCCTGCATATTGGGATCAGGATCTATAGAGATAGATCCAAACGGATACTGGGATTGTCCCAATCCAGGTACATTGACACCATACTAAAGAGGTTTAGTATGGAAGAATCCAAGCGTGGGAACTTGCCCACGATCTCTGGAGTCACTCTCTCCAAAGAGATGTCTCCCAAGACTGATTTGGAGAGAGCTCGCATGCAAGGGATACCCTATGCTTCGGCAGTAGGCTCTATCATGTACGCGATGCTATGTACCAGACCCGATGTAGCATACTCACTAAGTGTAGTGAGCAGGTATCAAGCCGATCCTGGAGAGAATCACTGGACAGCTGTGAAGAGCATTCTCAAGTACTTACGAAGGACTAAAGAGATGCTCTTGGTGTATGGTAACGGAGAACTCCAAGTGGAGTCCTTTACCGATTCGAGCTTCCAGAGTGATAAGGACGACTCTAAGTCGCAGTCGGGCTTTGTCTTTACCCTTACGGAGGGGCGGTTAGCTGGAAGAGTTCTAAGCAGGAAACCGTGGCAGACTCGACGATGGAGGCTGAATACATCGCTGTCAACGATGCTGCCAAAGAGGCTGTCTGGGTCAAGAAGTTCATTACTGAACTTGGAGTGGTTCCATCCATTGAGCATCCAATACCTTTGTATTGCGATAACAATGGAGCGGTGGCTTTGGCCAAGGAACCCAGGTCCCATCAGCGATCCAGGCATATTCTGAGGCGGTATCACCTGATCCAGGAGATAGTTGATCGCCGGGAGATCGAGGTCAGGAGAGTTGACACGAAGAACAACACGGCGGATCCACTCACGAAGGCCATTCCCCAGATACAGTTTAAGAGACTCTTCGGGATGCTCGGTATGCGATACTACAGCAGCTAGCCCTAGTGTAAGTGGGAGATTGTTAGTTGTATGTATGCCCTAGAGGCCAGTATTGTACAGATGATGTATATTATATTGGATGCTTGGACATATATAGAGATGACTTTCTTGCTCGACATGATAGTATGCTATCTGGTTACTCTTTATCTTAACATGTACACTTGTCTCTTTAAACTGTCTTATAGTTACATGTTGATAAAGCCCTTAGGATGTGTACTTGACTACCTAGATTATGATGCAGATCATGCTAGTGGGGACATGGTAGTCTATAAGTACATCCTTCAAGGTCCCTAGTCGTAGGTGTATCGAGACGGGGCATCGATATACCAGTGTAGACTAGCGTATACGCTTCTCGACCCAGGAGATGGGCGATGGATGATCCCATATCCATTGGTGTTTGACATCAGAGATGGTATACGGGTGCTCAGTGGAGACTGGGTACACTGGACGGACTCGCCGAGAACTCCCAGATGGTATTATACCTCACGTCAGATGGCAGTTCTCAGGTGACACTTGTACAGGTTAGTCTGTAGACCCGAGATCGTCATAGAGTCTTGTGTGATTCCCACTGTGCTTTGATCTCCACCTTACCACGTCCATGAGGGCGTGCAAAACGGTGGTCTTTGGGTACAGTCCTGAGTCACATGGAGGCAATGAGCGATAGGAGGGGTTTCGTCTCTCCCGGTATTGGGGGTTGATGTTGCGCTGTGCTCGATTGGCCGTAACAGGGAAGTCCCTGGCCAGGGCTGATCAGAGATTTGCTGGTAAGTGTTACCAGTAGTTTCTCGACCCGTTATGAGCCTCACATCGGCACGACTTATCGGTTATTGGGGTCTGACGTTTACCACCCCTAGACTTGATATGCGACATATCAGACGAACAGACCGGACTGTACGGTAAGTGTTACTAGTTGGATTCACAGGAGTGTGAGCGGGCTAGCTCATCGATCTTCTGATCGCTCAATACCCGGATGGCCGTTACGTTTAGCAGACCGCTTGCGGCTTGTGGATGTTTGATATGATCATCATCTGCTACCGGCGTATTGACGAGTCTTTAGAGTCCTACACAGAGGTTTCCTGGCTCAAGCGAAACGAAATAGGAGCGCATATGAGATATGTGCGGGAGCGAGAATAATGCGTGTATGTGATACCGTATTTCATTCTCACGATGAATGTATCGATTGGTTATATGCGATATAACCTAGATATCGAATCAAGGATTGATTCGATAAGCCGATACATTGGATACTAGTCGGTTATATGCGATATGACCGGATCGTTAAATCAAGTGTTGATTTAATGATTTAATGTATAATTATATATTTGATATATTGCTTTGCATCAACTAGTATTGGTTCATTTTAAAAAGGATTTTCTCACTTGATGCACATTGTATATGTGATATATTTTTTGTGCACTTGTTTGTATCATGTTTGATGATACTTGCTCACTTGGGTTTGTGTAAAGATTAAACCATGGTTATATGGATGGTTAGAGTTTTGATTATTTACTTAGTTATTTATTTATTTATTCATTTTGGATATTATTAAGAATGGTGGCTTATTTTGTTTCTATGTTGAAGCTTCTTGAAGCTTTGACAAAGTCCACCATCCTTATCTCATCCTTAACCCTAACCATTCCAACTAACCTTAGTTTAATCTCTACACTTGACCATGGTCAAGATATGATAAGTATTCATATTAGTTTCATTTTTAAATAAGAAACTTATCATATTCTTTCTTCTTCTTCATCTTCTTCCTCAAGAAAAACCTTGCCTTCATCAATGGCAACTTGAGCTAAAGTGAGAGAAATCCAATTCTAAAGTGAACCCACCTCCTATTTCTTCACCCTCTACCTCTTGCCAAGTTGTTTTGGGTGTTTTCTTCACAAGTTTCACAACTTTGAGAAGTCGGAGCTTGAACTTGTGATGCCTCGACGTAGATCATCTTCGGCACGAAGCCGACGACCTAGTCCGCCCATTTCTCCGATCAAGCCGACGATTGAGTCCGGGATTCGAGATGGACAGCGAGAGGACGCCTACGTGGAGCTAAGGAAGTGGATATCCGGATCTACAAAGGTTGTAGCTTCTTATCTTTAGTTAAGTTGTTAACTAGATTCGTTTTTCGCCTAAATTTCTAGTTAACGATCCGTATTAGGGTTTCTCGGCACCCGTAAAATTTGAAATTGGCATGGTTGATGCCTTGTGAGACCTCTATAGTGTGCCTAGGAACCCTACAGGGAGTGACCTCTTTAGCAATAACTGGCAGATGCTACAACCCTCGGCTTCGTCTTTTAATTGCATCTATAGTTTTTGCTTTGCATAGTGGTATTATGAATATCCTGCACCTTATTCGATAAGGAAAGAGCTGAGATCCCTTCACCGGGAATGACCTCTTTAGCAAAACTAGCAAAAGCCTAAAAAACACTCCTTTTAAACCATTTGATTCTACAACGATATCAAGTTCATTACGCAAAAGGTTTTCTTAAAAACCTGTCGTAGCCCTCCGTCATTTCAGATAAGTGTAAGTATATGGTAGCGCCCCGGCCGTCAATCTGAGGCCAAACACGGAAGAAAAACTTTTACAACTGGCGCTATCGCATACTATAACCCGGATCTTGCCATTAACGCTAAACTAACAAACTGTAAAGAGGTAGAAACGCTATACCGATCGATCCGTGTCTTTCGGTCTTTAGCCATCATCCCACGCTCCTCGCTGCGACTCCGATCTTCTCGTCGAGGTGGCACCACGTCAACGAATCTTTATACGGGCTCCCGCCTCTATACCGAGGCAACTCGGACATGAAGTATACTAACCGACATGTCCAAGATGAAGTAGAGAATGAGTAGAATACCTAGTCTCAAACACTCTAGGGTTCTCATCACATGAGAGGGTTAGGGTGGAGGTTGAAGAAGATGCAAAGAGTTGAAGAGTGTGAGCTCAAGAAAACTCTAGTGAGCAAAAAACCAAATCTCAAAATTAACCCCCTTGGCTGTCCACTAATTTTGGGTGTGATATATATTAGGTTTTGTGTTGGAAAAACTAAGAAAATATCTTACCAAAATATCTCCAACAAAAGCCTAAAATATAAAACCCAAAACAAAAGTCATTAACTCAACCATGACTCACTACATGACTCATTACCATGAGTCATTAGTGAACATGCTAGAATAATGACTCATTACATGAGTCACACTTTCCAAATCAAATAAACATTTAAACCAAAATGTTTAACCCAAAAAGAAATGCATCTTCTAAAGTAATCTCGTAACGGATTACGAGAATACCCCTCACCTGTAAATACATACCTGTATCCGTATTCCGGCCGAATACGAATACCACGAGACTAAAGTATTCCGACTCAATATAATATTTGGATACGGCTTAAACCAAAGCCCACCAGTATTATCTGTCCGAACCATGACACGTGCACAAGTGCACGTGCATGTTCGAACCCTGCCATAAAACCATACGGCCTCTACAACGTTTCTCCCGAACTTGGAAAACTATCTGTGGGGGACTCTAAAGACTCGTCAATACTCTGGCAGTGGGTTTAACCACAAGCACGTCAGCGTCACTAGCTGTGCGTAACGGCTGCCCATGTATTGACCATAAGGGAGGCTAATGAGAGAGCTCATCCTGGAACCCTAACTGAGCCTATCAGTGACAATATCCGTACAGTCCGGTCCGTTCGTCTATGAGCATCGCATATCGGGCCTAGGGGCTGGTAACGTCAGACCCCCAAAAGCGGTATAAGTCGTATCGGAGGGTAGCCCTAAACACCCTGAGAAACTACTGGAATACCTACCAGTAATTCTCACCTGCCTTGGCCAAGGACTTAGTGTAATGTCTCTCCTAGACACAGCGTGATCTTACCCCCAATACCGGGAGAGACGAATCCCCTGCCGATCCGCTCACTGCCTCTATGTGGCTCGGGACTGTACCCAACTAAAACCTGTTTGCACGACTCCTTTGAGCCGTGGTAAGGTAGTAATCTAAGCACAGTGGGAACTCACACGAGACAAATGACGACCTCAGGTCGATGAACTAACCTGTATACATGTCACCAGGGAACTGCTATCTGACACTAGGTATAATACCAACTAGCAAGTTCCTGGCGAGTCCTGTCCGGTGCACTAATAACCCAATGAGCACCTGTATACATCTTAGGTGAACCAACTGACACCAATGGCTTGTGAGACCGGCCACCGCCCCTCGTCGGGGTCTCGACTGTATATACTAGTTTACTCCGGAGTATCGATGCCATGTCTCGAAACTCCCATGACTAGGGACCACTTTTAAGGATGTGCTTATAGACTACCCAACTCTCACGTATATGATCGCCATCATACTGTTGGTAGTCAAGCAGGATCCTAAGGGCTCTATCAACATGTAATAGTGATCATGTCACCTAAAGCTGTACACGATGATAAAGGCAAACCAGATAGCATACTATCATCTCGAGTAAGACTGTCCTACCGGTATAGGTCCTCCCTCAATCATTGCAATCACGTACCTGCGATCCAATAATTGACTTTGAGGGCACTATATCCAACAATAAGTACTAGTTAGTATTCGTGCTACGTTTGTTGACTATGTTAAGGCGTAGTGTGCGGTAGCTAATTAGTGCTTATCTGCTTAAGCATGAGATGCGATTGGATTAGGGTAGTCGTGCAACTTTGTTGACTATGTTAATGGTCGTGTGGGTGGGTTTAATTCAATCAGGAAATGACGGGTTGAACTTAGCTAGCGCTTATGATTTGTTGACTATGTTAAGGTCATAAGTTGCTAAGGGCAAAATAGTATCGGGAATTTCAAGTGTTGAAATTTGCAATGAGATTGCAGACCTTCTATGAGATAGTTGGATCCCGATACCCACTGCGAGTAAGAGTTACTCCTGGGAGAGTTTTGCACATTATAATTAGCCGATCAAGTAGGTGTCTAGAAAGGTGTCAAAGGGGTAACGCCCCTGGGAAAACGAGGTTTATTTTAATTAGGTCCGTGCGAAAGCACGGGGAACCTCCCTCAAAGTACCGGCACAGGCCTGGCCGAAAGATTGGCGAACTTGTAGGGTGTAATTAATCGCGGCTAGTCTTTCCTTTTAGGGTTTGAAAGAATATTTGATAAAAACAGTGGGAGCCATCCTGATTAGATAAAATAATAACCAATGTAATCTTGCAAGAGCATACGCTGAGTGTTTTCTTCTATCTCTCTCCAGGTAGCGACCATGTCACGCTTTAATCAAGATAATAATATGGATGTATTGACCAAACCCGTTTGTTATACTGAGCTGGGGAACGTTGGTCCCGTTCCAACTTATAATTGTTATAAGACCGAGCAGGAAATAGGGGATTACCAGGATTCCCGTGCCGCCCAAACGAAGAAAGTGCATGATAATGCATCTTCTTAAGGTGTGTTCATTACTGAGAACTGTTTCTCAGTATCCTTTACGTCCTGGGTATAAGATACCGGATCAGGATCCCATATATGTAATCTGTTACATGGGCTACAGATAGGTAGAGAACTGAGAATGGGTAATAAGATTTAAGAGTTAGAAACGGTGCAACTGTTGCAGCCAAGATGTTGGCAATTATCACCCTGTATTACAAAATACATTAATTCTGAACGAATGTTATTAGATACCGAACCTGATATACAATATCATATCAGTCTCTTTATTATGTAAAGAAGGATATAATTTTGTATTGTTGGATAATGTTTTGAACATTTCCTATATCAAGAGTTGACCGGTTCAAACACGTTATCTAATGGCATATATGTTCTAAATCAAACTACAGTTCTTAACGTACAGAACACATACAAGAGGAAGAGTTCAGAAATGAACGAATCCTTCTTGAGGCATTGTAGACTAGGTCATATCAGTACGACCCGACTAGCTAGGTTACATTAAGATGCATATTTAAATCAGTTTGAATTTACATCTTGTGAAACTTGCCAGTCATGTCACAAAGATAAGATGACCATAGCTCTGTTTATTGGAAACAGAGAAAGAGTTAGTGAACCTTTGGGATTGATACATGATGATGTATGTACGTCCCCTGTCTACAGATGTCAGAACTGGTTCTTTGTACTTCATTACATTCACTGATGATCTCTCAAGATTCGGACATATGTTCCTGTTGAAACACAAGTCTGAACCTTTTGAGAAATTCAAAGAATATAAGTTAAAAGTAGAGAACCAAAACAGGTATAAGTATTATGTCTTTTGATGTGATCAGGGAGGAGAATACTTGAGCACGGAGTTTCTGGACTATTCTAAAGGAGAATGAGATTCTCTCTCAGCGTTACTCCTCCATATACACCACAACATGTTGGTGTATCGGAGCGGAGCAATCACACCCTATGTGATATGGCGTGCTCTATAATGAGTACTACTGAGTTACCTATTTCATTTTGGGGGTTATGCACTTGAGAAGCTGCATACCTATTGAATAGGGTTCCAACCAAATCAGGTGCCTACCACTCCATATGTGATATGGGATGGGAAGAGCCCATCTCTTAAGTAAGTTAAGATTTAGGGTTGTCTGGCCTATGCCAAAAGCAAGGCAAGGTCAGTTCTTTGGAATTTTGTTGGATATCCCAAGCATTCGCAAGAGAATATCTTCTACCGCACCGAGGAACAAAAGGTGTTTTATTTCTCGGCATAACCACCTTTTTAGAAAAGGAATTTCTTGTGAAGAAATTAGTGGTCATGAGGTAGAACTGGAAAGAGTTCTAGCTATACAAACTGCAGCTGATGATTTGGTAGAACCGAAGGATTCAATAGTTCCCAACGAACCTCAGCCTCTCCACCGATCTAGTAGGATTCCTCATCCACTTGAGAAATACTTTAGTTTTCTCTATGAAAGTGGGAGCGAGGATTGCATCATGAGATGATGACCTAACTAGTTTTGAGCAGGCCATCAAGAGTGGTGACTCTGTGAGAATGGCTGGATGCTAAGCGATCTGAGATGGAATCCATATACACCAACAAAGTATGGACTTTGGTTGCTTTATCTGAAGGGTTGAATCCCCATCAGGAGCAAGTATATCTTGAGAAGATTACTTGGTGTAGATGGAAAAGTTGAGACTTTCAAAGCTAGACTTATTGTAAAAGGTTCTCGTCATCGACCATGTGTGGATAATGATGAAACCTTTTCTAGTGCCTATGCTTAAGTCCATCCGGATCCTACTTGCCATTGCTACATACCATGACTACGATATCCGGCGGTTGGGTGTCATGACTGCTTTTCTAAATAGTGATTTTGAAAAAGCGTCTATAAGTACACATCCAGAGGGCTTCGTAAACAGCGGGAGCAGCGGAAACGTGTGCAAGTTTCTATATGGGTTAAAGCAGGTATCGCGGAGTTGGAACATCTGTTTTGATGTGGTAGTCAAAGAGTTTGACTTAATCAAAATGGTAAATGAACCTTGTATATACAAAAAGGCAGTAGGGAGTATGGTGGTGATCCTCCTATTGTACGTGGATGACATACTCTAGATAGGAAAGGAGTTTCCTATGCTACACTCGGTCAATCTCCTCTTATCACAAGGATTCTCCATATAGGATCAAGGTGATACCTCCTAAATCCTGGTTTTTGGATCTATGAGATAGATCTGAGTGGATGTTAGTATTCTCACTAGGTGTAGTGAGGTGGTATCAAGTGATTCTGGAGAGAATCACTGGATAGATTCCAGGGTGGTAAGGTCGACTGAATGTCAGTTATAGGCATTGTCTTTACCCTCAGTGGAGGGATGGTATGTTGGAAGAGTTCCAAGCTAGATACCGTGGCAATCTAGAAGATAAAGGCTGGATATATTGCTACCAAGGATGCTACCAAAGAGATAGTCTGGATATATATTAGTTAATGAGATGAACTTTGTTCCTACCATTGTGTGACAATGGAGTTGTGGGTTTGGCCTACGAACCCCCGTCCCATCAGTGATCCATGTAGGGTTACTAGGCACTCTAACAAGGTTCTACAAGGCATCAACCATGCCAAAATCAAATTTTTATATGCCGAACAACCCTAAGCAAGATCTTAGACTAGAGATTAGGGTATCAAAACATGTAATCTACATTACATATAAGAAGTGAATGAAAATACAACCTTCGTAGATCCGGTCCTTCAGTTCTAAAGCTCCGTGTTGACGTCCCTTCGCTGCGATCATCGAGATCCTGAACTCTAGTGATGGTTTCATCGGAGAAATGAACGGGCTAGCTCGTTGACTTCGAGGCCGAAGATGATCTACGTCGAGGATACTCAAACTCAAGCTCCATCTTCACTAGGTCATGAACTTTGTGAAGAGAACACCCTAAACTAAATGGCAAGTAGTAGAGGATGATGAAATAGAAAGTGGGTTCACTTTGGATTTTGATTTCTCACTTTATTTCTTCACTTGAAAATTTCTAGCAAGATTTTCTTCTTGAATGAAGAAGAAGAAGAAAGAATATGAATAATGAATTAATTAAAAAGAATAATCAAGTGAAATCTATCATAATGCAACCATGGGTGAGTTAACCTTTGTAGAGACTAAACCATAGTTTGAGTTAATGGTTTGAGTTAATGGTTTGGTTAATAAAAATCTCATGCAAAACAAAATGAGTGGACTTTGTCAAATATGCTCAAAGCTTCATGAAGCTTCAAGCCAAGACAAAGAAAGCCACCATTTTGTTTTACCAAAATAAATAAAAACCCAAACCATTATCTTAAATATGGTGTAGGTCATACACACACCTAAGTTTGCATGTATCATCAATCATGATACAAACTAATGCACAAACATATATCACATATACAACTTGTGCACATCAAGTGAGAAAATCAATCTTAAATGAACCAATACTAGTTAATGTAAAGTAATATATCAAATATATAATTATACATTAAATCATTAAATCAACTCTTGATTTAATGATCCGGTCATATCACATATAACCAACTAATATCTAGTGTATCAATATATCGAATCAACTCTTGATTCGGTAATCCGGCTATATCGCATATAACCGACCGTCGATAAAAATCACGAGAATAGAATACAGTATCACATACTGGTATTATTCTCGGTCCCGCACATATCTTATATGCGCTCCTATTTCGTTTCGCTTGAGCAAGGAAAGCTCTGTGTAGGACTCTAAAGACTCGTCAATACGCCGGCAGTAGGTGGTGATCATATCAATCACCCACAACCCGCAAGCGGTCTGCTAAACGCAACGGCCATCCGGGTATTGAGCGATCAAAAGATCAATGAGCAAGCCTGCTCACACTCCTGCGAATCCAATCAGTAACACTTACATCACAGTCCGGTCTGTTTGTCTGATATGTCGCATATCTCGCCTAGGGTAAACGTCAAACCCCAGTAGCTTGATAAGTCATGCCGATGTAAGGTCCATAACAAGTATGAAACTACTGATAACACTTACCAGTAAATCACTGCAACTCTGGCCAGGGATTTCCTGTTATGGACAGTCGAGCATAGCGCAACATCAACCCCCAATACCGGGAGAGACGAATCCCCTCCTATCGCTCATTGCCTCCATGTGACTCGGGACTGTACCCAAAAACCACCTGTTTGCACGACTCAGTAGAGCCGTGGTAGGGTAGAAATCAAAGCACAGTGGGAGACACACAAGACTCTATGACGATCTCGGGTCAACAGACTAAGCTGTACCAGTGTCACCAGAGAACTGCCATCTGACGTGAGGTATAATACCATCTGGGAGTTCTCGGGGAGTCCGTTCAGTGTACCCAGTCTCCACTGAGCACCCGCATACCGTCTCTGATGTCAAACACCAATGGATATGGGATCACCCATCGCCCATCACATGGGTCGAGAAGATATACGCTAGTCTACTCTGGAATATCGATGCCCCGTCTCGATATTCCCACGACTAGGAACGTTGAAGGATATACTCTTGGACTACCCAGGCCCCACTAGTATGATCTTCATCATAGTCCTGGAAGTCGAGTACACATCCTAAGGGCTTTATCAACATGTAACAGAGAGACAATAAGTGTACATGTTAAGATAAAGAGCAACCAGATAGCGTACTATCATGTCGAGCAAGAAAGTCCTCTCTGTATATGTCCCAGCATCCACTACAATATACATCTCATGTACAGTAATGGCCTCTAGTGCATACACAAAACTAACAATCTCCCACTTGCACTAGGGCCATCTGTAGCAGTGGTTGTAGTATCTCATACTCAACCATCCCATAAAAGTCTCTCTCTGGGAAAAGGCCTTTGTGAGTGGATCCGCCGTGTTGTCCTCTGTGTCTACTCTTCTAACCTCGATCACCCTGGAGATAAACTATCTCCATGATCAGGTGATACTGACTTGGAATATGTCTAGGTCACTGATGGGACAAGGGTTCCTGGGCCAAAGCCACACCTCCATTGTCATACAATGGTAGGAACCTAGTTCATCTCATGAACTAATATACACCCAAACTGCCTCTTTGGTAGTATCTTTGATAGCGATGTCACCAGCCTTTAACGTCTAGTTTGCCACGATATCTAGCTTGGAACTTTTCCAACATACCGCCCCTCCACTGAGGGTAAAGACAATGCATGTGACTGACATTCAGTCTTCCTTACCACCCTGGAAGCTATCCAGTGATTCTCCCCAGGATCGCTTGATACCATCTCACTACACCTAATGAGAATCCTAACATTCATTTAGATCTATCTCATAGATATAAAACCTAGGATTTAGGAGGTATCACTTTTATCCTATATGGAGAATGCTTGTGATAAGAGGAGATTGACCGTGCGTAGCATAGGAAACTCCTTTCCTATTAAGAGTATGTCGTCTACGTACAATACGAGGATCACCACCATACTCCCTACTTCCCTTTTGTATATACAAGGTTCATCTACCATTTTGATGAAGTCAAACTCTTTGACTACCACATCAAAACAGACGTTCCATCTTCGCGATGCCTGCTTTAATCTGTAAAGCAACTTGCACACGTTTCTGCTGCTCCCACTGTTTACGAAGCCCTCTGGCTGTGTTCTTATAGACGTTCTTTTCTAAGTCAATATTTAGAAAAGTAGTCATGACACCCAACCACCAGATATCGCAGTTATAGTATGCAACAATGGCAAGTAGGATCCGGATGGACTTAAGCATAGCCACTGGAAAAGGTTTCATCATTATCCATGCCTGGTCGATGACGAAAACCATTAACAAGTCTAGCTTTGAAAGTCTCAACCTTTCCATCTACATCAAGTAATCTTCTCAATATATACTTGCCCCTGATGAGGATTTAACCCTTCAGATATAGCAACCAAAGTCCATACTTTGTTGGTGTACATGGATTCCATCTCAGATCGCTAAGCATCCAGCCATTCTTACACAGTCCCTACTCTTGATGGCCTGCTCGAAACTAGTTGGGTCATCATCACATGATGAAATCCTCGCTCCCACTGTCATCGAGAAACCAAAGTATCTCTTGGGCGGATGAGGAACCCTACTAGATCAGCGGAGAGGCTGAGGTTCGTCGGAGACTATTGAATTCTTTGGTACTATCAGATCATCAGCTGTAGTTTGTATAGCTGTAACTCCTTCCAGTTCTACATAACTGACTTTGCCTCGTGCTTGTCTGGATTTTGCTTTTAGACATAGGCCGGGCAACCCCAACTCTTAACTTACTTAAGATATGGGCTCTTCCCATTCCATATCACATATGAAGTGGTAGGCAACTGATTTGATTGGAACCCTATTCAATAGGTATGCAGCTTCTCAAGTGCATAACTCCTAAAAGGAAATAGGAAACTCATTAGTACTCATCATAGAGCGCACCATATCTAATAGGGTGTGATTGCTCCACCCCGATACACCGCTATGCTATAGTGTATACGGAGGAGTAATGCTGAGAGAGAATCTCATTCTCCTTTAGAATAGTCCAGGATCTCCATGCCTAAGTATTCTCCTCCCTGATCTCATCAAAGGACATAATACTTATATCTTTATTGGTTCTCTACTTCTTTCTTATATTCTTTGAAGTTCTCAAAAGCTTCAGACATGTGTTTCAACAGGAACATGCGTCCGATTCTTGAGAGATCATCAGTGAATGTAAGGAAGTATAAAGAACCAGTCCTGGCATTTGTAGACTGGGGACCTACTTACATCACTATGTATCAGTCCCAAGGGTTCACTGACCCTTTCTCTGTTTCCAGTAAACGGAGCTATGGTCATCTTATCTTTGTGACATGACTGGCAAGTTTCAAAAGATGTAAATTCAAACTAATTTAAATATGCATCTAAATGTAACTTAGCTAATCGGGTCACATTGATATGACCTAGTCTACAATGCCTCAAGAAGGATTTGTTCATTTCTGAAGTCTTTCTTTTGTGTGTGTTCTGTACGTTTAAGAACTGTGGTCTGATTTAGAACGTATATACTTTTAGATAACGTGCCTGAAACCGATCAACTCTTGATATAAGAAATGTTCAAAATATTATCCAACAATACAAAATTATATCCTTCTTTAGTAAATAAAGAGACTGATATGATGTTGTATATCAGGTTCGGTATCTAATAACATTCGTTCAGAATCAATGTATTTGGTAATACAGGGTGATAACTGCCAACACCTTGGCTGCAACAATTGCACCGTTTTCAACTCTTGAAACTTATCACCCATTCCCAGTTCTCTACCTATCTGTAGCCCATGTAACAGATTACATATATGAGATCCTGATCCGGTATCTAATACCCAGGACGTAGAGGATACTGAGAAACAGTTCTTTGTAATGAACACACCCGAAGAAGATGCATCATCATGCACTTTCTTCATTTGGGCGGTATGGGAATTCTGGTAATCTCCAATTTCCTGCTCGATCTTATAACAATTATAAGTTGGAGCGGAAACAACGTTCCCAAGCTCAGTATAATAAGCGGGTTCGGTCAATGCATCTATATTATTATCTTGATTAAGGCGTGACATGGTCGCTACCAGGAGAGAGAGAGAAGAAAACACTCTGCGTGCACTCTTGCAAGATTAGATTGGTTATATATTTTATCTAATCAGGATGGCTCCCACTGTTTTTATCAAATCTTCCTTCAAACCTTAAAAGGAAAGACTAGCCGGGATTAATTACACTCTACAAGTTCACCAATTTTTCAGCCAGGCCAGTGCCGGTACTTTGAGGGAGGTTCCCCGTGCTTTCGCACGAACCTAATTAAAATAAACCTCGTTTTTCCAGGGGCGTAACCCCGTTGACACCTTTCTAGACACCTACTTGATCGGCTAATTGTAAAGTGCAAAACTCTCCCAGGAGTAACAATTACTCACAGTGGTATCAGAGCCAAGCTAGAGCTTTAGGCGATATCTAGGCGAAGTTTAAAGTCCGATCGAACCAGGAAACCCCGACACGAACCCTTCTCTGGATATTTTTCAAAAATGTGATTTTTTATGAATTAAAAATGCTCAAAAAATCAGCAGGCTATTTTAGGAATTACTGTGCAAAACGACCCATTAGATAAAGAGTAACCAGATAGCGTACTATCATGTCGAGAAGAAAGTCCTCCCTATATATGTCTCAGCATCCACTACAATATACATCTCATGTACAGTAATGGCCTCTAGGGCATACACATAACTAACAATCCAGACATATTCTTAGGTACTATCACCAGATCATGGAGATGGTTGATTTCCAGGGAGATCAAGGTTAGGAGAGTAGACATAGAGGAGAACAGGGCGGATCCACTCACAAAGGCCTATTCTCAGGAGAGACTTTTATGGGATGGTTGAGTATGAGATACTTTAACCACTGCTGATTGTTGGGTATGGGACACTACAAAAGATGGCCCTAGTGCAAGTACGAGATTGTTAGTTATATGTGTGTCCTAGAGGCCATTACTGTACATACGATGTATATTGTAGTGGATGCTTGGACATATACATGGAGAACTTTCTTGTTCAACATGATAGTATGCTATCTGGTTGCTTTTTATCTTAACATGTACACTGATTGTCTCTATGTTACATGTTGATAAAGCCCTTAAGATGAGTACTTGACTACCAGGATTATGAAGCAGATCATACTAGTGGGGACAGTGTAGTCGCTAAGAACATCCTTCAAATGTTCCTATTCGTAGGTGTATCGAGACATGGCATCGATATACCAGAGTAGACTAGCGTATAACTTCTCGACCCATATAGATGGGTGATGGATGATCCCATATCCATTGGTGTTTGACATCAGAGATAGTGTACGGGTGCTCAGTGGAGACTGGGTATACTGGACGGACTCGCCGAGAACTCCTAGATGTTATTATACCTATCGTCAGATAGCAGTTCTCTGGTGACACTGGTACAGGTTAGTCTGTAGACCCGAGATCGTCATAGAGACTTATGTGATTCCCACCATGCATTGATTTCCACCTTACCACGTTTAAGAGAACGTGCAAAACGGTGGCTTTTGGGTACAGTCCCGAATCACATAGAGGCAATAAGCGATAGGAGGGGTTTCGTCTCTCCCGGTATTGGGAGTTGATGTTGCGCTGTGCTCGATAGGCTATAACAGGAAGTCCCTGGCTAGGGCAGATAGGGAGATCTACTGGTAAGTGTTATCAGTAGTTTCTCGACCCGTTATGAGCCTCACATCGGCACGACTTATCGAGTTACTGGGGTCTGACGTTTACCACCCCTAGACGAGATATGCGACATATCAGACGAAGAGACCGGACTGTACGGTAGTGTTACGATTGGATTCGCAGTAGTATGAGCAGGCTTTCTTGTTGATCTTCTGATCGCTCAATACCCGGGTGGCCATTACGTTTAGCAGACCGCTTGCGTCTTGTGGATGTTTGATATGATCATCACCTACTGCCGGCGTATTGACGAGTCTTTAGAGTCCTACACAGAGGTTTCCTGGCTCAAGCGAAACGGAGTAGGAGCACATATGTGATATGTGCGGGACCGAGATTAATACGATATACGATACCGTATTCTATTCTCGTGATTTGTGACATCGGTCGGTTATATGTGATATAGCCGGGTTATCGGATCAAGTGTTGATTCGATAAGTTGTTACATTTGATATTAGTCGGTTATATGTGATATAGCCAGATTATTAAATCAAGTGTTGATTTGATAATTTAATGTATAATTGTATATTTGATATATTACATTACATTAACTAATATTTGCTCACATATGATTTCTTTTTCTCACTTGTGTGCATGTGTATATATATGATATATATTAATGTACAAAGATTTGTGTCATGCTTGATGATACATGATACATGGGTGTATGAGACTTATACCATGCTTGATATAATCTAGGGTTTATAATTATCTAAGTAATTCAAAATTGGATGCATATTTGGCAAGGCTACAAGCTTATAGAAGCTTATGGATGCATTGACCAAAGTCTTCTCTTTTTGTTTCACTTTTAGATATTTATCAACCCAACCATTATACTAACCCTAGTTAAGTCTCTACATGAGTTAAGGTATGACACTAACTTACCCAAGGTTCATATTCTCACCTCATGAGTTCATTTCTCTCTTGATGATTTTTCTTCATCTTCTTCATGAAAAAAGCTTGCTAACTTTTTGTGAGTGAGAAAATAATGTGAGAAAATCATTTCTAATGTGAGCAGAATTCCTACTTCATCATCCTCTACCACTTGCCATTTAGTATAGGGTGTTTGCTTCACTAATTCTATAATTAGTGAAGAGGTAGCTTGGGTTAGTGTCTCCTCGACGTAGATCATCTTCGGCCTCGAAGACTTCGATGCAAGCATATTTATTTCTTCATGGGAGCCTCTCTAGAGTCCGGGACTTCATGATCGCAGCGAAGGGACTACTACACGGAGCTAATGAAGTGAAGGACCGGTCTACAAAGGTTGTATTTCTTATTCACTTTACTTGCAAAGTAGTATGCATATCGATTCGTCGTTTTTCTAGTATACGACTCTATGTTAGGGTTAGCTAGAACGGCTAAAATTTTAATATGGCATGAAAGATACCTCCCGAAACCTTGCCGCCGTACTAGGCAACCCTGCACCTAGCGACAATGAATTCCACCTGTACGGTCCTCGTATGGCCCGCTTCCCTAATATTGAGGAGGAGGGTGATCATTCCCTCGACCGGGATGGAGTGGTTGGTAAATCCCGATAGGACGTGGGAGGTTGGCCATAAGTCGGATGGCCCTAGCCCTATCCGCTGGAAGCAGTTATAGAAGAGGATATCTGCTGAGCTTCCGGAATCGACCAATATCCTCTGAACCTCGTAACGGTGGACCCGCGCAGTAATCACGATAGGGTCGTTGTGAGGCAAGGATATACCGTGGAGGTCTTCTGTAGGGTTACGTAGCGCGGCAGCAAGGTTTCGGGAGGCATTTTCCATGCCGTTTTCAAATTTTTGCTGTTCTAAAGAACCCTAACCCTAGAATCTTAACTAGAGATTTAAACAGACAACATGCAAACAACTATGTAAACAAAGTGAATGAGGAATACAACCTTTGTAGACCAGTCCTTCACTGCTAAAGCTCCGTGTAGTAGTCCCTTCGTTCCAAGTAGTGAACACCCGGACTCTAGTAAGGTTTCACTTGAAGAAATGAACAACCTTGCTCAATATCTTCGAGGCCGAAAATGATCTACGTCGAGGAGACTCAAGCTCATGCTACCTCTTCAGTAATAAATGAATTGGTGAAGCAAACATCCTAAACTAAATGGCTAATAGTAGAGGATGATGAAGTAGGAATTTTGCTCACTTTAGATTTTATTTTCTCACAATATTTCATCACTTGATCAAAAGCAAGAGAGCTTCAAGGAGATGAAGAAGAAGATGATGAAGTGATGAAGAGAATAAATCTCATGAGGTTAGAAAAGCAACCATGGGTGAGTTTATGTCATACACAAACTCATGTAGAGAATAAACCATGGTATAAGGTTAATGGTTAGGTTAATAAATATCTTAAGTAAAATAAAGGAGTGGACTAAGTCAATGAAACCTACAAGCTTCTACAAGCTTCAAGCCATGACAAAATCTCCACTAATTTTGAATTACTTAAATATAAATATAAACCCCCATTAAACCTAGCATGGTGTGAGTCCCATACATCCATGTTGCATGTGTAACCTAGCATGACACACTAATATATATCACATATATATTTTGTATGTAAAAAGAAAACAATGCAATTAACATATATCACATATATATTAATGTATCATAAGTGAGAAAAAGAAATGCTTAAGTGAGCAAATATTAGTTGATGTAATTTAATATATCAAATATATAATTATACATTAAATTATTAAATCAACTCTTGATTTAATAATCCGGCTATATCACATATAACCGACTAATATCAAATGTAACATTCCATCGAATCAACACTTGATCCGATAACCCAGCTATATCACATATAACCGACCGATATCACATATCGCGAGAATAGAATGCGGTATCACATATGCGCATTAATCTCGGTCCCGCACATATCACATATGTGCTCCTACTTCGTTTCGCATGAACGAGGAAACCTCTGTGTAGAACTCTAAAGACTCGTCAATACGCCGGCAGTAGGTGATGATCACATCAAACACCCACAAGCCGCAAGCGGTCTGTTAAACGTAACGGTCACCCGGGTATTGAGCGATCAGAAGATCAACAAGCAAGCCTGCTCATACTCCTGTGAATCCAATCAATAACACTACTGTACAGTCCGGTCTCTTCGTCAGATATGTCGCATATCACAACCTGGGGATGGTATAACGCCAAACCCCAATAGACTGATAAGTGTTAGTGTATATGCCCTAGAGGCCATTAATGTATCATACTAGTTTGTATATTAGTTAATGAAAGCTTAGGATATTCACCTTGTATAGACAATCTTGCTCAAGATAGTAGTATGCTACTTGGTTTGTTTCTACTTTAATGTGTGCATGTGTTTCTTATAGCATATCGCCTTTACACATTAATGGAGCCCTTAGGATCTTTGCTTGATTACCAGCGTTGTGATGGCAGTCACACTTGTAGGGGCTGGGTAATCCACAAGCACATCCTTATGCAGGTCTCTAGTCGTAGGACTATCGAGACAGGGTATCGATACTCCGGAGTAGACTAGCGTATGCTCTTCTCATCCCAGCTTGGGAGACGGTCTGTCCCACAGCCGTCAGTACGTCGTACTTGAGATAGTATGCGGGTGCTTGTTAGGTTACGAGTACACTTGACAGGACTCGTCGGGAACTGTTGGTTGGTATTATACCTATCGTCAGTTATCCGTTCCCAGGTGACATGAGTACAGCTTAGTCCGTTGACTTGACACTGTCACTTTGCCTCGAGTGTGTTCCCACTGTTTTTAGATTGCTGCCCTACCACGGCTCAAAGGAGTCATGCAAACAGGTAGCAGTTGGGTGCAGTTCCGAAGCACTTGGAGGCAGTGACGGTTAGACAGGATTCGTTTCTCCCGGTATTGGGGGTTGATATCGCGCTGTGTCTAGGAGAGACATTACACAAAGTCCCTGGCCAGGGCAAGCGAGATATACTGGTAGGTTTCCAATGTTATCTCAGGGTGTTTTGGGCTACACTCTGATACGACTTGTACCGCTATTAGGGGACTGACATTTACCGCCCCCTAGGCCCGCCATGCGATATTCTCAGACGAACAGACCGGACTGTACGGAGACTGTCACATTCAGGCTCAGTAGGAGTTCAGATGAGTTCACCTCGTCAGTCTTCTTATCGGCATCTACCAGGGGACCGTTACGTACAGCTAGTGCCGCTTGCGGTATGTGGTTAAACCTGTAGGGTTCCTAGGCACCCTAATGAGGTCTCACAAGGCATCGATCATGCCAAATTAAAATTTTAAGGGTGCCGAGAGACCCGACTACGGATCGTTTGCTAGAAAATTAGGCGAAAAAAGCTAACTAGTTAACACTTAACTACAAGATACGGAAATACAACCTTTGTAGATCCGGTGCTCCACCTCCATAGCTCCGCAACGAGGTCCTCTCCGCTGTCCAAATCAAATCCGGGCTCAAGTGTCGACTTCATCGGAGAATAAGCGAGCTAGGTCGTCGATGTCCATGCCGAAGATGATCTACGTCGAAGCATCGCAAGATCAAGCTCTCACTTCACCAAGTCAAGAAACTTGTGAAGGAAACACACTCTACTACTTGGCAAGAGGTAGAGGATGAAGAAATAGGAAGTGGGTAGACTTTAGAATTGGATTTCTCACTCAAATCATCAATCAACCATTGATGACCTCAAGCTTCTTCAATGAAGAAGAAGATGAAGAAGATGAATATTGTTATGATAAGAATAATAGAATAGAAAATAAAATCCATTCTTATCATAATATTAACCTTAGTTTAGTGTAGAGAATGGACCATGGTTAGATATGATGGTTAGGGTTAAGGAAGAGATAAGAATGGTTGACTTGATCAAAGTTTCAAGAAACTTCAACATAAAACAAAATAAGCCACCATCCTTAAATAATTTCCAAAATGAATATATATAAATAAATGAATAAGATAATCAAAACCCTAATCATTAAGTAAACCATGGTTTAATCTTTACACTTAACCAAGTTAATATGCATCATCAAACATGATACAAACATGTGCATAAAAGTATATCACATATACAACTTGCACAATCCAAGTGAGAAAATCCATTTAAAGTGAACCATTACTAGTTAATGCAAAGTAATATACCAAATATATAATTATACATTAAATCATTAAATCAACACTTGATTCAATGATCCGGTCATGTCGCACACAACCGACTAGTATACAATGTATCGGCTTATCGAATCAACGCTTGAATCGATAACTAGGTTATATCGCATACAACCACTCGATACATTCATCGCGAGAATGGAATACGGTATCACATACATGCATTATTCTCGGTCCCGCACATATCTCATATGCGCTCCTATTTCATTTCGCTTGAGCCAGGAAACCTCTGTGTAGGACTCTAAAGACTCGTCAATACGCCGGCAGCAGGCGATGATCATATCAAACACCCACAAGCCGCAAGCGGTCTGCTAAACGTAACGGCCACCCGGGTATTGAGCGATCTGAAGATCGACGAGCAAGTCCGCTCACACTCCAATGAATCCAACCAGTAACACTACCGTACAGTCCGGTCTGTTCGTCTGATCTGTCGCATATCTCGCCTAGGGGTGGTATACGTCAGACCCCAATAGCTTGATAAGTCGTGTCGATATGAGGTCTATAACTGTTCGAGAAACTACAGGTAACACTTACCAGTAAATCTCAGCAACCCTGGCAAGGGATTTCCTGTTATAGCCAATCGAAAACAGCGCAACATCAACTCCCTATACCGGGAGAGACGAATCCCCTCCTATCGCTCATTGCCTCCATGTGACTCGGGACTGTACCCAAAAACCACCGTTTTGCACGCCCTCTTGGACGTGGTAAGATGGAAATCAAAGCACAGTGGGAACCACACAAGACTCTATGACGATCTCGGGTCAACAGACTACTCTGTACCAGTGTCACCAGAGAACTGCCATCTGACGTGAGGTATAATACCATCTGGGAGTTCTCGGTGAGTCCGTCCAGTGTACCCAGTCTCTACTGAGCACCCGTATATCATCTCTGATGTCAAACACCAATGGATATGGGATCATCCATCGCCCATCTTTATGGGTCAAGAAGGTATACGCTAGTCTACTCTGGTATATCGATGCCCCGTCTCGATACACCCACGACTAGGGACTTTGAAGGATGTACTTATGGACTACCATGTCCCCACTAGTATGATCCGCATCATAGTCCAGGTAGTCAAGCACACATCCTAAGGGCTTTACCAACATGTAACAGAGAGACAATCAGTATACGCGTTAAGGTAAAGTTCAACCAGATAGCATACTATCATGTCGAGCAAGAAAGTCCTCCCTATATATGTCCCAGCATCCACTACAATATACATCCTATGTACAGTAATGGCCTCTAGGGCATACATATTACTAACAATCTCCCACTTGCACTAGGGCCATCTGATAGCAGTGGTTGCAGTATCTCATACTCAACCATCCCATAAAAGTCTCTCTCTGGGAAAAGGCCTTTCGTGAGTGGATCCGCTGTGTTTGTCCTCTGAGTCTATTCTCCAAACCTCGATCACCCTGGAGATCAATCATCTCCATGATCAAGTGATACTGCCTTAGAATATGTCTGGATCACTGATGGGACGGGCGTTCCTTGGCATAATCCACAACTCCATTGTCACACAGTGGTAGGAACGTAGTTCATCTTATGAACCAATATACACCCAAACAGCCTCTTTGGTAGCATCTTAAGTAGCGATGTATCGTGCCTTTATCGTCTAGTATGTCACGGTATCTAGCTTGGAACTCTTCCAACATACCGTCCCTTTACTGAGGGTAAAGACAATGCCTGCGACTGACACTCAGTCGTCATTATCACCCTGGAACCCTTCCAGTGATTCTCCTCAGGATCGATTGACACCACCTCACTACATCTAGTGAGTTTCCTAACATCCATTTAGATCTATCTCATAGATCCAAAATCCAGGATTTAGTAGGTATCACTTTAATCCTATATGGAGAATCTTTGTGATAAGCGGAGATTGATCGAGCGTAGCATAAGAAACTCCTTTCTTATCAAGAGTATGTCATCCACGTACTCTACGAGGATCGTCACCATACTCCCTATTACCTTTTTGTATATACAAGGTTCATCTACCATTTTGATGATGTCAAACTCTTTGACTAATGCATCAAAACAGATGTTCCAACTCCGCGATACCTGCTTTATCCTATAAAGCATCTTGTACACGTTTCCGCTGCTCCCACTGTCTACGAAGCCCTCTGGCTGTGTACTTATAGACTTTCTCTTCTAAAACATCATTTAGAAAAGCTGTCATGACACCCAACCACCAGATATCGCAGTCATGGTATGTAGCCGTGGAAAGTAGGATCTGGATGGACTTAAGCATAGTTACTTGAAAAGGTTTTAACATTATGATCCATATCTGGTCAATAATGCAAACCTTTAACAAGTCTAGCTTTGAAAGTCTCAACTTTTCCATCTACACCAAGCAATCTTCTCAAGATATACTTGCTCCTGATGGGGATTTAACCCTTCAGATATTGCAACCAAAGTCCATACTTTGTTGGTGTATAAGGATTCCATCTCAGATCGCTAAGCATCCAGCCATTCTTACAGAGTCCCTACTCTCGATGGCCAGCTCGAAACTAGTTGGGTCATCATCTCATGATGCAATCCTCGCTCCCACTGTCATAGAGAAACCGAAGTATCTCTCAGGTGGGTGAGGAACCCTACTAGATCGGCGGAGAGGCTGAGGTTCGTTGGTATCTACTGAATCCTTTGGTTGTACCAAATCATCTGTTGTAGCTTGTATAGCTGGAACTATTCCAGTTCTACATAACAGACCTTGCCTCGAACTTGTCCGGATTATGGTTTTAGACATAGGCCGGACAACCCCAAATCTTAACCAACTTAAGATATGGGCTCTTCCCTTTCCATATCACATATGAAATGGTAGGCAACTGATTTGATTCGAACCCTATTCAATAGGTATGCAGCTTCTCAAGCGCATAACACCCAAAAGGAAATAGGTAACTCAGTATTACTCATCATAGAGCACACCATATCATATAGGGTGTGATTGCTCCTCCCCGATATACCATCGTGCTATGGTGTATACAGAGGAGTAATGCTGAGAGAGAATCTCATTCTCTTTTAGAATAGTCCAGGAATTCCATGCTTAAGTATTCTTCTCCTTGATCTCATCATAGGACATAGTACTTATACCCGTATTTTGGTTCTCTACTTCTAACTTATATTCTGTGAATATCTCAAAAGGTTCGGACTTGTGTTTCAACAAGAACATATGTCTGAATCTAAAGAGATCATCAGAGAACGTAATGAAGTATAAAGAACCAGTCCTGGTATGTGTAGACAGGGGACCTTACATACATCAACATGTATCATCCCAAGAGTTCACTAACTCTTTCTCTGTTTCCAGTAAACGGAGCTATGGTCATCTTATCTTTGTGACATGACTGGCGAGTTTCACAAGATGTAAATTCAAACTGATTTAAATATGCATCTAAATGTAACTCCAGCCAGTCGGGTTACATTGATATGACCTAGTCTACAATGCCTCAAGAAGGATTCGTTCATTTCTGAACTCTTCCTCTTGTGTGTGTTCTGTATACAAAAAACTGTGGTTTGATTTAGAACATTAATGCTTTTAGATAACGTGCCTGAACCGATCAACTTTTGATATAGGAAATGTTCAAAACATTATCCAGCAATACAAAATTTTATCATTTCTTTACTAATAAAGAGACTGATATGATTTTGTATATCAGGTTCGGTATCTAATAACATTCGTTCAGAATCAATGTATTGGTAATACAGGGTGACAGTGACCAACAGACTTGGCTGCAACACTTGCCCCGTTTTCTGCCTCATGAAACTTATCACCCGTTCTCAGTCCTTTACCTTTCTGTAGCCCTATGTAACAGATTACATATCTGGGATCCTGATCTGGTATCACATACCCAGGACGTAAGGGATACTGAGAAACAGTTCTCTGTAATGAACACACCCGAAGATGATGCATCAGCATGCACTCTCTTCGTTTGGGCGGCACGGGAATTCTGATAATCCCCAATTTCCTGCTCTGTCTTATAACAATTATATGTTGGAGCGGGACCAACGTTCTCCAGCTCAGTATAACAAGCGGGTTCGGTCAATATTCCGTATTATTATCTTGATTAAGGCGTGATATGGTCGCTACCTGGAGAGAGAGAGAAGAAAACACTCAGCGTGCGCTCTGTCAAGAATAGATTGGTTATTATTTTATCTAATCAGGATGGCTCCCACTGCTTTTTATCAAATCTTCCTTCAAACCCTAAAAGGAAAGACTAGCCGGGATTAATTACACACTACAAGTTCGCCAATCTTTCAGCCAGGCCAGTGTCGGTACTTTGAGGGAGGTCCCCCGTGCTTTCGCACGAACCTAATTAATGTAAACCTCGTTTTCCCAGAGGCGTAACCCCGTTGACACCTTTCTAGACACCTACTTGATCGGCTAATTGTAATGTATAAAACTCTTCCAGGAGTAACTCTTACTCGCAGCGGGTATCGGGATCCAACTATCTCATAGAAGGTATGCAATCTCATTGCAAATTTCAACACTTGAAATTCCCGATAATATTTTGCCCCTAGCGTCCTATGACCTTGACGCAGGCCAACAAACCATAGTCCGCTAGTCAAGTTCAACCCGTCATTTCCTGATTGAATTAAACCCACCCGCACGACCCTTGACGCAGGCCAACAAAGTCGCACGACTACCCTAATCCAATCACATCATATGCTTATACAGATAAGCACCAGTTAGCTACCGCACACTACGCCTTGACGCAGGCCAACAAACGTAGCACGAATACTAACTACTACTTATCTGAAATGACGGAGGGCTACGACAGGTTTTTCTGAAAACCTATTGCGTAATGAACTTGATATCGTTGTAGAATCAAATGATTTTAAAATGGAGTGCTTTTGAGGCTTTTCCAGTTTTGCTAAAGGTGTCACTCCCGGTGAAGGGATCGTCGGTCCTTTCCTCGTCGAATGAGGTGCGGGATATATCATATATATCACTGTGCAAAGCAAAAACTCTTAAAAGCAATCAAAAGACAAACCGAATTTGTAGCATCTGCCAGTTATTGCTAAAGGAGTCACTCCCGGTGAAGGGATCTCGGTCCTTTCCTCATCGAATAAGGTGCAGGATATATCACATATACCGCTGTGCAAAGCAAGAACTGTAGCTACCTGTTTTATTTTGAAATTCGATTCTACAACATCTTAGGTTTCTTTTTTTTTCATTAATCACATTAATGAAGTCCCATCATTTAAGTACCTAAACATCACAGATAGATATGACGTACACTTATGCCATCCGCATTCGCCTCGATGTCCCCTCGTGCACCGTTAGGTTAGGTGACTAACGACAGAGCAGGGCAGGGCTAGCGTGGGTGTAAAACATAAGTAACGTCTATATAATATATCATATATACTATATACTATATCCATCACAGAACATCACATGATCACATCACAGATATCGCAGCAGAAGAATCATATGAAATATTGGATATACTAGGACGTCCGTGTTTTCAATACGAGCCAGTATAAAACACGGATTCTACGGTCGTGATGAATAGCCAAACCCACACCCCTAGACCCCTACGAGAGCGGCAAGCAACCCTACCAATTCTAGAGTTAGGAGACCCGGACTCGACTCCTCGAGTTGGTCTCCCACTGGACTCCAGAACCCGGTTACTTGTGCCCTCCTCCTTGGGTCTATCCTAGTGCCGAAAAGTAAATAATATACAAACGGTGACATCTTCCGCAACCTGGAAGTGCCCCAATAAAAGAATATTACATACAAGTTTTTACATGAATGAAAATGAAAAAACACTCATCTCACATAAAAAACCCCGGCTATTCAAACACGACGATCCAATATAACATATCCAGCAACACATAACATCACATGTCATCAACGTAAGTAAATATGTCCATCCCAATTGTCGTTGACATATAGCAACGAAACCGGCGATATCACATATTACACTTACGGTCACAGAAAAGAAAGTGTAAAACTACAACAGTTGGAATCCGCAACCACCTCAGACATCGCATGCCTGACCAAATGAATTCCTTAGACATCACATGCCTAACAATTATAAATCCCGCATTTTAGTCTCCTTATCGAAAACACTTTTCAATATCAAGTCGGGCAATTCAACAAGATTCCCGACAGTCTGATCGAATACTCGTCGCAAACTTAAGTAGACGGCCGCACCCCTAATACCGTCGACGAAGTGCACCAAGGCGGAACACCGCTACCGCGAGCACCCGAATGGATGCTTTCGGCGACGGGGTTCTCCTACAGTCACTTGGTCGGGGCTATGGAGTGAAGCTGTCTATTAAGTTTATCCGGCGAATATCCGCGTACGCTACGTGATTGCGACGGACTTTTGATCCCATCAAAATTCCGTGGCAATCGATCAAGTGAGACTAAATTGCTATGTTTATAACATTCATTCAGTTATCTCATAACTTGTTGTGAATTCCAATTATTGTATCACATTCCGGATAAATAGAATATATCAAACTTTCCGATCGAACATTCGAACACCCAAGTTTTCCCGATACAGATCAACACATGAAACAAGTCTAAAAACATTCAGTTCGTGCCTCAGTACCAACGGTCCAGCCGTAGAAGGGTCAAGCCAACGCCTCACATGTGGCACGCCGTACTGCCCCAAACCCGAAGGTTCAAAGGGTAGTTCAAGACAGTCACATAATCGAGTTAAGGTTTGTTGTCTTCTAGAGGGACCATCGCGTTACTTGCACTACTTAGAACGTCTTTTAACCACAGAAAAATCCAACACTTGGAAATTTCCCGATAGGGGAAAAATTGGGTATTTATATCCGGTCGAACTTTTTAACATATTCTAAGATTTATCCGGAAATCCAAATAGACAAAATTTGATACCCCGATCGAAACACCGAATCCTCAAAACAACTGCAGAAAAACCAACTCTTGAAAAAATATCAAAAATACCCAGGAAAACCAGCACAGCACAATATGAATTACTGTAGAAATTTGGATGCCAAAAACGACAAATTGGCCGCGCTTCCGCCGCACGAGCCATGCTCGTGCCGCGGAAACGCGGCGCACTGTTGGAATTAGGCAACCGAATTTTACAGTTTCTCTTAGAATTGCCTGCTGATTTTTCTGAATATTTTTAATGTTGAAAAATCCCAGATTTTAAAAATTGGACAGAGAGCATGTTTGTTTTGGACTTTCGGGTTCGATCGGACTTCAAATGTCGTCTAGACTTCGCCTAAGGCTCTAGCTAGGCTCTGATACCACTATAGGGTTCTTAGGCACCCTAATGAGGTCTCACAAGGCATCGATCATGCCAAATTAAAATTTTAAGGGTGCCGAGAGACCCGACTACGGATCGTTTGCTAGAAAATTAGGCGAAAAAAGCTAACTAGTTAACACTTAACTACAAGATACGGAAATACAACCTTTGTAGATCCGGTGCTCCACCTCCATAGCTCCGCAACGAGGTCCTCTCCGCTGTCCAAATCAAATCCGGGCTCAAGTGTCGACTTCATCGGAGAATAAGCGAGCTAGGTCGTCGATGTCCATGCCGAAGATGATCTACGTCGAAGCATCGCAAGATCAAGCTCTCACTTCACCAAGTCAAGAAACTTGTGAAGGAAACACACTCTACTACTTGGCAAGAGGTAGAGGATGAAGAAATAGGAAGTGGGTAGACTTTAGAATTGGATTTCTCACTCAAATCATCAATCCACCATTGATGACCTCAAGCTTCTTCAATGAAGAAGAAGATGAAGAAGATGAATATTGTTATGATAAGAATAATAGAATAGAAAATAAAATCCATTCTTATCATAATATTAACCTTAGTTTAGTGTAGAGAATGGACCATGGTTAGATATGATGGTTAGGGTTAAGGAAGAGATAAGAATGGTTGACTTGATCAAAGTTTCAAGAAACTTCAACATAAAACAAAATAAGCCACCATCCTTAAATAATTTCCAAAATGAATATATATAAATAAATGAATAAGATAATCAAAACCCTAATCATTAAGTAAACCATGGTTTAATATTTACACTTAACCAAGTTAATATGCATCATCAAACATGATACAAACATGTGCATAAAAGTATATCACATATACAACTTGCACAATCCAAGTGAGAAAATCCATTTAAAGTGAACCATTACTAGTTAATGCAAAGTAATATACCAAATATATAATTATACATTAAATCATTAAATCAACACTTGATTCAATGATCCGGTCATGTCGCACACAACCGACTAGTATACAATGTATCGGCTTATCGAATCAACGCTTGAATCGATAACTAGGTTATATCGCATACAACCACTCGATACATTCATCGCGAGAATGGAATACGGTATCACATACACGCATTATTCTCGGTCCCGCACATATCTCATATGCGCTCCTATTTCATTTCGCTTGAGCCAGGAAATCTCTGTGTAGGACTCTAAAGACTCGTCAATACGCCGGCAGCAGGCGATGATCATATCAAACACCCACAAGCCGCAAGCGGTCAGCTAAACGTAACGGCCACCCGGGTATTGAGCGATCTGAAGATCGACGAGCAAGCGCGCTCACACTCCAGTGAATCCAACCAGTAACACTACCGTACAGTCCGGTCTGTTCGTCTGATCTGTCGCATATCTCGCCTAGGGGTGGTATACGTCAGACCCCAATAGCTTGATAAGTCGTGTCGATATGAGGTCTATAACTGTTCGAGAAACTACAGGTAACACTTACCAGTAAATCTCAGCAACCCTGGCCAGGGATTTCCTGTTATAGCCAATCGAAAACAGCGCAACATCAACTCCCTATACCGGGAGAGACGAATCCCCTCCTATCGCTCATTGCCTCCATGTGACTCGGGACTGTACCCAAAAACCACCGTTTTGCACGCCCTCTTGGACGTGGTAAGATGGAAATCAAAGCACAGTGGGAACCACACAAGACTCTATGACGATCTCGGGTCAACAGACTACTCTGTACCAGTGTCACCAGAGAACTGCCATCTGACGTGAGGTATAATACCATCTGGGAGTTCTCGGCGAGTCCGTCCAGTGTACCCAGTCTCTACTGAGCACCCGTATATCATCTCTGATGTCAAACACCAATGGATATGGGATCATCCATCGCCCATCTTTATGGGTCAAGAAGGTATACGCTAGTCTACTCTGGTATATCGATGCCCCGTCTCGATACTGTAAGTCCACGTTGCGACCCCCGGTTCTTACGGGGAGGCGGAAACGGTATAAAAATCAAATTATTAGCGCAAGGGGCAACATGGACTAAGCAAAGTCGGGATCTTTGACTAAACTAAAACTAGCATACTTAGCTAAAGAGAGTTAGCTACTCGGATGGAGATGGTTATACCTAAACTTGAACTCCTTCGTCTCCGAGCTCCGATGGTGGTCCGATGGCTCCTTCTCGTCGTCTCCGTACGCCGAAGATAGATCCACCTGAAAGCTCCAACCTTTAGCTCCTTCTTCGTTCTTTGAAGAAACTAGTTCACTTGGTTTGCTAAACCTAGTGAACTAGAATGAGTAGAGAAGATTTAGAATGGGATTTTATCTATGGTTCTTGATTCTCAACTCATGAGACAAGAGAACCATAGATCAAGAGAGGGAGCAAGAGGTTGAGGGTGAGAGCAAGAGGAGAGCTCAAGAACAAGAGAGAGAATGAGCAAGAAAGAATGAGGCTCTCTTTTGTCTCTCACCCTCTCATAATCCAATGTAATCATAACTCATCATATCAATAAAAGTCTTATGTGATGGTTGAAGCAACCATAACCTTATCATGTCATGCACTCATTTTACTCAAATGAACAAGCAAGTAAAAGTCTTTGGCATGAAATGATAACCATGGTTATCATGAAGGTCAACTAGTCAAGCCTAGTCAACCGGTCAACAAAGTCAACAAGTCAACAAAAGTCAACAAGTCAACAAAGTCAACAAAAGTCAACAACCAAGTCACCATAATACTTAATTAATATAATAGTTAATCGCATATCATATTCTCATTAGGGTTGAGCAAAAAGTCAAAAAGTCAACGGTCAACTGTCAACAACCCTAATGAGAATCCGTTGTCTGTGCCTCCCTGTCAACTGTGCATACACACCCGCATCCGCGTTCCGAGGAACACGAATGCAAACTGGATAAATCCAATCCCATAAGATACACTAGGATCTGGCTTAAACCAAAGCCCGCTAGTGTAAACTGTCCGGACACTGTACGTGCACAAGTGCACGGATGTGACCGAACCTTGTCGCAAAACCATGCGACCTGTCGCAATACCATGCGACCTCTACTCTTTTGCCTAAAGGCGAAAAGCTTTCTGTGTGGGACTCTAAAGACTCGACACTACGCTGGCAGTGGGTTTAACCACAGACCGCAAGCGGCACTAGCTGTGCGTAACGGTCCCCAGGTAATGCCGACAAGAAGACCGACGAGGCGAAACCCATCTGAACTCCTACTGAGCCTGAGTGTGACATTCTCCGTACAGTCCGGTCTGTTCGTCTGATACATCGCATGGCGGGCCTAGGGGGCGGTAAACGTCAGTCCCCCAATAGCGGTACAAGTCGTGCCGGAGCGAAGCCCAAAACACCCTAAGATAACACTGGAAACCTACCAGTATATCTCGTTTGCCCTGGCCAGGGACTACTCGTGTAATGGCTCTCCTAGACACAGCGCGATGTCAACCCCCAATACCGGGAGAGACGAATCCTGTCTAACCGTCACTGCCTCCAAGTGCTTCGGGACTGCACCCAACCACTACCTGTTTGCACGACTCCTTTGAGCCGTGGTAGGGTAGTGATCAAAGTACAGTGGGAACACACTCGAGGCGGAGTGACAGTGTCAAGTCAGCGGACTAAGCTGTACTCATGTCACCTGGGAACTGATAACTGACGATAGGTATAATACCAACTAGTCAGTTCCCGACGAGTCCTGTCCAGTGTACCCGTAACCTAACGAGCACCCGCATACTATCTCAAGTACGATGTACTGACGGCTGTGGGACAGACCGTCTCCCACACTGGGATGAGAAGCGCATGCGCTGGTCTACTCCGGAGTATCGATGCCCTGTCTCGATAGTCCTGCGACCAGGGACCTGCATAAGGATGTGCTTATAGATTACCCAGCCCCACTAGTGTGACGGCCATCACATCGCTGGTAATCAAGCAAAGATCCTAAGGGCTCTACTAATGTGTATAGGCGATATACAAAAATAAACACATGTACACATTGAAGTAGAAACAAACCAAGTAGCATACTACTATTTTGAGCAAGATTGTATATACAAGGTGAATATCCCAAGCATCCATTAAGTAATATACAAACTAGTATGATACAGTAATGGCCTCTAGGGCATATACACTAACAATCTCCCACTTGCACTAAGGCCATGTACTGGCGTATCGAAGACCTATCATCTCGATCAGCCGCTCGAACTGAGTCTGGGGCAAGGCCTTGGTGAATGGATCTGCAGTGTTGTCTTCTGAAGCGACTCTCCGAACCTCGATCTCCTGGCGATCCACGATCTCCCTGATCAGGTGATACCGCCTCAAGATGTGCCTGGATTTCTGATGGGACCTTGGTTCCTTCGCTAAAGCTATAGCCCCGTTGTTGTCGCAATACAGAGGTATTGGATCAACAATGGACGGAACCACCTGAAGTTCTTTCAAGAACTTCCTCATACAGACAGCTTCTTTTGCGGCATCAGATGCAGCGATGTATTCCGCTTCCATCGTCGAGTCTGCAATGGTTTCCTGTTTGGAACTCTTCCAACACACCGCCCCTCCATTGAGGGTAAAGACAAAACCCGACATGGACTTGGAATCATCCTTGTCACTCTGAAAGCTGGAGTCAGCAAAGGCCTCGATCTGGAGGTCTTTTCCGCCATACACCAAGAACATCTCCTTAGTCCTTCTCAGGTACTTGAGAATGTTCTTTACCGCTATCCAGTGTTTCTCCCCAGGGTTAGACTGATACCGGCTTACCACACTCAGTGCATAAGCTACATCCGGTCTGGTACACAACATCGCATACATTATAGAGCCTACCGCAGAAGCGTAGGGTATAATAGACATGCGATCCCTCTCCAAATCAGTCTTGGGAGACATCTCTTTAGAGAGGGTGATCCCGTGACAAGCCGGTAGGTTACCGCGCTTGGAATCTTCCATACTGAACCTCTTCAGTATGGTGTCGATGTACCTGGACTGTGAAAGTCCTAATATCCTCTTGGATCTGTCACGGTAGATCCGGATACCCAGAATGTATGAGGCATCACCCAGGTCTTTCATGGAGAACCTGTGTGACAAGAACCCCTTGACAGATTGTAGCATAGGAATGTCATTTCCTATTAAGAGAATGTCATCCACGTACAAAACGAGGAATACTACAGTTCTCGCTACAAATCTACTATAGATGCATGGTTCATCTGGATTTTTGATAAAGCCAAATTCTTTGACCGTCTCATCAAAGCAGATGTTCCAACTCCGCGATGCCTGCTTTAGCCCATAGATGGACTTAAGCAACTTGCACACCTTTCCGCTGCTCCCACTCTGAATGAAACCCTCTGGTTGGTCCATATAGACACACTCCTCTAAATTTCCATTTAGAAAAGCTGTCTTTACGTCCATTTGCCAGATCTCATAATCGTGGAAGGCAGCAATGGCAAGAAGGATCCGAATGGATTTCAACATGGCTACTGGAGAAAAGGTTTCGTCGTAGTCCAAGCCAGGTCTTTGACGAAAACCCTTTGCTACCAGCCTAGCTTTATAGGTCTCAACCTGTCCATCTACACCAATCTTCCTTTTGAAGATCCACTTGCATCCTACGGGTTTTACCCCGTCTGGAGCAATGTCCAACGTCCATACCTTGTTGGTGTACATGGACTCCATTTCGGTCCGCATTGCATCCAGCCATTTCACTGAGTCAACGCTCTGAACGGCCTGCTGGAAGCTAGTAGGCTCATCATAATCTATGATGCAATCCTCTCTATCCCCGTCTATGAGAAAACCGTAGTATCTCTCGGGCGGATGAGACTGCCTACTACTTCTGCGGAGCGGCGTAGGAATGTCCTGTTCTGTTGAACCCTCTGGTTCCACTAACCTTTCAGTAATAGTCTGTGGTTCTGGAATTTCTTCCAGTTCTACTGCGCTCCCACTAATCTCCTTTTCTAAGAACTGGTGTTCTAGAAAGTGGGCATTACGAGAAACAAGGACTTTTTGTTCCTCTGCGTACTAGAAAAGATACCCCCTGGTGTTCTTTGGGTATCCCACAAACTTGCACAGTACTGAGCGTGCCTCGAGCTTGTCCGCATGCTGCTTTTTGACAAAAGCCGGACATCCCCAGATCTTCAGATATTGAAGATAGGGTTTCTTCCCACTCCACATTTCATATGGTGTGGTAGGCACAGTCTTAGTTGGAACTCGGTTCAAAAGATATGCGGCTGATTCTAGCGCATATCCCCAGAATGATCGCGGCAATTCAGCATTACTCATCATGGACCGCACCATATCCAATAGGGTGCGGTTCCGTCTCTCCGATACACCGTTATGTTGCGGGGTGTATGGAGGAGTAAGCTGAGAGAGAATTCCGTTCTCTTTTAAATAGTCCAGGAACTCGGCACTTAAGTATTCTCCACCTCGATCCGATCTTAGAATCTTAATACTTTTGCCGGTCTGTTTCTCTACTTCATTTTTATACTCCTGGAATTTTCCGAAAGCCTCGGACTTATGTTTCATTAAGAAGACATAGCCGTACCTTGAGAAGTCATCCGTAAAAGTAATGAAGTAAGAATGTCCGCTTCGGGCATGTGTAGACATTGGACCGCACACGTCACTGTGTACGAGTCCCAAGAGCTCGCTCGCTCTTACTCCTTGTCCAGTAAATGGAGTCTTTGTCATCTTTCCTTTGAGACAAGATTGACAAGCGGCATACGATTGATATTCGAACGCATTCAAATATCCTTCTGCATGTAACTTAGTCAACCTTCTCTCATTGATGTGACCCAATCTACAATGCCATAAGAAAGTCTGATTTATTTCTGGAGACTTTCTTTTGTGTGTATTCTGGACATTAAAAATCTGCGGTTGGTTTAACACGTATATACCATTACTCAATGTACCTGACCCAATCAAAACTTGATTAAGGTGAATGTTTACAACATTACTTACAAACGCAAATTCATAACCTTCTTTAGAAACTAAAGATACAGAAATGATATTACAAGTTGCGTAGGGTACAAAAAAGCAATTACGCAAAACCAAAACATGTCCATCTGACATTCCCAGGTGATAGTCCCCCACGGCTTTAGCATCCATGCTAGCTCCGTTTGCAACTCTGAGGGTCATGTCACCTGCCTTCAAAACCCTACGGTTTCTCAACGCCTGCAAAGAATTACAGATATGAGATCCTGATCCGGTATCCAATACCCAGGAAGTAGAGTTTATTGAAAGACAGTTTTCAATAACATACACACCTGAAGCTGAAGCTGCAACTTGCTTCAATTCCTGTGTTCTGGCCTTCCAGGCCCTGCAATCATTCTTCCAGTGTCCTTTCTTATGACAATAGAAGCATTCTTCCTTATCCACAAGCTTCCCCGCTATCTTTGTTGCTTTTGCTTTTCCCTTCGTATCCACTTTACTAACACCGCCCCTTGGTTTGGCGGGGGCTTTCTTCTTCTTTCCCTTGGCTTTCGCCTTGGACCTAGAAGAAGACGATCCTCCTACAAACAAAGTGGATGTTTCCCTACCTTTCTGTAGGGTGCCCTCTGCGCTCCTCAGCATGTTGAGGAGCTCTGATAGTTCAACCTCTTTTTCTTGTAGGTTGAAGTTCAGTGTAAACTGGGCGTAAGTGGAAGGAAGGGACTGGAGAACTATATCCGTATATAGCTCACTCTCCAATGTGATCCCTAGGTCAGCGAGCTCCTCAATGTAGCCGATCATCTTTAGCACGTGCTCGGCTACTGATGATCCGACGGCCATTCTTGTCGAAAATAACTTTTTCGACGCTTCGTATCTTGCGATACGTGATTGCTCTCCATACAGTTCTTTTGTATGGAGCAATATGGACTCCATGTCCATATTCTCATGCCTCCTCTGATGTTCGTTGTCCATCGAGGCAAGCAGGAGGCACTTGGCCTTCGCGCTATCAATCTCCCAAGTCTTGCGGATTTCCTTATCCGCGACACTGGAAGTTGGACCAGGGACAGGGGGAGCTTTGGTGGTAAGAAGATACCCCAGCTTGTCATAAGTGATTGCTATCTTGACATTCCTGAGCCAATCTTTGTAGTTTGGCCCTGTCAGTTTGTTTTTATCTAGGAGTAACTTAAGTCCAGTCATGTTGATTGGTCGCTGCAATTAGGAGAGAGAAGAAGAAACACTCAGCATGATTCTCTTGCATGTTTAGAGTGGTTTTTAGTTTGTCTAAACAGGATGGCTCCCACTGTTTCTCGAATCCCTCCTCAAACCATAAAGGAAGAATTAGTCAGGATCAATCCCACCGTACAATACTTGCTTAACCGTTCAGCCAGGCCGGTGTCGGTACTTCGAGGGAGGTTTTCCAACGCTTTCGCGAAGTTCCTTAATTAAAGAACCTCTTTTCCCTGGGGGCGTAGCCCCGCTAACACCTTTCTAGGCACCTACTAGGTTTATAGCATTGATCGTTAAGTGAGAAATTTCCCGAGGAGTAGCATATACTCACAGTAGGATCGGGATCCAAATATCATCGCGTGACGAAACTGAAGGAATCCTACCAGAATCATCACACTCCAAATGGTATGCAAATCTAGCAAGTTTCAGTACTTATGAAACTCCCGATGTGGATTTTTGCCCCATGCTCTTATGACCTTGGCGTGAGGTCAAAATGTCATAAGTCACATGTCAAGTTCGTCCCATCATTATCCAGGTTAATTTGAACCCACCCGTACATACCCTTGACGTAGGCCAAAATGGCAGTACGACTGTCTCAAACCAACGCATTCTATCTATGCAACAGATAAATATCCGGCAGCTACCAATCACTATGCCTTGGCGTGAGGTCAAAATACATAGCTTGAATACTACCGAATATTTAACTGAAATGATGGAGGGCTACGGATGGTTTTGGAAAAACCGTGAACGTAGTGAACTTGATTTGGTCGATGGAACGAGATAGCTTTTAAATGGAGTGGCTCAAACTCCGTATTTTAAAAGTTTGTTTTGAAAAGAACCGAGTGGTTTTTCGAAAGTGTTCCAACGACTTTAACTTGGTTTATTATCTTGCATTAGTTCTTTTAATGCGTGATATTCTTGCATTAGTTCTTTTAATGCGTCCCATCATTTAATCCTACCATTGCAGAAAACAACCAAAATATGACGTACGCTTATGCCATTCGCATTCGCCACGGGGCCCCGTCATTACCCGTTAGGTTACTTAACTAACGACAGAGTGGGGGCTGGGCTAGCGCGTCTGTAAAACATAAGCAACGCCTAAATAATATCATATATAGATATACTGCAATGATAAACATTTCAGATCACAGATGAATACATTGGATATACTAGGAATCTGTAATTTGTACGAGCCTGTAACAAAAGACAGATTACACGGTCGCGGTGAATAGCCAAAACCCCACCCAAGACCCCTACGGGTGCGGCAAACTACCCGCCAAGTACCCGAAGCGTAGCAACCTCCCTCATCTCCATGAGTTGGCCACTCGACACTTCGGCATACCCGGTAGTTTGTGCACCCCTCCATGGGTCTATCCTAGGAGCAAAAACAGTAAAAAGAAATTATACAATGACGGCTACAACCCCGACCCGGTTGTGCGGCCATACAAATAATTATTACATCAATTTACAAATTTACATGAATTGAAAGAAAAGAAAACTCTCGTCTCACAACCTCCGGCTATTCACCCGCGACAATCCAACATGTTCATATACACATTCCAGCACATTACAGATCATGTATAACCCCGACCAATCGACTTATAGCGATTAGCCGACGTTCAATACATGCAAACATCACAGATATAACCATCATAGTCAAAGTGCAGTGAAGTTCGGAAAAAAATACGAAATTATAGGACCCCAAAAGGAAATTTCTTTTCTGGAAAATCTGGGCACATATAATATATTTCAAAAATCCCAAAACCAACACAGACACACACTGCACGAAAAACGATGCAGAGAAGACGACAAACCGCGGCGCTTCCGCGGCACATGCCTACCTCGTGCGGCGGAAGCGCGGCGGTTTGAACGAAACAGTGGACCGTTTTTCATGGGTGTTCACACAAAACCCTGAGCCGAATTTAGGAGTATAAAGTTTTTCATTTTGACCAGAAAAAATTTCAACAGAAACTCAGGTTTTGTAAAAGTTTGGTTTTTTTTTGATTTTTCCGGTTCCGAACTTCGTTACACTTCACTACCAAGCTAGTTTAAGTTTAGTTAGGCTCTGATACCACTGTAAGTCCACGTTGCGACCCCCGGTTCTTACGGGGAGGCGGAAACGGTATAAAAATCAAATTATTAGCGCAAGGGGCAACATGGACTAAGCAAAGTCGGGATCTTTGACTAAACTAAAACTAGCATACTTAGCTAAAGAGAGTTAGCTACTCGGATGGAGATGGTTATACCTAAACTTGAACTCCTTCGTCTCCGAGCTCCGATGGTGGTCTGATGGCTCCTTCTCGTCGTCTCCGTACGCCGAAGATAGATCCACCTGAAAGCTCCAACCTTTAGCTCCTTCTTCGTTCTTTGAAGAAACTAGTTCACTTGGTTTGCTAAACCTAGTGAACTAGAATGAGTAGAGAAGATTTAGAATGGGATTTTATCTATGGTTCTTGATTCTCAACTCATGAGACAAGAGAACCATAGATCAAGAGAGGGAGCAAGAGGTTGAGGGTGAGAGCAAGAGGAGAGCTCAAGAACAAGAGAGAGAATGAGCAAGAAAGAATGAGGCTCTCTTTTGTCTCTCACCCTCTCATAATCCAATGTAATCATAACTCATCATATCAATAAAAGTCTTATGTGATGGTTGAAGCAACCATAACCTTATCATGTCATGCACTCATTTTACTCAAATGAACAAGCAAGTAAAAGTCTTTGGCATGAAATGATAACCATGGTTATCATGATGGTCAACTAGTCAAGCCTAGTCAACCAGTCAACAAAGTCAACAAGTCAACAAAAGTCAACAAGTCAACAAAGTCAACAAAAGTCAACAACCAAGTCACCATAATACTTAATTAATATAATAGTTAATCGCATATCATATTCTCATTAGGGTTGAGCAAAAAGTCAAAAAATCAACGGTCAACTGTCAACAACCCTAATGAGAATCCGCTGTCTGTGCCTCCCTGTCAACTGTGCATACACACCCGCATCCGCGTTCCGAGGAACACGAATGCAAACTGGATAAATCCAATCCCATAAGATACACTAGGATCTGGCTTAAACCAAAGCCCGCTAGTGTAAACTGTCCGGACACTGTACGTGCACAAGTGCACGGATGTGACCGAACCCTGTCGCAAAACCATGCGACCTGTCGCAATACCATGCGACCTCTACTCTTTTGCCTAAAGGCGAAAAGCTTTCTGTGTGGGACTCTAAAGACTCGACACTACGCTGACAGTGGGTTTAACCACAGACCGCAAGCGGCACTAGCTGTGCGTAACGGTCCCCAGGTAATGCCGACAAGAAGACCGACGAGGCGAAACCCATCTGAACTCCTACTGAGCCTGAGTGTGACATTCTCCGTACAGTCCGGTCTGTTCGTCTGATACATCGCATGGCGGGCCTAGGGGGCGGTAAACGTCAGTCCCCCAATAGCGGTACAAGTCGTGCCGGAGCGAAGCCCAAAACACCCTGAGATAACACTGGAAACCTACCAGTATATCTCGTTTGCCCTGGCCAGGGACTACTCGTGTAATGGCTCTCCTAGACACAGCGCGATGTCAACCCCCAATACCGGGAGAGACGAATCATGTCTAACCGTCACTGCCTCCAAGTGCTTCGGGACTGCACCCAACCACTACCTGTTTGCACGACTCCTTTGAGCCGTGGTAGGGTAGTGATCAAAGTACAGTGGGAACACACTCGAGGCGGAGTGACAGTGTCAAGTCAGCGGACTAAGCTGTACTCATGTCACCTGGGAACTGATAACTGACGATAGGTATAATACCAACTAGTCAGTTCCCGACGAGTCCTGTCCAGTGTACCCGTAACCTAACGAGCACCCGCATACTATCTCAAGTACGACGTACTGACGGCTGTGGGACAGACCGTCTCCCACACTGGGATGAGAAGCGCATGCGCTGGTCTACTCCGGAGTATCGATGCCCTGTCTCGATAGTCCTGCGACCAGGGACCTGCATAAGGATGTGCTTATAGATTACCCAGCCCCACTAGTGTGACGGCCATCACATCGCTGGTAATCAAGCAAAGATCCTAAGGGCTCTACTAATGTGTATAGGCGATATACAAAAATAAACACATGTACACATTGAAGTAGAAACAAACCAAGTAGCATACTACTATTTTGAGCAAGATTGTATATACAAGGTGAATATCCCAAGCATCCATTAAGTAATATACAAACTAGTATGATACAGTAATGGCCTCTAGGGCATATACACTAACAGATACACCCACGACTAGGGACTTTGAAGGATGTACTTATGGACTACCATGTCCCCACTAGTATGATCCGCATCATAGTCCAGGTAGTCAAGCACACATCCTAAGGGCTTTACCAACATGTAACAGAGAGACAATCAGTATACACGTTAAGGTAAAGTTCAACCAGATAGCATACTATCATGTCGAGCAAGAAAGTCCTCCCTATATATGTCCCAGCATCCACTACAATATACATCCTATGTACAGTAATGGCCTCTAGGGCATACATATTACTAACAAAACCCTCACCCAGCGTAGTGTCGAGTCTTTAGAGTCTCACACAGAGGGTTGTTCGCCTTTAGGCAAAACAGAGTAGAGGTCGCATGGTTCTGCGACGGGGTTCGTTCACATCCGTGCACTAGTGCACGTTTGGTGTCCGGACAGTTTATACTAGCGGGCTTTGGTTTAAGCCAGATCCTAGTATATGTTTTGGGATTGGTTTTATCTCATTGTATTCATATTTCTCGGAACACGGATACGGGTGTGTATGCACAGTTGACTGAGACAGAGGCATAGGACTTTCATTAGGGTTAATGACCGATGTCTTTTTTTCTTAACCCTAATGTATATGTGAAATGTGATTATTAATATTAATTAATTATAATTGTGTTATGGTTAGGGTTGTTGATCATTTGACTATAGTTGACTTGTTGACCTTTGTTGACATATTGACCATCATCATTTCACATGAAAGATGCTCTTTGATTCTTACAAACTTCATTAATGTGAAATGATAATGGTCATTTCAAGTTAACCATCACAATTATCTTTGATTAATTATTTAATTATCATAATTCACATATATGTGAGAATGGTTGTAATTATCCTCATTCTCTCATGCTCATTCTCTCTCATCCTCTTCCTCTCTCTCAAAGCTCTCCCTCTCATGAGTTGAGAACCATTAAGCTTTTGAGATAAAACACCAAAATCATTCTCTACTCTTTCTAAGGTTCTAGGTTTAGCACACCAAGCACCTTAGTTACTTCTAGTTTGAGGTAGGAGCCAAAGGTAGAGGCCCTCGGGTGGATCTTTCTTCGGCAAGAGAAGGCGACGAGGATGACCCGTTCATCCCACTCCAAGGAGCAAGAAGAGAAAGACTTCAAGATTTAGGTATAACCCTTTTACCGAGTAGCTAAATCTCTTAGCTTGGTTGTTAGTTTATGTTTAGCAAATATCCTCCTTTATATAGTCCATGTTGCCTTGAGTTGTAAAAATCAATTTTTTATACCGTTTCCGCCTCCCCGTAAGCACCGGGGTGGGCAACGTGGACTTACAGTGGTATCAAAGCCTAGCTAAACACAAACTAGCAAGTTAGCAAAGTATCTAGAACTTCGATCGGAAAAAAATCGCAAAACACTTTTCAAAAACCTAACTTTCTGCCGATTTTTAAACCTGCTTCTAAAATAATAAATCATACACTAAAAATCGGCTCAGGGTTTTTACAGAACACCCAAGAAAAACGATCCAGCGAGTTGACCAACTCACCGCGGAACCGCGGCAAGAGCATGCTCTTGCCGCGGATCCGTGGCCGAGTTGACTCGACCGTGGGTCGTTTCTCCTGCAGTGTTCTTATATTGATGTTTTGGGATTTTTAGGATGGTTTGTTTCTGCCCAGATTTTCCAGAGAACAAATTTGTTTTTGGGGTGGTTACAAATTCGTATTTTGATCGAACTTCTCTAGACTTTGGCTAATGGGTTATATCTGTGATGTGATATATGTATTGAACGTCTGCTAATCGCTATACGTCGATTAGTGGGGGTTATACATATCTGTGATCTGTAATGTTGATGATTTGTGTATATGAATTCGTTGGATTGTCACGGATGAATAGCCGGGGGGTTGTGAGATGAGTGTTTTCTTTATCTTTCAATTCATGTAATATGTAAATTGATGTAATATTATTTATATGGCCGCACAATCGGGATGGGGTTGTAGCTGTCATTGTATAATTTCTTTTACTGTTTTTGCTCCTAGGATAGACCCAAAATGGGGTGCACAAACTACCGGGTATCTCGAAGTGCTGAGTGGCCTACTCACGGTGTTGAGGGAGGTTACTTCACTTCGGGTACTTGGCTGGTAGTTCGCCGCACCCGTAGGGGTCTAGGGTGGGGTTTCGCTATTCATCGCGACCGTGTAATCCGCTCTTCGTTACAGGCTCGTACGGAATGCGGATTCCTAGTATATCCAATGTGTTCATCTGTGATCTGGAATGGCTATCATTGCATGTGACGAATGTATATATCTATATATGATATCTATTTAGGCATTGCTTATGTTTTGAATCCGCGCTAGTCCAGCCCCCGCTCTATCGTTAGTTAAGTAACCTAACGGGTGATCACGGGACCCCGCGGCAAATGCGGATGGTATAAGCGTACGTCATATTTTCGTTGTTTTCTGCAATGGTAGGATTAATTGATGGGACGCATTAAATTAATGCAAGAAAATAAACCAAGTAAAAGTCGTTGGAACACTTTCAAAACCACTCGGTTCTTTTCAAAAACCAACTTTTAAATGCAGAGCTTGAACCACTCCTTTTAAAAGCCATCTCGTTCCATCGATTATATCAAGTTCACTACGTTCACGGTTTCGCCAAAACCATTCGTAGCCCTCCGTCGTTTTACATGGATAGTCAATAGTATTCAAGCTATGTTTGTTGGCCAAAGTCAAGGCATAGTGATTGGTAGCTATTGGGTATTCATGTGCAGCATAGATAGATGTGTTGGTTTGGGACAGTCGTACTGCCTTGTTGGCCAAAGTCAAGAGTAGGTACGGGTGGGTTCAAATTAACTTGGAGAATGACGGGTAGAACTTGACATGTGACTTATGATTTGTTGGCCAAAGTCAAGGTCATAAGAGCATGGAGCAAAAATCCACATCGAGAGTTTCTAAAGAAACTAAAACTTGCTAGCGCTGCATACCATTTGGAGTGTGATGATTCTGGTAGGATTCCTTCAGTTTTGTCACACGATGATATTTGGATCCCGATCTTATTGTGAGTATATGCTACTCCTCGGGAAATTTCTCACTTAACGATCAATGCTATAAACCAAGTAGGTGTCTAGAAAGGTGTTAGCGGGGCTACGCCCACAGGGAAAAGAGGTTATTTAATTAAGGAACTTCGCGAAAGCGTTGGAAAACCTCCCTTGAAATACCGACACTGGCCTGGCTGAACGGTTAAGCAAGAATTGTACGGTGAGATTGATCCTGACTAATTCTTCCTTTATGGTTTGAGGAGGGATTCGAGAGACAGTGGGAGCCATCCTGTTTAGACAAATTAAAAACCACTCTAAAATTGCAAGAGCATCATGCTAAAGTGTTTCTTCTCTCTCTCCTAATTGCAGCGACCAAACATCATGACTGGACTTAAGTTACTACTAGACAAAAACATACTGACAGGGACAAACTACAAAGATTGGCTCAGGAATGTCAAAATGGCAATCACTTATGGCAAGTTGGGGTATCTCCTTACCACCAAAGCTGCCCCTGTCCCAGGTCCCAAAACCAGCGTCGCGGATAGGGAAATCCGTAAGACCTGGGAAATCGACTGCGCAAAGGCCAAGTGCCCCGTGCTTGCCTCTATGGACAATGAACATCATAGGAGGCACGAGAATATGGACATCGAATCCATATTTCTCCATACAAAAGAAATGTATGGAGAGCAATCCCGTATCGCCAGATACGAAGTCTCGAAAAAGCTGTTTTCGGCGAGATTGGCCGTCGGATCATCGGTAGCGGAACACGTGCTTAAGATGATTGGCTATATAGAAGAGCTCGCGGACCTTGGGACCATGTTAGAGAACGAGCTCTACACGGACTTGATTCTCCAGTCCCTTCCTTCCAGTTACGCCCAGTTTATCCTGAACTTCAACTTGCAAGAAAAAGTGGTTGAACTTTCAGAACTCCTCAACATGCTGAGGAGTGCAGAGGGCACCCTACAGAAAAGTAGGGAAACATCCACTTTGTTTGTAGGAGGATCTTCCTCTTCTAGGTCCAAGGCGAAAGCCAAGGGAAAGAAGAAGAAAACCCCCACCAAACCAAGGGGCGGTGTTAGTAAAGTGGATACAAAGGGAAAGGCAAAGGCAACAAAGGTAGCGGGAAAACTTGTGGGGAAGGAAGAGTGCTTTTACTGTCACAAGAGTGGACACTGGAAAAAGGATTGCAGGGCTTGGAAGGCCAGAAACCAGGATCTGAAGCAAGTTGCGGCTTCAGCTTCAGGTGTGTATGTTATTGAAAACTGTCTATCAATAAACTCTACTTCCTGGGTATTGGATACCGGATCAGGATCTCATATCTGTAATTCTTTGCAGGCACTGAGAAAGCGTAGGGTTTTGAAGGCAGGTGATATGACCCTCAGAGTTGCAAACGGAGCTAGCATGGATGCTGAGGCCGTGAGGGACTATCACCTGGGAATGTCAGATGGACATGTTTTAGTTTTACGTAATTGTTATTTTGTACCCAATGCAACTTGTAATATCATTTCTGTATCTTTAATATCTAAAGAAGGTTATGAATTTGCATTTGTAAGTAATGTTGTAAACATTCACCTTAATCAAGTTCTGATTGGGTCAGGTACATTAAGTAATGGTATATACGTATTAAACCAACCACAGATTTTCAAATGTCCAGAATACACACAAAAGAATGTCTCCAGAAACAAATCAGGCTTTCTTATGGCATTGTAGACTAGGTCACATCAATAAGAGAAGATTGACGAAGTTACATACAGAAGGATATTTGGATCCGTTCGAATATCAATCATATGCAACTTGTCAATCCTGTCTCAAAGGAAAGATGACAAAGACTCCGTTCACTGGACACGGAGTAAGAGCGAGCGAGCTCTTGGGACTCGTACACAGCGACGTGTGCGGTCCAATGTCTATGCATGCGCGAAGCGGTTATTCTTACTTCATTACTTTTACGGATGACTTTTCAAGGTACGGATATGTCTTCTTAATGAAACATAAATCCGATGCCTTTGGAAAATTCCAGGAATATAAGAATGAAGTAGAAAAACAAACAGGCAAAAGTATCAAGACACTAAGATCTGATCGAGGTGGTGAATACTTAAGTGCCGAGTTCTTGGATTACTTAAAAGAGAATGGAATTTTCTCTCAGCTTACTCCTCCATACACCCCGCAACATAACGGTGTATCGGAGAGACGGAACCGAACCCTATTGGATATGGTACGTTCCATGATAAGTAACGCTGAGTTACCGCGATCATTCTGGGGATATGCACTAGAATCAGCTGCATACCTTTTGAACCGAGTTCCAACTAAGACTGTGCCTACTACACCATATCAGATGTGGTGTGGGAAGAAACCCTATCTTAAGCACATTAAGACATGGGGATGTCCAGCTTTTGTCAAAAAGCAGCATGCGGACAAACTCGAGGCACGCTCAGTACAGTGCAAGTTTGTGGGATATCCAAAGAACTCCAAGGGATATTTCTTCTATTGCAAAAAGGAACAAAAGGTTTTTGTTTCTCGTCATGCCCACTTCTTGGAAACTGAGTTTTTGGAAAATCAGATAAGTGGGAGCGCAATAGAACTGGAAGAAACTCCAAAACCATGAGCTATTACTGAAAGCTTAGTAGAACCAGAGGGTTCGAAAGATCAGGACATTCCTGCGCCACTCCGCAGAAGTAGTAGGCAGTCTCATCCGCCCGAGAGATACTACGGTTTTCTCATAGACGGGGATAGAGAGGATTGCTTCATTGATAGTGATAAGCCGACTAGCTTCCAGCAGGCCATTCAGAGCGTTGACTCGGTAAAATGGTCGGATGCAATGCAGACCGAAATGGAGTCCACGTACACCAACAAAGTATGGACGTTGGACGTTGCTCCAGATAGGGTAAAACCCGTAGGATGCAAGTGGATCTTCAAAAGGAAGATTGGTGTAGATGGACAGCTTGAGACCTATAAAGCTAGACTTGTTGCAAAGGGTTTTCGTCAAAGACCTGGTTTGGACTATGACGAAACCTTTTCTCCAGTGGCTATGCTGAAATCCATTCGGATCCTTCTTGCCATTGCTGCCTTCCATGATTATGAGATGTGGCAGATGGACGTAAAGACCGCTTTTCTAAATGGAAATTTAGAGGAGTCTGTCTATATGGACCAGCCAGAGGGTTTCATTCAGAGTGGGAGCAGCGGAAAGGTGTGCAAGTTGCTTAAGTCCATCTATGGACTAAAGCAGGCATCGCGGAGTTGGAACATCTGTTTTGATGAGACGGTCAAAGAATTTGGCTTTATTAAAAATCCAGATGAACCATGCATCTATAGTAGATTTGTAGCAACAACTGTCGTATTCCTCATTTTGTACGTGGATGACATTCTTTTGATAGGAAATGACATTCCTATGCTACAATCTGTCAAAGGGTTCTTGTCACACAAGTTCTCCATGAAAGACCTGGGTGATGCCTCTTGCATTCTGGGGATCCGGATCTATCGTGACAGATCCAAGAGGATATTAGGACTTTCACAGTCCAGGTACATCGACACCATACTGAAAAGATTCACTATGGAAGATTCCAAGCGCGGTAATCTACCGGCTTGTCACGGGATCACCCTCTCCAAAGAGATATCTCCCAAGACTGATTTGGAATGGGATCGCATTTCTATTATACCCTACGCTTCTGCGGTAGGCTCTATAATGTATGCGATGTAGTGTACCAGACCGGATGTAGCTTATACACTGAGTGTGAAACACTGGATAGCGGTAAAGAACATTCTCAAGTACCTGAGAAGGACTAAGGAGATGTTTTTGGTGTATGGCGGAAAAGACCTCCAGATCGAGGCCTTTGCTGACTCCAGCTTCCAGAGTGACAAGGATGATTCCAAGTCCATGTCGGGTTATGTCTTTACCCTCAATGGAGGGGCGGTGTGTTGGAAGAGTTCCAAACAGGAAACCGTTGCTGACTCGACAATAGAAGCAGAATATATCGCTGCTGCAGATGCCGCAAAAGAAGCCGTCTGGATAAGGAAGTTCCTGACAGAACTTCAGGTGGTTCCATCCATTGTTGATCCAGTACCTCTGTATTGTGACAACAACGGGGCTATAGCTTTAGCGAAGGAACCCAGGTCCCATCAGAAGTCCAGACACATCTTGAGGCGGTATCACCTGATCAGGGAGATCGTGGGTCGCCAGGAGATCGAGGTTCGGAGAGTTGCTACGGAAGATAACACTGCTGATCCATTCATGAAGGCCTTACCCCAGACTCAGTTTGAGCGGCTGATCGAGATGATAGGTCTTCGATACGTTAGTACATGGCCTCAGTGCAAGTGGGAGATTGTTAGTGTATATGCCCTAGAGGCCATTACTGTATCATACTAGTTTGTATATTACTTAATGGAAGCTTGGGATATTCACCTTGTATAGACAATCTTGCTCAAGATAGTAGTGTGCTACTTGGTTTGTTTCTACTTTAATGTGTGCATGTGTTTCTTATAGCATATCGCCTTTACACATTAGTGGAGCCCTTAGGATCTTTGCTTGATTACCAGCGTTGTGATGGCAGTCACACTTATGGGGGCTGGGTAATCCACAAGCATATCCTTATGCAGGTCCCTAGTCATAGGACTATCGAGACAGGGCATCGATACTCCGTAATAGACTAGCGTATGCGTTTCTCATCCCAGCTTGGGAGACGGTCTGTCCCACAACCGTCAGTACGTCGTACTTGAGATAATATGCGGGTGCTCGTTAGGTTACGAGTACACTGGACAGGACTCGTCGGGAACTGTTGGTTGGTATTATACCTATCGTCAGTTATCAGTTCCCATGTGACATGAGTACAGCTTAATCCGTTGACTTGACACTGTCACTTCGCCACGAGTGTGTTCCCACTGTTCATAGATTGCTACCCTACCACGGCTCAAAGTAGTCGTGCAAACAGGTAGCAGTTGGGTGCAGTCCCGAAGCACTTGGAGGAAGTGACCGTTAGAAAGGATTCGTCTCTCCCGGTATTGGGGGTTGATATCGCGCTGTGTCTAGGAGAGCCATTACACAAAGTCCTTGGTCAGGGCAAGCGAGATATACTGGTAGGTTTCCAGTGTTATCTCAGGGTGTTCTGGGCTACTCTCCGACACGACTTGTACCGCTATTAGGGGACTGACGTTTACCGCCCCCTAGGCCCGCCATGCGATATTCTCAGACGAACAGACCGGACTGTACGGAGACTGTCACATTCAGGCTCAGTAGGAGTTCAGATGGGTTCACCTCGTCAGTCTTCTTATCGGCATCTACCTGGGAACCGTTACGTACAGCTAGTGCCGCTTGTGGTCTGTGGTTAAACCCACTGCTAGCGTAGTGTCGAGTCTTTAGAGTCCCACACAGAGGGTTATTCACCTTTAGGCAAAACAGAGTAGAGGTCGCATGGTTTTGCGACGGGGTTCGTTCACATCCTCGCACTAGTGCACGTTTGGTGTCCGGACAGTTTATACTAGCGGGCTTTGGTTTAAGCGAGATCCTAGTATATGTTTTGGGATTGGTTTTATCTTATTGTATTCATGTTCCTCGGAACACGGATACGGGTGTGTATACACAGTTGACAGAGGCAGAGGACTTTCATTAGGGTTAATGACCGCTGTCTTTTTTTCTTAACCCTAATGTATATGTGAAATGTGATTATTAATTTTAATTAATTATAATTGTGTTATGGTTAGGGTTGTTGACCATTTGATTATGGTTGACTTGTTGACCTATGTTGACATATTGACCATCATCATTTCACATGAAAGATGCTCTTTGATTCTTGCAAAATTCATTAATGTGAAATGATAATGGTCATTTCAAGTTAACCATCACAATTATTTTTGATTAATTATTTAATTATCATAATTCACATATATGTGAGAATGGTTGTAATTATCCTCATTCTCTCATGCTCATTCTCTCTCATCCTCTTCCTCTCTCTCAAAGCTCTCCCTCTCATGAGTTGAGAACCATTAAGCTTTTAAGATAAAACACCAAAATCATTCTCTACTCTTTCTAAGGTTCTAGGTTTAGCACACCAAGCACCTTAGTTACTTCTAGTTTGAGGTAGGAGCCAAAGTTAGAGACCCTCGGGTGGATCTTTCTTCGGCAAGAGAAGGCGACGAGGACGACCCGTTCATCCCACTCCAAGGAGCAAGAAGAGAAAGACTTCAAGACTTAGGTATAACCCTTTTACCGAGTAGCTAAATCTCTTAGCTTGGTTGTTAGTTTATGTTTAGCAAAGATCCTCCTTTATATAGTCCATGTTGCCTTGAGTTGTAAAAATCGATTTTTTATACCGTTTTAACCTCCCCGTAAGCCCCGGGGTGGGCAACGTGGACTTACAATAAGTCATGCCGATGTGAGATCTATAACGGTTTGAGAAACTACTGATAACACTTACCAGTAGATCTCAGCAACCCTAGCCAGGGATTTACTGTTATGGCTAATCGAGCATAGCGCAACATCAACTCCCAATACCGGGAGAGACGAATCCCCTCCTATCGCTCATTGCATCCATTTGACTCGGGACTTTACCCAAAAACCACCTTTTTGCATGATCTCTTAACTGTAGTATGGTGGAAATCAAAGCACAGTGGGAATCACACAAGACTCTATGACGATATCGGATCGATAAACTAACCTGTACCAGTGTCACCAGAGAACTGCTATCTGACGATAGGTATAATACCATCTAGGAGTTTTCGGCGAGTCCGTTCAGTGTACCCAGTCTCCACTGAGCACCCGTATACCATCTCTGATGTCAAACACCAATGGATATGGGATCATCCATCGCCCATCACATGGGTCGAGAAGCGTATACGCTAGTCTACTCTGGAATATCGATGCCCCGTCTCGATACTCCCACGACGAGAAACATTTGAAGGATGTACTTTCCGACTACCTCTGCCCCACTAGAATGATCTGCATCATAATCCTGGTAGTCAAGTACTCATCCTAAGGGCTTTATCAACATGTAATAGAGAGACAATAAGTGTATATGTTAAGATAAAATGCAACTAGATAGCATACTATCATGTCGAGCAAGAAAGTCCTCCCTATATATGTCCAAGCATCCACAACAATATACATCACATGTACAGTAATGGCCTCTAGGGCATACATATAACTAACAATCTCCCACTTGCACTAAGGCCATTTGTTGCAGTATCTCATACTCAATGTCCTATAGAAGTCTCTCTAGGGTAAGGCCTTTGTGAGTGGATCCGCTGTGTTATCCTTTGCGTCAACTCTCCTAACCTCAATCCCTTGGAGATCAACCATCTCCCTGATCAGGTGATACTGTCCTCAGAATATGTCTGGGTCTCTGATGGGACTGGTGTTCCTAAGCTAAAGCCACAACTCCATTGTTGTCACAATAACAATTATTGGACGCTCAATGGTAGGAACCATGTTCATGTCATGAACAAGAATTATCCAGACATCTACTTTGGTAGCATCGTTGGTAGCAATGTATTCAGCCTTTATCGTCTAGTATGTCACGGTATCTAGCTTGGAACTCTTCCAACATACCGTCTCTCTACTGAGGGTAAAGACCATTCCTGTGACTGACTCTCAGTCGACCTTATTACTCTGGAAGCTCGAACCAAGAACTTTCTTTTAGTGCTTCTCAAGTACTAAAGAATGTCCTCCACAGCTGTCCAGTGATTCTCCCAATATCCGATTGATTCCTGATCACTACACCTAGTGAGTTAGCTACATCTAGTCTGGTACATAACATCGCACACATGATAGAGCCTACTGCTGAAGCATAGCTTATCCTTTGCACGCGAGCTCTCTCCAAATCAGTCTTGGGAGACATCTTTTTGGAGAGAGTGATCCATGAGTAAGTGGGCGAACCACCACGCTTAGAATCCTCCATACTAAACCCATTTAGTATGGTGTTAATGTACCTGGATTTGGGACTCCCAAAATCCACTTGGATCTATCACCATAGATCATAATCCACAAGATGTAGTAGGTATCATCCAGATCTTCCTTGGAGAATCCTCATGATAAGTGGAGCTTGACCGAGTGTAGCATAGGAAACCATTTCCTATCAAAAGTATGTTATCTACGTACAATACGTATAAGAAAACCTTACTCTCTACAACTTTCTTGTATATACAAGGTTCATCTACCTTTTTGATGAAGTCAAACTCTTTGACTGCCACATCAAAATAGATGTTCCAACTCCGCGATGCTTTCTTTAATCCTGATGGACTTAAGTATAGCTTTGAAAGTGTCAACTTTTACATTTACACCAAGAATCTTTTCAAGATCCAATTTTATCCCAATGGATTTTACCCCTTCAGGTGCAACATTCAAAGTCATATTTTGTTGGTGTACATGGATTCCATCTTTGATCGCATAGCATCCAGCCATTTCACAGAGTCCCCACTCGTGATGGCCTGCCTGAACCTAGTTGGGCCATCATCTACCATGAGGCAATCCTCGCTCCCACGGTCACCGAGAAGACCGTAGTATCTCTCAAGTGGATGAGGAACCCCACCAGATTCGCGGAGAGGCTGAGGTTCGTTGGAGACTATTGAATCTTTTGGTTTTACCAAATCATCAGCTGTTAGTTTGTTTAGCTGGAACACCTTCCAGTTCTACCTTATGACCACAAATTTCTTCATAAGAAATTCCTTTTCTAAAAAGGTGGCATGCTGAGAAACAAAACACCTTTTGCTCTTCAATTTGGTAGAAGATATTCCCTCTCAAATGTTTGGGATATCCAACAAACTTATACAGAACTGACCTTGCCTCGAGCCTGTCCGGATTTTGCTTTTCAACATAGGCCAGACAACCTTATATCTAAACTCGTTTAAGACATGGTCTCTTCCATATCTCATATGGAGTAGTAGGCACTGATTTGGATGGAACCCCATTCAATAGGTATGCATCTTCTCAAGTGCATAACTCCAAAAGGAAACAGGTAACTCAACAGTACTCATCATAGAGCGCACCATATCTCATAGGGTGCGATACCTCTGCCCCGATACACCGTTGTGTTGTGTTGTATACGAAGGAGTAAGCTGAGAGAGAATCACATTCTCCTTTTAGAAACTCCAGGAACTCCATGCGCAAGTATTCTCCTCCTCGATCACATCGTAGGACTTTAATAGTTCTACCTGTTTGGTTCTTAACTTCAAGCTTATATTCCTTGAATTTCTCAAAAGTTTCAGACTTGTGTTTCAACAGGAACACATGTCCGAATCTTGAAAGATGATCAGTGAATATAATGAAGTATAAAGAACCAACCCTGGAATTTATAGACATAGGACCGTATACATCATTATGTATCTGTCCCAAGAGTTCAGTAACTCTTTCTCTGTTTCCAGTAAATGGAGTATTGGTCATTTTATCTTTGAGACAAGACTGGCAAGTATCATATGATGAAAATTCGAACAGATTCTCATATTCATCCTTATGTAACTTAGCTGGTCGTGTCGCATTTGATATGACCTAGCCTACAATGCCACAAGAAGGATTCGTTCATTTCTGAACTACTCCTCTTGTGTGTGTTCTATATACTTTGAACTGTAGCTTGATTTATATCGTATATGCTATTATATAACGCGCCTGATCTAATCAACTCTTGATTCAGGAAAATGTTCACAACATTATCCTCCAATACAGAATTATATCCTTCTTTAACTCATTAAAGAAACCAATGTAATGTTGTATATCAGGTTCGGTATGCAATAACATTCGTTCAGAATCAATGTATTAATACAAGGTGATACTTTCCAACTGATTTGGTTGCAACAATTGCACCATTCTCTAACACTTAGAGATATATTACCCATTCTCGGTTCTCTACCTGTCTATAGCACATGTAACAGATTACATATATGGGATCCTGATTCGGTATCTCATACCTAGGACGTAGAGGATACTGAGAAACGGTTCTTGGTAATGAACTGTAACATTTCAGAAAATATAAAATATTATGTTTGGAATTTAATATTAAAATAATATATTTCCCGAAAACTGCCCGATTTGCGAAATTGGGGTTTTCGAAAAAAGGTATAAATATATACCAATAATTATGAAATAATTGGAAATTAAAATGATTTATTCATTTAAAAATATATTTAAAGGACTTGGCATTTTTAAAATCACTTATATGCAGTTTAAATGAAAACCCGATTAGTGCACTGCTAATCGTGATTAAGCCAAATCCGTGTTTCTACAGTTTTTCATGGCTAGTGCACCATGTCATGTTGCATTTTGGTTACATGTTGTTTTCTTGTATTGTTTTTGGGGTATTATGCGATTTGGTTTTAAAAATAAAGAGAAAAGGGTAAAAGGGTAAATAGATGAGAGAGTGGGTGAGAATAAGAGGAGGAGGGAGAGAGAGTGCAGCCATGTCTACTTCATTTCCCCCATTATTTTTCCTTCTTCATCTTCCTCAACTCATTTCCCTCCATCTCTACCCCAAGATCCATCTCCAAATATTCACCAAAACCCTATACCCCCTTCGCAAAAGTTGGTCCCCTCTTCATCCTCTATACAATGGACCAAGCAAAGTTAAATTTTGAAGACTTTGGGAAGCTAGGGTTTTTCTTGAGTTGCCCAAGTGAGGTATATCTTCTTTCATTTAGTTAGTTTTAAGTTTCCTTGTATCCTAGTTTAGTTAGAAGTTGTTTTGGTTAGGTTGTGTGATGTTTAGAAATTCCAAGAGAAGGATTAGGTTTGAATTGTGTTGTGGTGATGGAAGTGGCTGTTGTAGGACCCTTAGTGCTGTTTTTACTGGCCAAGACCCGGATTAGAAACCAATATACGAACTTTCGATTTGTCGATATTGGGTTTTTGTGGATTTAGTGATGGTATTTAGATATCTGGGATGACCCGAGACCATTGTAAATAAAGTTCCCTTGACAGTGAGACGTGCAGGCAACCATGAAGCAACACCTGAAACCCTAGCCCCTATGGATCTTTTCCGGCCACAGATTTATTCATTGTGGCCGCAAATTGCAGCCACATTTTGATGGAATTTGATGAATTTTGGTTGATGAGTCCCTTAGGTGATATCTAGAGCAACCCTATATGCAAAATTCCCTAGTTTGGCCTAGGGTGAAATATGGGAGCACTTTGGGGTGATTTTTGGTTATGTTTTCCGTATTTTGAATGCTTGATTTTGGTAATTGGTAATGTATTTGGTTGTGGGGTGTTTGTACGTCAACAACAAGGGTTGTTTGGTTGGTTTTGCATGCGTGGGCTATAGGTTCTAACCTATGAGCGCACCGTGTACTGTATTGGTTTTCCGGATTCGATTTTAATAGCGATTACGATTGTGTATTATTGTAGGTACCTTCGCGTGGATTCCGAGGCGACGGAGCATGGCGTCATCGACTTCGGCAAGCAAGGATCAAGGTGAGTAGATCTATATCTACGGGGAAAGTCGGGTGGATGACGTATAGCACCCCCGCAAACTTTGACAGAAACTGATATATAGAGTATGATTAAGGTAACCGTGTTAGAAACTTATGAATAAGATTAGAGAATTGTAGGAAATAAGAAATACCATGACTTAAAGTTATAGCTTATGGTTTAGGTGACATGGTATGATAGGAAAGATGTCCCGAATTGATGTTCAATGATGCAAATTATTAGATATAGATAAGTAGTTGTATAGAGAATTCAATAGGAGATTATAGTGATATGATATAATTAATACGTGATGACGAGATTTGAGGATAATGTTTGATGATACTGTCGTATTGGATACTATAAGACTAGATAGCCGACGTAATTGTGTCATTCGAACCATACTTATTTCCAAACTGAAGAATCGTATACGTCTTTTAAACAGATATCTTGAGGGACGTTACAGATTTTCAAATGATATCTTTCCCTTAAAAACCCCGTAGCCCTTACTTTCAAAACTACGATTCGCATCTTTTAAAAACCGATCGTATGGTTCGTGTGTGAATGTTAGATTAGATACGTATGCTTATAGTAAAGGTAGAGTGTATTTGTAAAACTGACTTGATGTGGGATATAAATGCGATGAAAAGAATGTACGATGTGATATGATGACCTGATGATGTGTTGGTATACGGATGCGAGTCGATTGAGATGGTTGATACCTTGCCGGTCCCCTAATATGAGATTGTTATGGATGTGACCTGGGACATAGGTATATAGATATATTTATATATGTTGTGAATCATGAGTGATTGTCGTGCGAGACCTTAGGTCCGTACCCTCGTTGTCATATAGGTTGATAGGATCCCCATTGGTTTAATGCCGCCGTACGATGATTTTCCGTACGTGATGAGTTTGACTTGAGCTTTGATCAATACCCTTGACTAAAGGATGTCGTACGATGGATTATACCGTACGTGTTGTTGTGAGGCTGGATGCCAATTGATAAATTCACCGACTCGGTCATGTTAGATACGTATGCCTTGTAGCTTTTAGCTGACAATTTACCCTATGCTGGATTCATGTTATTCTCATTGTATTGCATATACCTGTGCTAGTACACCTACACCATTATCGATGATGCGTATGTTACACTTATACAGATTTGCCGGCTCACACACTTCATCATCGATAATTGCCATGTCACTACACAGTAGGATTGCTGCATCATGATATGACTCCTTGCATGAATTACTTGCTATGTTCACATCATTACGATATATCGCATGATATACTGATATTTTCACATCACTGTTCCATGTTGCATGATATACGGATATGCTTACATTTCTGTTATATGTCGCATACATCATGCTTTACGATTATACGCATTGAGATATGCTGTTTTCATGAGATTTCTGGATTTGAGAACCGTGGTCATTTTAAAAGAAAGTATGTATTGTTTTTTTAAAAAAACCGGTTTCTCTTGATATGATATTTCAGTACGTCCACCATGCGTTTTCTCGGTTCTGAGACGTATGATAGAAACCCGATTCGAGGAGGTGGATGATCCGTTTGCGACTTCATGGTGGACCCGGTATGGTTCTCCGGGGCGAGAAATGTTTTTCGTGGAGTAGACGATGAGCCTGGCAGGGTGGCTAGTACCTACCGGTGATTGGTTGGACCTGGCAGCTATCCGGAGGATACCGACCGAGTCGAGAGATGTTATGGGCCGATCCGGACTGACGGAGCCCGAGAGATATGAGGATTTATGTGCCGATATTGGGCACGGGTTTCATGATGTTTCGAGTGTCGATGCTGGACACTCAGGTTCCATGATTTGATGTGTCGCGAGGGACTCACGTTGATTTATATCCTCATATTTTCATGCATATGCTTTTATGATATTTACATGCATGATGTTGTTGTGTCATTGGTTGACACATGGACGAGATCCACATGCATACATACATTGATTATATGGTTGGATGATATCCACATGCTGATAGGCATTTATTTATAGTGTTGGCACATATGCAGATACGGTCACCCTAGATATCATAGTATTACCTTCATGATATAGTTGACCTAGGAGTCATTGTTTATTCGATTTCTACTTGTTGATGTTTTTCTACTCACGAGTTGGCAACTCACCCCCGTTGTGCCACAGTTCTTGCAGCTTGACCGCATGGATCAGTAGCGGTATCGCTGGCACACAGTTGCATTCGGGTGTTTTGCATTGGTAGGTGGGACATTTGCATCGCGCCCATTCTTGTATTTACTATTCATATTGTATCTAGTCAACTCTATCAATCAAACTAGTATTTGTATAAGTAATGAGACTTAGTGAGACTTGTGGTTGCGAGACTTAGAGCGAGGGGTTTTCCGCTACTTGTGGTTTTGATGTCTTGCTTATTTCTTTATCTTTTGTGGTGAGCTTTGCCGTTGGGCATCGTATACTTATATTTATGTTTTGCGTCGTTGTGGATCTGCCGATTGGTGAAGAGCTAGCCCCCGCTTGGGGATGCTTTTATATTATCATGTATTGTGGTTTTGGATCAAAATATACAAAGGAGGTGCTGTCTAATTTTTTTTAAAAGTCGAAACATGTTTCCAACTAGTCACACCCACTTGCATTTTTATGTTCCATTGTTTATGTATTTAGGAAAACTTTTGATTTCATCATACCTTATTTTCAAAACTTCACCTCTTTTATTTTCTTAAAAAGGTTTAGATTTCTGGGTTTCGGCTTATTTGAACTACGTTACGCCTTTAGACGTGGTGTGATTTAAGTGCCAGTCACGAGATAATATTTCGGGTCGTGACATGAACACACCCGAAGAATATGCATCAACATGCTTATTTCTCGAATGGGTCGCGTGGAAATCCGGGTATTCCCCTATTTCCTGCTCGGACTTATAACAATTATAACTTGGAGCCGAACCAACGTTCCCTAGCTCAGTATAATAAGCAGGTTCGGTCAATGCATCCATGTTATTATCTTGATTAAGGCGTGACATAATCTCTACCAGGAGAGAAAGAGAAGAAAACACTTTGCGAGCGCTCTTGCAAGATCAGATTGGTTATTATTTTATCTAATCAGGATGGCTCCCACTGATTTTATCAAATCTTCTTTCAAACCCTAAAAGGTAAGACTAGCCGGGATTAATTACACCCTATAAGTTCGCCAATCTTTCGGCAAGGCCAGTGTCGGTACTTCGAGGGAGGTTTCCCGTGCTTTCGCACGGACCTAATTAAAATAAACCTCGTTTTCCCAGGGGAGTAACCCCGTTAACACATTTCTAGACACCTACTTGATCGGCTAATTGTAATGTGTAAAACTCTCCCAGGAGTAACTCTTACTCACAGTGGGTATCAGGATCCAACTATCTCATAGAAGGTATGCAATCTCATTGCAAATTTCAACACTTGAAATTCCCGATAATATTCTGCCCCTAGCGTCCTATGACCTTAACGCAGGCCAACAAACCATAGTCCGCTAGTCAAGTTCAACCCGTACATTTCATGATTGAATTAAACCCACCCGCACGACCCTTTACGCAGGCCAACAAAGTCGCACGACTACCCTAATCCAATCGCATCGTATGCGCAGATAAGCACTAGTTAGCTACCGCACACTACGCCTTGACGCAGGCCAACAAACGTAGCACGAATATTAAGTAGTACTTATCTGAAATGACGGAGGGCTACGACAGGTTTTTAAGAAAACCCTTTGCGTAATGAACTTGATATCATTGTAGAATCGAGTGATTTTGAAAAGGAGTGTTTTTGAGGCTTTTACTAGTTTCGCTAAAGCGGTCACTCCCGGTGAAGGGATCTCGGCTCTTTCCTTATCGAATAAGGTGCAGGATATTTCACAAATACCACTATGCAAAGCAAAAACTATAAAGGCAATCAAAAGACAAACCGAGTGGGTTGTAGTATCTGCCAGTTTCGCTAAAAAGGTCAATCCCGGTGAAGGGATCTCGGCTCTTTCCTTATCGAATAAGGTGCTGGATATTCTACAAGGAATACCGCTATGCAAAGCAAGAACTAGAACTACCAGTTTTTAAACAAGTTTCTATAACATCTTTAGGTTTCTTTTATTTCATTAATCTCATTAATGAAGTCCTATCAAATTATGCTTCCTAAGCATCACAGAAGAAACGAAAGCAACAATAGTTATTATATATCATATATATAATATAGGCATTCGTCTCAGAACATATCAAGTGATCACATCACAAAATATCAGCAGCAGAAGAACACATATGAAATATTGGATATACTAGGAATTCCATGTTTTAATTAAGCCAATAAAAAACGCGGATTCTACGGTCGCGATGAATAGCCAAACCCACATCCCTAGACCCCTATGAGAGCGGCAAGAAACCCTACCAATTCTAGAGTTAGAATACCCGGTCTTGACTCCTCGAGATGGTCTCCCACTGGACCCTAGAACCCGGTTACTTGTGCTCTCCTCCTTGGGTCAATCCTAATGCGGAAAAGTAAATAATATACATCAATGGTGACATCATCCTCAACCCGGAAGTGCCCCAATAAAAGAATATTACATACAAGCTTTTACATGAATGAAAATGAAAAACTCTCATCTCACATAAAAAAAACCCCGGCTATTCAAAACACGACGATCCAATATAACATATCACAGCAACACATAACATCACATGTCATCAACGTAAGTAAATGTACATATCCCAATTGTCGTTGACATATAGCAACGAAACCGGCGATACACCACATATTACACTTATGATCGCAGAAAAGAAAGTGAAAAACTACAACAATTGGAATCCGCAACCACCTTAGACATCATAAACCCAATGTATCACATACTTTGAATTTCATGCCTAACCAAATGAATTCCTTAGGCATCACATGCCTAACAATTATAAACCCCGCATTTTAGTCTCGATATTGAAAACACTTTTCAATAACTAGTCAGGTAATTCAACAAGATTCCCGATAACCTGATCGAATGCTCGTCGGAAACTTTAGTAGACGGCCGCACCCCTGATGCCATCGACGAAGTGCACTAAGGCGGAACACCGCGGCCGTGAGCACCCGAATGGATGCTTTTGGCGGCGGGGTTCTCTTACAGTCACTTGGTCGGGGCTATGGGGCGTGGCTATCTAGAAAGGTTACCCGGTGAGTATCTGCGTGCACTACGTAATTGCGACGGACTTTTGATCCACATCAAAATTCTGTGGCAACCGATCAAATGAGACTAAACTGCTAGATTTATAAAATTCAAACTTGTTATCTCATAACTAATTATGTGGATTCCAAATATTGTATCACAATCACAGATAGCTAGATGAAGTTAAACTTTTCGATCGAATAAACAAACATCCAAAATTTCCTAAAAAGCTCAACACTTGAGCGGAGTTCAAAAAGTATCCAGAACACGCCACAGCTCCTATGAACCATCCGTAGAAGGGCCGACCCATGCCTCACTCATGTCATCGCGGAACTGCCGCAAACCCTAGGGTATTATCGCGGTTCCGCGATCTAAAAAGTCGAGTTTGGGTATCGTTCTTCTAGAGGGTCCACAGAATCGCTTGTATGATTTTCTGAAAATTTTAAACTCGGAAAAATCCAACTCTTGGAAAATTTCAGCGAGGGAAAAATTGGGTTATTGATATCCGTTCGAACTTTTTAACATCGTCTAAATAACCCGAATACATGTTATAATTACGATTACGAAACACTCCGAATTGCCTTTGCAGAAAATTAACATCACATGCAAATTTAGCAAAAACCAGCAACACCTGAAATACCAAAACCCGGAGACTGGAACACCATGAAAATTTGAAGCCAGAACACCTCTACAGGGCCAGCCACCTCAGTTTTATTGGCTATGTGCTCGGCCAAAAACCGGCCAAACTGCTTCAAGTTTTCACAGTGTTCATGTTATATCACATACAACATTCTGCAGCTGCTAAAAAAATTTTTAGAGGCCATTTAAAATTCGACAAAAACCAGGTTTTCATGTTTCAAGTTTCGGAGTAGTTTCGGTTTCGTAATCTAACAAATATCGTTTAAATCTCTGGCTTGGCTTTGTTACCACTGTAGGGTTACATAGCGCGGCAGCAAGATTTCGGGAGGCATCGTCCATGCTGTTTTCAAATATTTGCCGTTCTAAAGAATCCTAACCCTAGAATCTTCACTAGAGATTTAAACAAACAACATGAAAACAACTTTTCAAACAAAGTGAATGAGGAATACAATCTTTGTAGACCGGTCTTTCACTTCTAAAGCTCCGTGTAATAGTCCATTCGCTCCAAGTAGTGAACACCCGGACTCTAGTAAGGTTTCACATGAAGAAATGAACAACCTTGCTCAATGTCTTCGAGGCCGAAAATGATCTACGTCGAGGAGACTCAAGCTCATGCTATCTCTTCATTAATAAGTTAATTAGTGTAGCAAACATCCTAAGCAAAATGGCTAATAGTAGATGATGATGAAGTAGGAATTTTGCTCACTTTAGATTTTATTTTCTCACAATATTTCATCGCTTGATCAAAAGCAAGAGAGCTTCAAGGAGATGAAGAAGAAGATGATGAAGTGATGAAGAGAATAAATCTCATGAGGTTAGAAAAGCAACCATGGGTGAGTTTATGTCATACACAAACTCATGTAGAGAATAAACCATGGTATGAGATTAATGGTTAGGTTAATAAATATCTTAAGTAAAACAAAGGAGTGGACTAAGTCAATGAAACCTACAAGCTTCTACAAGCTTCAAGCCATGACAAAATGCCCACTAATTTTGAATTACTTAAATATAAATATAAACCCATATTAAACCTAGTATGGTGTGAGTCTCATATATCCATGTTGCATGTGTAACCTAGCATGAAACACTAATATATATCACATATATATTTTGTGTGTAAAAAGAAAACAATACAATTAACATATATCACATATATATTAATGTATCATCAGTGAGAAAAAGAAATGCATAAGTGAGCTAATATTAGTTAATTTAATTTAATATATCAAATATATAATTATACATTAAATTATTAAATCAACTCTTGATTTAATAATTCGGTTATATCACATATAACCGACTAATATCAAATGTAACATTCCATCGAATCAACACTTGATCCGATAACCCGGCTATATCACATATAACCGACCGATATCACATATCGCGAGAATGGAATGCGGTATCACATACGCGCATTAATCTCGGTCCCGCACATATCACTTATATTCTCCTACTTCGTTTCGCATGAACCGGGAAACCTCTGTGTAAGGCTCTAAAGACTCGTCAATACGCCGGTAATAGGTGATGATCATATCAAACACCCACAAGACGCAAGCGGTCTGCTCAACGTAAAGGCCACCCGGATATTGAGCGATCAGAAGATCAACAAGCAAGCCTGCTCATACTCCTGCGAATCCAATCAGTAACACTACCGTACAGTCCGGTCTCTTTATCAGATATGTCGCATATCACAGCCTGGGGGTGGTATAACGTCAGACCCCAATATCCTGATAAGTCATGCCGATGTGAGGTCCATAACGGTTCGAGAAACTACTGATAACACTTACCAGTAGATCTTAGCAACCCTGGCCAGGGATTTCCTGTTATGGCCAATCGAGCATAGCGCAACATCAACTCCTAATACCGGGAGAGACGAATCCCCTCCTATCGCTCTTTGCATCCATGTGACTCGGGACTGTACCCAAAAACAATCTTTTTGCATGATCTCTTAACCATGGTATGGTGGAAATCAAAACACAGTGGGAATCACGCAAGACTCTATGACGATATCGGGTCGATAGACTAACCTGTACCAGTGTCACCAGAGAACTGCTATCTGACGATAGGTATAATACCATCTAGGAGTTCTCGGCGAGTCCGTTCAGTGTACCCAGTCTCCACTGAGCACCCGTATACCATCTCTGATGTCAAACACCAATGGGTATGGGATCATCCATCGCCCATCACATGGGTCGAGAAGCGTATACACTAGTCTACTCTGGAATATTGATGCCCCGTCTCAATACTCCCACGACTAGGAACATTTGAAGGATGTACTTTCCGACTACTTTTGCCCCACTAGTATGATCTGCATCATAATCCTGGTAGTCAAGTACTCATCCTAAGGGCTTTATCAACATGTAATAGAGAGACAATAAGTGTACATGTTAAGATAAAGTGAAACCAGATAGCATACTATCATGTCGAGCAAGAAAGTCCTCCCTATATATGTCCAAGCATCCACTACAATATACATCGCATGTACAGTAATGGCCTCTAGGGCATACATATAACTAACATCTTCATTAGTGAAGATGATGGGCTCGGCGGTCCTGCATTTCTTCTGGGCCGGGTCGCTTGTTCCCTCGATGGGTAGGAGGCGGTGAGTCTCGGCGGCTCCACAAGAAGACCCCGAGGAAACGACCATGATTTGGCCGATCGTTAATTCGCCGGGAGGGGGTTGGTTCTCTTGCTCCTTGTCTGCCTGTCGCTTGTCCCACAGATACCTCGTCAGGTGGCCAGAGCGGATCAACTCCTCGATATAGTCGCGGAGTTGTTTACAGTTCTCAGTCGAGTGGCCTTGCGACTTATGGAAGGCACAGTACAGGCCCCGGGTTCATTTAGGCACTTTATGGGTGACCGGCGGGAGCTTGAAGAACCGCTCGCCCTTCGCCTCCTCTAACAGCTCGGTCTGGGAGATGTTGAGAGGAGTATACTCCTGGAATTTTGGGGTGTATGGTTTTGGTCGGTCACCTTTCTTCTTTTCTTCTCTACCCCTCTTCTTTTGGTCGGATTGATCACCCCGGGGCAAGTTAGCGTTCACCTCAGACTCGGGTTGGATCTCTTGCTCGGTCCAAGCTTTTATCTTGGCCATAGTCTTAGGTTGCGCTAATGCAAAAGAGCGGAGCCATTCTTTGTTCCTAAAACCCGACCTTAGAGCGGTGATGACGGTTTCATCTCGGTGATTGGGGACTTCAAGGAGAGCGTTGTATAAGCGAGTGACATATCCCTTAAAGGATTCTTTGTCCCCACTCTTTAGGGTGAACAGGTGGTCGACCGTTTTCTTCTGACTCCTGTTGCCGACGAATTGTCCGAGGAATTGGGTGGCCAACTTGTTAAAGGCCGAGATAGAGCATGGCGCCAATCCCCGGAACCAGTCCTGACCTGTACGAATGAGGGTAGTTGGGAAAGCTCAGCACTGAGCTGCGTCTGAGTAGTCCTGGAAGCTCATGCTCGCCGTGAACGCGTCCAGGTGGTCCTTCGGGTCGGACTTCCCGTCGAAGAGGGCCACTTTAGGTGGTTTTTTCCTGGACGAGACCTGTTGTCGATGAATTGTATGAGGAATTGGGTGGCCAACTCGTTAAAGGTCGAGATAGAGCGTGATGCCAATCCCCGGAACCAGTCCCGACCTACATGAATGAGGGTGGTTGGGAAAGCTTGGCACTGGGCTGTGTCCGAGAAGTCCTGGAAGCTCATGCTCGCCATGAACGCGTCCACGTGGTCCTTCGGGTCGAACTTCCTGTAAGTCCACGTTGCCCACCCCGGTGCTTGCGGGGAGGCGGAAAACGGAATAAAAATTGGATTTTTACTACTCTAGGCAACATGGACTAGACAAAGTCGGATCTTTGCTAAACAAAAACTTGCTAAAGCTAACTAGAAACTAGTTAAAGAGTAGAATGGTTATACCTAGGGCTTTATGTCCTTCTCTCCTTACTCCTTGGAGTAGTAGAAAGGGATCACCTTTGTCGTCTTCTTGAGTCGAAGAAGGATCCACCCGAAAGCCTCAACCTTTGGCTTCAACTTCAAGCTAGAAATAACTAGGGTGCTAGAAGTGCTAGTCCTAGAACCCTAGATAAGAGTAAAGATTATCAAGAAGAGGTTTTTCTCAAGCTCAAGTGTTTCTCAACACATGAGAGGGGAGAGCTTGAGGGAGAGGAAGAACAAGAGAGAGAAAGTGAATGATAGAATGAGAGAATAATAAGCCATTCTCACATATATGTGTGAATTATTGTAAATAGATAATTAGTGAGATAATTGTCATGGCTTAATCAAGACATGACCATTATCATTTCATTTTTAATGCAAATTGCAAGGATCAAAGAGCATCTTCCAAATGAAATGATGATGGTCAAAGTGTCAACCTATGTCAACAAGTCAAGAATGTCAAATGGTCAACAACCATAACCATGCACAATTATATTAAACTAATATCAATTAACCATAATACACACATAAGCATTAGGGTTAATAAAATGACAATGGTCATTAACCCTAATCAAAGTCCTCTCCCTCTGTCTCAAGCAACTGTGCATACGCACCCGTATTCGTGATCCGAGGAACACGAATACAATGAGATACAACCAATCCCAAATTATATACTAGGATCCGGCTTAAACCAAAGCCCGCTAGTATAAGCTGTCCGGATAGCAAACGTCCATAAGTGCGCGGATGTGAACGAACCCTGTCGCAAAACCATTCGACCTCTACTCATTTTGCCTAAAGGCGAATAGCTCCCTGTGTGGTACTCTAAAGACTCGACACTACTCTGGCAGTGGGTTTAACCACAGACCGCAAGCGGCACTAGCTGTACGTAACGGTCCCCAGGTAGATGCCGATAAGAAGACTGACGAGGTAACCCCATCTGAACTCCTACTGAGCCTGTATGTGACAGTCTCCGTACAGTCTGGTCTGTTCGTCTGATACATCGTATGGCGGGCCTAGGGGGCGGTGAACGTCAGTCCCCTAATAGCGGTACAAGTCGTGTCGGAGTGTAGCCCAGAACACCCTGAGATAACACTGAAAACCTACCAGTATATCTCGCTTGCCCTGGCCAGGGACTACTCGTGTAATGGCTCTCCTGGACACAGCGCGATGTCAACCCCCAATACCGGGAGAGACGAATCCTGTCTAACCGTCACTGCCTTCAAGTGCTTCGGGACTGCACCCAAAAACTACCTGTTTGCACGACTCCTTTGAGCCGTGGTAGGATAGTAATCAAAGTCCAGTGGGAACACACTTGAGGCGAAGTGACAGTGTCAAGTCAGCGGACTAAGCTGTACTCATGTCACCTGGGAACTGATAACTGACGATAGGTATAATACCTACCAACAGTTCCCGACGAGTCCTGTCCAGTGTACTCGTAACCTAACGAGCACCCGCATACTATCTTAAGTACGACGTACTGACGGCTGTGGGACAGACCGTCTCCCACGCTAGGATGAGAAGCGCATACGCTAGTCTACTCCGGAGTATCGATGCCCTGTCTGGATAGTCCAACGACTAGGGACCTGTATAAGGATGTGCTTATGGATTACCCAGCCCCCACGAGTGTGAGCGCCATCACAACGCTGGTAATCAAGCAAAGATCCTAAGGGCTCTGCTAATATGTATATCAGCGATATGCTAAAAGAAACACATGCACATATTAAAGCAGAGACAAACCAAGTAGCATACTACCATTTCGAGCAAGATTGTATATACAACTGTGAATATCCCAAGCTTCCATCAAGTAATATACAAACTAGTATGATACAGTAATGGCCTCTAGGGCATATACACTAATAATCTCCCACTTGCACTAAGGCCATGTACTGGCGTATCGAAGACCTATCATCTCGATCAGTCGCTCGAACTGAGTCTGGGGCAAGGCCTTGGTGAATGGATCTGCAGTGTTATCTTCTGAAGCAACCCTCCGAACCTCGATCTCCTGGCGATCCACGATCTCCCTGATCAGGTGATACCGCCTCAAGATGTATCTGAATTTCTGATGGGACCTGGGTTCCTTCGCTAAAGCTATAGCCCCGTTGTTGTCGCAATACAGAGGTATTGGGTCAACAATGGACGGAACCACCTGAAGTTTTTTCAAGAACTTCCTCATCCAGACAGCTTCTTTTGCAGCATCAGATGCAGCGATGTATTCCGCTTCCATAGTCGAGTCAGCAACGGTTTCCTGTTTGGAGCTCTTCCAACACACCGCTCCTCCATTGAGGGTAAAGACAAAACCCGACATGGACTTGGAATCATCCTTGTCATTCTGGAAGCTGGAGTCAGCAAAGGCCTCAATCTGGAGGTCTTTTCCGCCATACACCAAGAACATCTCCTTAGTCCTTCTCAGGTACTTGAGAATGTTCTTTACTGCTATCCAATGTTTCTCCCCAGGGTTTGACTGATACCTTCTTACCACGCTCAGTGCATAAGCCACATCTGGTCTGGTACACAACATCGCATACATTATAGAGCCTACCGCAGAAGCGTAGGGTATAATAGACATGCGATCCCTCTCCAAATCAGTCTTGGGAGACATCTCTTTGGAGAGGGTGATCCCGTGACAAGCCGGTAGATTACCGCGCTTGGATTCTTCCATACGGAATCTCTTCAGTATGGTGTCGATGTACCTGGACTGTGAAAGTCCTAATATCCTCTTGGATCTGTCACGGTAGATCCGGATACCCAGAATGTATGAGGCATCACCCAGGTCTTTCATGGAGAACCTGTGTGACAAGAACCCCTTGACAGATTGTAGCATAGGAATGTCATTTCCTATTAAGAGAATGTCATCCACGTATAAAACGAGGAATACTACAGTTCTCGCTACAAATCTACAATAGATGCATGGTTCATCTGGATTTTTGATAAAGCCAAATTCCTTGACCGTCTCATCAAAACAGATGTTCCAACTCCGCGATGCCTGCTTCAGTCCATAAATGGACTTAAGCAACTTGCACACCTTTCCGCTGCTCCCACTCTGAATGAAACCCTCTGGCTGTTCCATATAGACACACTCCTCTAAATGTCCATTTAGAAAAGCGGTCTTTACGTCCATCTACCAAATTTCATAATCGTGGAAGGCAGCAATGGCAAGAAGGATCCGAATGGATTTCAGCATAGCTACTGGAGAAAAGGTTTCGTCATAGTCCAAACCAGGTCGCTGACGAAAACCCTTTGCAACCAGTCTAGCTTTATAGGTCTCAACCTGTCCATCTACACCAATCTTCCTTTTGAAGATCCACTTGCATCCTACGGGTTTTACCCCATCTGGAGCAATGTCCAACGTCCATACTTTGTTGGTGTATATGGACTCCATTTCGGTCCGCATTGCATCCAGCCATTTTACCGAGTCGACGCTCTGAATGGCTTGCTGGAAGCTAGTAGGTTCATCACAATCTATGATGAAATCCTCTCTATCTCCGTCAATGAGAAAACCGTAGTATCTCTCGGGCGGATGAGACTGCCTACTACTCCTGCGGAGTGGAGTGGCAATGTCCTGATCTTTCGAACCCTCTGGTTCTACTAAGCTTTCAGTAATAGCTCGTGGTTCTGGAATTTCTTCCAGTTCTATTGCGCTCCCACTTATTTCTTTTTCTATGAACTGGTGTTCTAGAAAGTGGGCATGGCAAGAAACAAAAACTTTTTGTTCCTCTTCGCAATAGAAGGAATATCCCTTGGAGTTCTTTGGATATCCCACAAACTTGCACTGTACTGAGCGTGCCTCGTGCTTGTCCGCATGCTGCTTTTTTACAAAAGCTGGACATCCCCATGTCTTAATATGATTAAGATAGGGTCTCTCCCCACACCATATCTGATATGGTGTAGTAGGCACAGTTTTAGTTGGAACTCGGTTCAAAAGGTATGCAGCTGATTCTAGTGCATATCCCCAGAACGATCGCGGCAACTCAGCGTTACTCATCATGGACCGTACCATATCCAATAGGGTTCGGTTCCGTCTCTCCGATACACCGTTATGTTGCGGAGTGTATGGAGGAGTAAGCTGAGAGAGAATTCCATTCTCTTTTAAGTAACCCAGGAACTCGGCACTCAAGTATTCACCACCTCGATCAGATCTCAGTGCCTTGATACTTTTGCCTGTTTGTTTTTCTACTTCATTCTTATATTCCTGGAATTTTTCAAAAGTCTCGAATTTATGTTTTATTAAGAAGACATAACCGTACCTTGAAAAGTCATCCGTAAAAGTAATGAAGTAAGAATAACCGCTTCGTGCATGTGTAGACATTGGACCGCACACGTCGCTGTGTACGAGTCCCAAGAGCGAGCTCGCTCTTACTCCGTGTCCAGTGAACGGAGTCTTTGTCATCTTTCCTTTGAGACAGGATTCACAAGTTGCATACGATTGATATTCGAACGGATCCAAATATCCTTCTGCATGTAACTTAGTCAACTTTCTCTCATTGATGTGACCCAGTCTACAATACCATAAGAAAGTTTTATTGATTTCTGGAGACTTTCTTTTGTGTGTATTCTGGACATTGAAAATCTGTGGTTGGTTTAATACATATATACCGTTGTTCAATGTACCTAACCCAATCAAAACTTGATTAAGGTGAATGTTCACTACATTACTTACAAATGCAAATTCATAACCTTCTTTAGATAATAAAGATACAGAAATGATATTACAGGTTGCATTTGGTACATAATAACAACTACGCAAAACCAAAAAGTGTCCATCCGACAATCCCAGGTGATAGTCCCCCACGGCCTCAGCATCCATGCTAGCACCGTTTGCAACTCTGAGGGTCATGTCACCTGCCTTCAAAACTCTACACTTTCTCAACGCCTGCAAAGAATTACAGATATGAGATCCTGATCCGGTATCCAATACCCAGGATGTAGAGTTTATTGATAGACAGTTTTCAATAACATACACACCTGAAGCTGAAGCCGCAACTCGCTTCAAATCCTGTGTTCTGGCCTTCCAAGCCTTGCAATCCTGTTTCCAGTGACCACTTTTGTAACAGTAGAAGTATTCTTCCTTCCCCACCAGCTTTCCCGCTACCTTTGTTGCTTTTCCTTTTCCCTTCGTATCCACTTTACTGACACCGTCTCTTGGTTTGGCGGGGGCTTTCTTCTTCTTACCCTTGGCTTTCGCCCTGGATCTAGAAGAGGAAGATCCTCCTACAAACAAAGTGGATGTCTCCCTACCTTTCTGTAGGGTGCCCTCTGCACTCCTCAGCATGTTGAGGAGCTCTGAAAGTTCAACTTCCTTTTCCTGTAAGTTGAAGTTCAGGATGAACTGGCGTAAGTGGAAGGAAGGGACTGGAGAATCAAGTCCGTATAGAGCTCATTCTCCAACGTGGTCCCAAGTTTCGCGAGCTCCTCTATGTAGCCAATCATCTTAAGCACGTGTTCCGCTACCGATGATCCGACGACCAACCTTGCCGAAAATAACTTCTTCGACACTTTGTATCTGGCGATACGAGACTGCTCTCCATACAGTTCTTTTGTATGAAGAAATATGGACTCTAGGTCCATATTCTCGTGCCTCCTCTGATGTTCGTTGTCCATCGAGGCAAGTATGAGGCATTTGGCCTTCGCGCAATCTATTTCCTAGGTCTTGTAGATTTCCCTATCTACGACACTTGTTTTGGGACCTGGGACAGGGGGAGCTTTGGTGGTAAGGAGATACCCCAGCTTGTCGTAAGTGATTGCCATCTTGACATTCCTGAGCCAATCTTTGTAGTTTGGCCCTGTCAGTATGTTTTTATCTAGTAATAACTTAAGTCCGGTCATGTTGAATGGTCGCTGCAATTAGGAGAGAGAAAAGAAACACTTTAGCATGATGCTCTTGCAATTTTAGAGTGGTTTTTAGTTTGTCTAAATAGGATGGCTCCCACTGTCTCTCGAATCCCTTCTCAAACTGTAAAGAAAGGATTAGTCGGGATCAATCTCACCGTACAATACTTGCTTAACCGTTCAGCCAGGCCAGTGTCGGTACTTCGAGGGAGGTTTTCCAACGCTTTCGCGAAGTTCCTTAATTAAGTAACCTCTTTTCCCTGTGGGCGTAGCCCTGCTAACACCTTTTTAGACACCTACTAGGTTTATAGCATTGATCGTTAAGTGAGAGTTTTCCCGAGGAGTAGCATATACTCACAGTAGGATCGGGATCCAAATATCATCGCGTGATAAAACCGAAGGAATCCTACTAGAATTATCACACTCCAAATGGTATGCAACGCTAGCAAGTTTCAGTACTTATGAAACTCCCGATGTGGATTTTTGCCCCATGCTCTTATGACCCTGACTTTGGCCAAAATATCATAAGTCACATGTCAAGTTCTACCCGTCATTCTCCTGGTTAATTTGGACCCACCCGTACCTACCCTTGACTTTGGCCAAAATGGCAACACGACTGTCCCAAACCAACGCATCTATCTATGCTGCACATGAATACCCAATAGCTACCAATCACTATGCCTTGATTTTGGCCAAAATACATAGCTTGAATACTTTTGACCATTCATGTGGAATGACGGAGGGCTATGAATGGTTTTGGCGAAACCGTGAACGTAGTGAACTTGATATAATCGATGGAACGAGATAGCTTTTAAAAAGAGTGGTTCAAGCTCCGCGTTTAAAAGTTTAGTTTTGAAAAGAACCGAGTGGTTTTCAAACTGTTCCAATCGACTTTTACTTGGTTTATTTTCTTGCATTAGTTCTTTTAATGCGTCCCATCATTTAATCTTACCATTGCAGAAAACAACCAAAATATGACGTACATTTATGCCATTCGCATTCGCCACGGGGCCCCGTCATCACCCGTTAGGTTACTTAACTAACGACAGAGCGGGGGCTGGGCTAGCGCGGCTGTAAAACATAAGCAACGCCTAAATAGTTATAATACATAAATATATAGCAATGATAGACATTACAGATCACAGATGAATACATTGGATATACTAGGAATCCGCAATTCGTTCGAGCCTGCAACGAAAAGCGGATTACACGGTCGCGGTGAATAGCCTAATACCCCACCTAAGACCCCTACGGGTGCGGCAAACTACCCGCCAAGTACCCGAAGCGAAGCAACCTCCCTCAACACCGTGAGTAGGCCACTCGGCACTTCGAGATACTCGGTAGTTTGTGCACCCCCTCCATGGGTCTATCCTAGGAGCAAAAACAGTAAAAAGAATTATACAATGACGGCTACAACCCCGACCCGGTTGTGCGGCCATACAAATAATATTACATCAATTTACATATTACAATGAATGAAAGAAAAAGAAACACTCATCTCACATCCACCCCGGCTATTCACCCGCGACAATCCAACGCATTCATATACACATACCATCATCAAACACAGATCACAGATATGTATAACCCCCACTAATTGATATATAGCGATTAGCCGACATTCAATACATATAAACATCACAGATATAACCCTTTAGTCAATGTGTATTGAAGTTCGATCAAAAAATACGGATTTATAGGCCCCCAAAATCAAATTTCTTTTCTGGAAAACCTGGGCACAAATAAACCATCTTAAGAATCCCAAAACCATGCCAGAAAGACACTACACCAAACTCGACCCAGAACCGAGCCAAAACGGCCGCGGTTGCGCGGCAATAGCTTGCTATTGCCGCGGAACCGCGGCGCTTTGAGCGAATCTCTGGATCGTTTTTGGTGGCTTTCTTCATAAAACCCTGAGATGATTTTTGACGTACGATTTATTTTATTTTTAACAGAAAAATTTTTAACAGAAACTTGGGTTTTTGTAAACTCGGTATTGCGATTTTTCCGATTGAACTTCCATACACTTTACTACCTAGCTAGTTTATGTTTAGTTAGGCTCTGATACCACTGTAAGTCCACGTTGCCTACCCCGGTGCTTGCGGGGAGGCGGAAAACGGAATAAAAATCGGATTTTTACTACTCTAGGCAACATGGACTAGACAAAGTCGGATCTTTGCTAAACAAAAACTTGCTAAAGCTAACTAGAAACTAGTTAAAGAGTAGAATGGTTATACCTAGGGCTTTATGTCCTTCTCTCCTTTCTCCTTGGAGTAGTAGAAAGGGATCACCTTTGTCGTCTTCTTGAGTTGAAGAAGGATCCACCCGAAAGCCTCAACCTTTGGCTTCAACTTCAAGCTAGAAGTAACTAGGGTGCTAGAAGTGCTAGTCCTAGAACCCTAGATGAGAGTAAAAATTATCCAGAAGAGGTTTTTCTCAAGCTCAAGTGTTTCTCAACACATGAGAGGGGAGAGCTTGAGGGAGAGGAAGAACAAGAGAGAGAAAGTGAATGATAGAATGAGAGAATAATAAGCCATTCTCACATATATGTGTGAATAATTGTAAATAGATAATTAGTGAGATAATTGTCATGGCTTAATCAAGACATGACCATTATCATTTCATTTTTAATGCAAATTGCAAGGATCAAGGAGCATCTTCCAAATGAAATGATGATGGTCAAAGTGTCAACCTAGGTCAACAAGTCAAGAATGTCAAATGGTCAACAACCATAACCATGCACAATTATATTAAACTAATATCAATTAACCATAATACACACATAAGCATTAGGGTTAATAAAATGACAATGGTCATTAACCCTAATCAAAGTCCTCTCCCTCTGTCTCAAGCAACTGTGCATACACACCCGTATTCGTGATCCGAGGAATACGAATACAATGAGATAAAACCAATCCCAAATCATATACTAGGATCCGGCTTAAACCAAAACCTGCTAGTATAAGCTGTCCGGACAGCAAACGTGCACAAGTGCACGGATGTGAACGAACCCTGTCGCAAAACCATGCGACCTCTACTCATTTTGCCTAAAGGCGAATAGCTCTCTGTGTGGGACTCTAAAGACTCGACACTACGCTGGCAGTGGGTTTAACCATAGACCGCAAGCGGCACTACCTATACGTAACGGTCCCCAGGTAGATGCCGATAAGAAGACTGACGAGGTAACCCCATCTGAACTCCTACTGAGCCTGTATGTGACAGTCTCCGTACAGTCCGGTCTGTTCATCTGATACATCGCATGGCGGGCCTAGGGGGCAGTGAACGTCAGTCCCCTAATAGCGGTACAAGTCGTGTCGGAGTGTAGCCCAGAACACCCTGAGATAACACTGGAAACCTACCAGTATATCTCGCTTGCCCTGGCCAGGGACTACTCGTGTAATGGCTCTCCAGGACACAGCACGATGTCAACCCCCAATACCGGGAGAGACAAATCCTGTCTAACCGTCACTGCCTCCAAGTGCTTCGGGACTGCACCTAAAAACTACCTGTTTGCACGACTCCTTTGAGCCGTGGTAGGGTAGTAATCAAAGTGCAGTGGGAACACACTTGAGGCGAAGTGACAGTGTCAAGTCAGCAGACTAAGCTGTACTCATGTCACCTGGGAACTGATAACTGACGATAGGTATAATACCGACCAACAGTTCCCGACGAGTCCTGTCCAGTGTACTCGTAACCTAACGAGCACCCGCATACTATCTCAAGTACGACGTACTGACGGCTGTGGGACAGACCGTCTCCCACGCTGGGATGAGAAGCGCATACACTAGTCTACTCTGGAGTATCGATACCCTGTCTCGATAGTCCAACGACTAGGGACCTGTATAAGGATGTGCTTATGGATTACCCAGCCCCCACGAGTGTGAGCGCCATCACAACGCTGGTAATCAAGCAAAGATCCTAAGGGCTCTGCTAATATGTATATCAGCGATATGCTAAAAGAAACACATGCACATATTAAAGCAGAGACAAACCAAGTAGCATACTACCATTTCGAGCAAGATTGTATATACAACTGTGAATATCCCAAGCTTCCATCAAGTAATATACAAACTAGTATGATACAGTAATGGCCTCTATGGCATATACACTAACACTTCCCGTCGAAGAGGGCCACTTTAGGCGGTTTGTTCCTGGACGAGACATGTACGGCGAGTAACTCCTCGGTGAAGGGCTTCGTAAGTGAGTCGGCGGCGTACCTAGCCCCTTCACTGGATGAATGACCCTCCCGATGTATACCCTCGATTTTATTTTCGAGGGCGTCGAGGCGGTCGTGGTATCTCGAGGATTCGGCGCAGTTGGAGTGGTGGCCCTTTCCGCTTGTGGCCTGCGCTAGGCTGCGACTCCAGTTCCGTTCTATCAAATTCCTTAGGTCCCCTAGTGAAGTCTTTCTTGAGTCTTCCTGGCGAGTGTCGTTTGCGCAATCCCGTCGAGGGAGAGAGTGTCGGTCATGCCTGGTAACAGGCAAGCTTACCGATACCTCCTCGGGAGGGACGGGAACGCGACAGGCCCTGGGACAATGGGCTCTTTTGCGAGACCACGGCGTGGGGTCGTGTGGCGCCCAGCGGGTCATTGAATTGGTCGCTGTGGGGTAACCGCGGTCGCCGGAGTGAGCAAGGCGTTGCTCGGTGGTGCCAACGTGGACTGTGTCATCCGCCTCTCTGCGGAGGTCATGATCCCTGGGAGAAGGAACGGTGACCTGAGGGCTGGGCCCGCCGTTTGGACACGGACAAGGGCATCCACTATGGACGCAAGCCTGTCGATCCTTGCCGAGAGGGCGTGGATGGCGTTCGGAGGGGGAGTAGATCCCTCTGCACCTCCGTTGTGGGGAAGGCGGTGGCTTATGCTTGGATCGTCACGGTTCTCGCTCTCCATGAAGTCGAGAGCTGAAGATCAACTTTCGATGAGTGGAGGAAATCAAGATTCCCACAGACGGCGCCAACTGATGGAGGCGTGGATCTCCTTCAGATGTTGTCCTTCGTCGGTCTGTCATGAGCGTCGATGAAGGATTGAGATTGGTGTTGAGAGTTGTCTCCTTGAGCGTGCGGATCTCAGTGGGCTTGTTTTGAGGTGGAGTCGAGCTATCTGTAAAAGAAGTCCCGGGGTGGTTGTACCACCGTGTACCCTCCGGAGATCAAGTTAGCCGAGAAATTTGAGCAAAGCGGTGGCTTATTGGATTAAAATTGCGTTGCCTGAGTCGTCTGGGAGAGGAGTTTTTATAGTGGTCGCATGGAGCGAGCCGGCGCGAGATCTTCGCCGTCGGTTACGCTCCTGACGTTACGCCCACGTGAATGACGGGATCTCCCCATTAATGACGAGATACGCTCATTAATGGGGGGATACAATGACGTGGAACGCGGGATCGTTGGGTGGCGGATATCTGGCTTCTGGCGAGATACGCGGAGCTGTGGCGGAGGTGTTTGGGCTCCGCGTTCTTGGTTGCTCGGTAGAACCGGGAAGGCTTAGCTCGGCGGGAGGCTCGGAGACGAGCGGGGGCCCGAGGAAGCTTGGTTCTGTGATAGCTCGGGAGCGAGTTGGGAGGCTGAGGAAGCTCGGCGTGTAGGAAGGCCCTAGAGGCGAGCCGATGGTTATTTGTAAGGCGAACATAGGTGTATTCCGGGAGGCCATAGGAGGCCAGTTCATTCCTCAGGACGGAGGCCCGGGGAACGTCTTCAAAGTTTCGTGTTTACTCCTATCTCGCAAGCCCCGGGACACGTTATCTACCACATGTCATGATCTGGAGAATTTCCACTTATGAGCATCATCAGAGAGAGAACACCCTCATCTCTACTATTCCAAGATTGCATTGAGGAGTTCTTCGGAGATGTGTGGTGTAACATTTTTATAAATATTATTTTGTAAAAACTATAAGAATTTTTATATCACGTGTTAGCGTTGGAATCAAATTGGTAATTTCTCTTTGAAGATCTTCTGCCCTTATTCGTTAAAATAGTGAAGATCATGCTCGAACTAGTGTTTTGCACGTAGGTTGAATGCACATGTGTGCAAATGTTGTAATGTATAAAGATTGCAATTATAAGTAATTTTAGAGAGCTTAAATTTAAGACAGTATGAATTTACGGGGAAAAAAGATGAAAAGAGAATAATAGGGTTAAGTCAAATAGGTTTAATAGAGGGTGTTTTCCGGATAGAAAAGTATAGTGGATTGGAAATATTAGCATCCTTAGGTTTTACTAATGAGCTTCGGTACGGCATTTCCTCTTCTTGGAAGAGTATGGGGATTGAATCCTGGAAGGGGATATGGCCATAAATCAACATTTTTGGGGACAATTCATGGGTCCTCTGGATGCGTGTTTGTTTTGTGGTGGGTGTGGTGTATGTGCTTGGGTGAGATTTATGGGCCGATTCCAATAAAATATCGTTCCGTTTTATGGGGTACAAGTTTTCGAGTTAAGAGGTGTTTCCATCTTTTTGGGTAAAAATAAGAGGGTGTCCCTGAATTTAAGCTATTTTTTAAAAATATTATTATTTTTGTTTAAGGGATTTGTTATGATTATTCTTCAAAATTGCAGATGATGAACAATTATTTCTGATTTTTTTTAAATCTAGTGTTTTCGTAAATTTAGAGAATAATCTTTATTAAACTGAAATTTTAGTTTGAAAACTTCTCGTCTAAAATATTTAAGATAAAATAACATATGGAAAAAGCTTTAAAAATGTGATGTATAATTTTTTTTAAAATTTCAAGATGTATGCATTTGTCTTTTCTTTTATTTTTGATGAATAATAAATGGGAGAGGTGTGCTTGCATGTCTAAATGTGTGTGTGTGAGAGAGAGAGATGTCTTAAGATGGCATCACTGGACACCAGCTAAGAGAAAGCTGAACAAAATTTTCTGATTTTTTGAATTTTTAGAGGAAAAATGGAAAAACTACCGCATGGCATCCTTAGCTTCTACTTGTAGATTATCAGGGGTATTTTACGCAAATAAGTACATATTTTGCAAGTAAAAGTTATGTTTAAGGATGAAGTAATGACAGAGGGTTTTCTTTAAATATATGAAAAGTTCGCTATAGTTTGGATACTGCAACAAGTTAAGAATATTTTAACGCATGTTAAAATATAAGATATATTCCCTTCTCGTTCTCCAAAACTCCGAAATTATTATGATGTAAGAATATAAAATATATTCTCTCAACCCTTATCACAACTTCGGATTTTTGATGTAGCGAAATAGACATTTCACATGGTATCAAATCAACCAAAGTTCGATTTCCATCGGGTGCGTATTAAATACGGTTTTATTTATTAAAAAAATACCGCTATGCAAAAGCCTAGGTTTCGGCCCAAAGGGCCTTCGACCTGCGGGGACGTGTTAAAATATAAAACATCTCCCCTCAACTTTCATCACAACTTCAGAGTTTTGGTGCAGTGGAAGGGCCATGAAATGGGACAAAACACTAAAATTTCCAAGTATTTTAACTAAATTTACCCTGTGGTAATTTATGCCAGGTACAGCTTTGCTTAACAAAAGGTTCAATTAATAAAGCATAAAAAATTCAAGGTTGTGTTTGATTACATGCTTTTGCAATTACAAATGACTCCAACTTTGGAAGAATAATTGTTCGGTCTATATGTTTTTTGCAACATAAGATTTAGTTGCAAAAGTATTTGGGAGTGAAACTGTTGGAGATAGTGCCCTCAGGGTCAATTATTGGATCACAGGCATGTGATTGCAATGATTGAGAGAGGACCTGTCCCAGTAGGACAGTCTTACTCGAGATGATAGTATGCTATCTGGTTTATCTTTATCATCGTGCACTGCTTTAGCTGACCTGACATGTCGCTATTATACGTTGATAGAGCCCCTGAGATTCTTGCTTGACCACCAGCAGTATGAGAGCGATCATATAAGTGGGAGCTGGGGTCTATAAGCACATCCTTAAAAGGTCCCTAGTCGTGGGAGTTTCGAGACAGGGCATCGATACTCCAGAGTAGACTAGTGTATACAGTCGAGACCCCGACGAGGGGCGGTGGCCGGTCTCACAAGTCACTGGTGTCAGATGGTTCACCTAAGATGTATACAAGTGCTCATTGGGTTATGAGTACACCGGACAGGACTCGCCGGGAACATGCTAGTTGGTCTTATACCTGACGTCAGATGGCAGTTCCCTGGTGACATGTATACAGGTTAGTTCATCGACCTGAGGATCGTCATTTTTCTCGTGTGAGTTCCCACTGTACTTTGATTACTACCCTACCACGCTCAAAGGAGACGTGCAAACAGGTTTTAGTTGGGTACAGTCCCGAGCCACATGGAGGCAGTGAGCGGATCTTCAGGGGTTCGTCTCTCCCGGTATTGGGGGTGAGGTCGCGCTGTGTCTAGGAGAGCCATTACACGAAGCCCTCGGCCGAGACAGGAGATTTACTGGTAGATATTTCAGTAGTATCTCAGGGTGTTCTGGGCTACACTCCGACACAACTTGTACCGCTTTTGGGGGTCTGACTTTACCAACCCCCTAGGCCCGCCATGCGATGCTCATAGACGAACGGACCGGACTGTACGGATATTGTCACTGACAGGCTCAGTAGGGTGTCAGGATGAGTTCGCTCATCGACGTCCCTTTTGGTCGATACCTGATAGCCCGTTACGTATTGGCTTATACCTCTGACGTGCTAGTGGTTAAATCCACAACCAAGGTGTTGACGAGTCTTTAGAGTCCCCCACATTCAGTTGCTCAAGTTTTCGAGCGAAACACTGTAGAGGCCGAATGGAGATATGGCAGGGTTCGATCAGATACGTGCGGTATTGCACGGATCAGGATCGAACGGATTATACTAGCCGACTTTGGTTTAAGCCGGATCCTAGTATAGTACAGTGTAGATTTTGTCTCATTACATTTGTATTCGGTCGGAATACAAATGCGGGTGTGTATACACAGTAGCGGGGTTTTCCTGTGATTTATTACGGGACCAGTTTTCAGGATTTGCTTTCCGTTTCGGCCATATTTCTTTGTATCCTTCATTGGCTGAAGATTGGTGGAGGAGGGCTTATTTGCAATTGTGCAAATAAGCAATTGTGGAGAGGGTCTTTGCATATTATTGTATCATGATACTTGCACCATCATTGCTTGACTTTCTTTAGTCATCATGTTTTGACTTGATTTATCCATCATGGCTTGACTTTTGTATCATCATGGTTTTGATGATGGTTGTTGGTGGAGTATGGGTTTGTTTGTGATGATTGTTTCTTATCATCCTTTCTTTTCTCTCTTGCATTATAATATAGTGGTTCCATCATCCCTACACCTCTCACTCATTCTCTCCTCTCCAAGATCATGGCCGGCCTTGCTCTTTGATGGGGCTGTCCAAAATTCTAGTGGGAGGATTTTTGCCTTTTTGGCTTGGTAAAATCCCACAAGCTCCTCCTCCAAAAGCATGTATCATCCCTCCACCAAAAGGCAACCTCCATGAACCCCAAAATGAGACATGAGCACTACACGCATTCTACAGCAAATCTTGGGCACGTCGGCTCGCCAACTTCATGCCCGAGTTGCCTCGGTATAGAGGTGGGAGCCCGTAAAAGGAGCAGGCGACGTGGTGCCCTTCCGGCGACGAGGTGGAGACCGGAGCTTCCGCGGGAGATCGGGACGACGACGAGAAGACCGGAGGACACGGATCAGTCGGTATATCTCTCTTCCCCATCTTGTAGTTAGCTAGGACTAGTTAATGGTTCGATCCGGGTTTTAGTGCGCGGTGGTGCCGGTTCAAGAAAATTTAAAGTTAACCATCGCTTCGGTATTTGGTCTCGGGATGGAGGCCGGGGCGCCGCCGTGCACTTACAGAAACTGTGTAATTTCGCAACATGGATGCAGTGGCAACTGCATTTTGGAAATTGTGCAAAGCACATTTCAAGTAAGCAAATACTAGAACTTTTAACCGTACACGTGTATATATTAAGAAAAATAATCGTGGGTTATGTAAACTTATTTAAATTATTGCTCATAAATATTTTAATTATTAGCGTTTTTTTTTTGAAAAAAATTGGGCAATGCCAAATGATAGCTTTTAAATGGTGAAAGGATAAAAATGTAAATTCATGAATTTGAGAGTATGAGTTGGTATGCTAAGGTTAGAGTTTCATGAGAAAATTTTGTCATTTTTTGCCTTACCTAATTGGAAAAAGGTGAAACTTTTTTGGACACCCCATGTGTTCCAATTATAATGTTGGGAACTTAAGCACACTAACAAACTAATTTTAGAAGATAGCAACATGGATTTTAAAAATATTTTAGTTTGCTGAAGTTCCAATACAATGAATCAAACTAAAGTGCTAGAACTTGAAAACAAAAACAAACGAGCTATGCTAATCTACTATGTTAGCAATACTCATATCCTCAAGTTTTGTTCAAGAGCTTCAGATCGCGCTTGTAAGCCGGTCCTTGTTCACCGAAGACGATCCATCCGAGAGAACCGATCCAAGCTCCAGTTTCATCTAGTAAAGCAACCGACACTCCAAGCTCGCTTAAAATGGAGAGTGGGGATGTAGAAATATTCCACTATAATTTTCTCTCATATCTAAAGCTCAAGATAGCAAGTAAAGAAGAAGGAGGAGGAGGTGAAGAAACTTAGCCACGGATAAGTGTAGAAAGCATGAAAGAATAATTGAATAAGAATAGAATAGCTTCATATTTTTCACAACCATTCAAATAAAAAACTCACAACATTTTATAATAAACTAATGAAGCTCATTTCTCTCTACATGTATTCAATCATGCTTAATGTCATCTCACCCTCCACCTCATTTTATAATATTCATAAATGATATGTCCATCTTCTAGAACAAATTCCGTATAAATACGGAATACAATCTGGTATACGTATCGAAATACATATATGCGTATCCGTATAAAAATATGAATAGCCAAGAGAGGATGAATAGTGAATAATAATATTATAATTATATATTAAAAATATATATAAATTATTAAATCAAAACTTGATTTAATAATCCAGTTTAATTCTAAGCCGCTAGTATTATCAACCGTCCGATTAAAATCCGTGTAGTATTTACACATATTTAATTTGACACCTGGTGTAACACCCTGACATGATCATACATTATTTAACGATTTTAATTAGTATTTTTTAATTTTTTTATTATTATTATTTGGGTTGTGATTGGTTTGAATAGTGTATGTGTTTAACGGATCCGACCCACTTGCATGAAACCCGTTATGTTGTTAGAGTACTTTTATTAATAATTATCTGTAGACTAAATCTATACGAATCACTAATAATAGATATAAAATATATATATATATATATATATTCCTGGTAGGCATACGTTATGGATAGTTTTTATATATTAATTGTCAGTATATTTTATCTTAATCAAATATGTCATGATATTATATTGACGATTATTTATTACAGGTAAATCTTAAACATCCTAAAATATTGTGATTAGATTATCTTTTTTCTAACCATTAGATTTATACTTTAAGTGGGCTATGTATGAGTAGATAATTTCTAGTATATTTTTGAAATTTAGTAGAGATCAGGGATCTTAATATTTTTAGATAATATTTTAGTTATTTAGTTATACCGAATCTATATGTGTGTGTGTATAAACCTAATATACTATAAAAATTAAAATATATTTATACAAAAACTCTCTCCCTCTCTTTCTGCCTTACAATTCTCTCTCTCTCTCTCGCATCTCCCTTCCTTCATTGCAGCCCCATCATTGCAACAACACCTTGAGTAAACTTGGAAACCCTAGACGAGCTTTCAAGTTTCTGTTTTACCTTGTTCGTTATCTCTATGCGCGTGTTCGTCTCCGTGATCGCGTTCGAGACAAGTTGTTAACTTGCTACATGCTATAGTTATATAATACATGTATATGTTATTATGATACTATATATATTCTATCATTTTATGCAATTGTTATTTTATCATCTCATGTCGGTTAACTAATTTAACAGATAACTCTCAATAATAAGCTTAAGTTACAATAAGTTTAGTGTATATTAATTTACAAGATATTTAATTAATATTATTTAATGATACATCATAACTTGTAGAATAACATGCGGTAAATGAACGCTCATTATAATTATATAACAACAGGATAAATAATGAGCAAGTATTCAATACTTGTCGTAGTATTATTTCCGATTGGTAAGTTAACATTATGAAATAGAATTTTAAATAAAAAATATAGAAATTAACTATAAAATAGTAGTTCAAATATATTGATGGTTACGTTTGCATTTTACTAGTTTAATAACCATCTCTTTGTTATAAGTATAAACATCGAGTATAAAATACTCATATAAATCAATTCTAAAACAAGATACTATTCTTAATTCAGTCAGATTAATATCATGAATAAGTAATAGTCGATTTGATCCTATAACTAATTAAGCTTAAACATGACACGCTTGTTAACCTATATCCGTTCGTGTTTACTGATATTCTATTAGTGATATATGCCCTCGAGGCCATTATTGTATCATACTAGTTTGTATATTACATATTGGAAGCTTGGGATATACACGGATATAGTAACAGTCTTGCTCGAAATTGTAGTATGCTATCTGGTTTGTTTCTACCTCAATATGTGCATGTGTTTTTAGCATATCGCTTATATATATTGGTAGAGCCCTTAGGATCTTTGCTTGACTACCAGCGTTGTGATGGCAGTCACACGAGTGGGTGTAGGGTGTTTTTTGTCACCCCATTGAGACGGGAATACGCGTCGCTTGTCAGGCGCATTACAGATTCCCCCTGCCTAGGGTAGGCTGGGGTTCATTGATTGTGGAAATCCGAATCTCCGGCAGCCGCGGACTAAGCTGTCGTTAATTACCCCTCGCCTTTGGAGCAAGAGAATCTCCGATTGATGGGTTAAACAGGTCATGCGAATTCAATGTGCAGTGTGCGTATGTATATCTTGAGGGGTTTGGGATATATCGGGGGGGCCCGCAGAGATTTACGGGGGTTCGGGGCAGCGCCCCGTTAGAAATTTTTTCTAACGGGGGAAGCGTTGTGGAGTGTGTGAAAAAGTAGGATGAGGAGCGTCTTAAAGACGCTAGGGTGCTGGGCACTTAGGCGCTGAGCGCTGGGCGCTTGAGCACTGGCGTTATGCTAGGCGCTTGGACGCTCGCGGCTCACGTGTCTGGCACGTGAGCGCTGGACGCTAATGCCTCACATGCCCGGCATGGGGGCTCCGGACGCTTGGGCGCTAGCGCCTTGCGTGCCCGGTACGGGGGTGCTGGGCGCTTGGGTGAAAAGAAGGGGCTTTTAGCGACGGAAAAAGGAGTTAAACTTCAAAAAGGGATTTATTATTTATGGAGTTAAACTCCAAAAGGTGTTGAATGGAGTTGAACTCCTAAAATAAAAGTTTGATTTATGGTGTTAAACTCCAACAGATCTTGAATGGAGTTAAACCCCTCGAAATCTTTGGAGATGATCAAAAGGGACCCCTTTCTTCTCCCCTTTTTGCCCTGGATCTTCTTTTAGGCCTTGGATCTTTCCAAGGTGGGATTTTTGGAGATGGGTCTCTTTCTTCCTCCTCTTCTGTTGGCCGGATCTTGGAGAAAAGGGGGTGAGATTTAAAAATCTCCCCTTTTTGAGATCTGATGATAGATCTGAGTTCTCCTTCAAGGGTTTGATGGTGAAAAACTGTTTATTTTCGGGAAAGGAAGAGTTAAACTCTTGATTTAATTCAAAAAGGGGAAGAAGGTTTTAGAACCTTGAGGAAGAAGAAGGAGGCACAGAAACCTTAATTTTGGGGGGAATGAATTGTTATGATTTATTTCATTATCATGTTGCCTTTTATACGCTTATAAATTTACATATAGCCCCTTGGGCTTTACAAAATGGCATTTTGCTCATCCCATGCCTCATGTGCTCATTTTTTTTGCACATGAGCCATGAGCTTTACAAAAATTTGGCTTTATGCCCCATTTTCTTACATTCATGCATAAAAAGAATTACATCAAAATTATTTATTACATGATTTCATTTTGGCATGGGGAGACCGGCCGCGGGGGTCGACTTGGGCATGGGCCCACTTGATCTAGGCTTGGGCCCACCTGGCTTGGGGTTGACTTTAACTTTGACTTGGTCAACTGAGGTGTAAATTTTGACCCCAACAGTGGGGGCTGGGTAGTCTATAAGCACATCCTTATACAGGTCCCTAGTTATAGGATTATCGAGACGGGGTATCGATACTCCAGAGTAGACTAGTGTATACGCTTCTCATCCAGCAGAGGAGAGGGTCTGTCCCACAGCCATTAGTACGTCGTACTGGAGAAAGTATGCAGGTGCTCATTGGGTTATGAGTACACTGGACAGGACTCGTAGGGGACTGCAGGTGGGTATTATAACTATCGTCGGGTAGCAGTTCCTAGGTGACATGAGTACAGCTTAGTCTGTCGACTTGACACTGCTACTTCGCCTCGAGTGTGTTCCCACTGTTCTTTGATTACTACCCTACCACGGCTGAAAGGAGTCATGCAAACAGGTAGTAGTTGGGAGCAGTCCCGAAGCACTTGGAGGAAGTGGCGGTTAGATATGATTTTTCTCTCCCGGTATTGGGGGTTGATATCACGCTGTGTTCGGAAAGCCATTACACAAAGTCCTTAGCCAAGGCAAGCGAGATTTACTGTTAGGTATTCCAGTAGTTTCTCAGGGTGTTTTGGGCTACACTCCGACATGACTTATTGTGCTATTAGGGGTCTGACGATTATCACCGCCTAGGCCCGATATGCAATACTCTTTGATGAACAGACCGGACTATACGGAGATTGTCACAGATAGGCTCAGTAGGTGTTCGGATGAGTTTGCTCATCGGCCTTCTTATCGACAGATACCTGGGTAGCCGTTACGTGCAGCTAGTACCGCTAACGTGCTTGCGGTTAAACCCACTGCCAGCGTACTGTCGAGTCTTTAGAGTCCCACACAGAGGGTTTCCCTGCATCGGGCAAAAGATGTAGAGGTCGTATGGTTTTATGGTAGGGCTTCAATCACGTACGTGTACTTGTGCACGTATGATGTTCGGGCAGATAATACTAGTGGGTTTTGGTTTAAGCCGAATCCTTGTATTATATTGTTGGATTTGTTTCATCCCTTCGTATTCGTATTTTTCGGAATACGGATACGGATATGTATATACGGATGAGGGGCATTCTTGTAATTTGCTCAAAATTGTTTCTAGAAGAAGACACCTCATTAGGATTTTTAATTTGATTAAATATTAATGAGGTGGAGGAAATGGGGTGTTATTTGACGATATAGCATGTCTCTTAGGTGACTCATGGTGTGACTCATGGCATGACTCACTTTGTAATGATTATGCATACTGGATATTTTATCAAGCATGCTAGATATTTTATCAAGCATGCTAGATATTTTTGTGGTTACATGATTTTTATGCATTATTCATCACAAATGAGAAGCAAGCTCATTCTTATGTTTTATTCTGCACTCTCTTTTTTCCTCAAGCTCCTTTCTTCTTCCTCTAACCCTAAATGTCTCATAAGTTGAGAATGCTAGGGTTCCTAGAAACAAACCAATCCATCTACACTCTCTACATCATCTATGACATCTAGTTTAGCGAACTAGATGCCGTAATTATCTCGGATTTGAGGTTGGAGCTCGGACTATAAACTCTCGGGTGGATCGTCTTTGAATCGAGAAGGCTGACGAGGTTGCCCGATCTGTCACGATCCTTAGAGCTTATGATGAGGAGGAGAACAGCGACAAGAAGACCCGAAGGACATGAATCTGTGAGGTATAAACTCCTATCTGAGTAGTTTACCTCATACAGTTTTGTTTGCTAGCTAGGGTTTAGTATCGATCCTGGAGTTCAAGTCGGTGTTGCGACACCCGTAAAAATAGTTTTTTACGTATTCTGCCTTCCCGCGAAGCCGCGGGGTGCCCGATATCGACTTACAGTGGTATCAGAGCCTCCTAAAACTTAGCCAACAGTTTAGCCAACGTGTAAAACTACAAAACTGAAATAACTCCGAAACATCGAAATCAAAATCCAAGTTTCTGTCAAATTTTTCGGAGGCTCTAAATTTTTTTAAAAAAATTGCAGAGTGCTCCTTTACTTGTGAGATGAACACACACCAAAAACGAGGCAATTCCATCTGTTTTTGGCCGGCCACATTGGTTAAATGACCGGCCTCACCGGGTCAAGTATGGGGAATTGGCTTGGGTTTTGTTATGTGGTCTTGAGGCTTAGATTTAAGGTTTCAGGTGGTGTTTGATTTTGCCAATTTTGAATATACTGATAATTCTCTGTTGTGGCAATACGGGGTAATTCGAAGTTGCAGTTTTAACGTAGTTTAACATGTTCAGTTGTTGTTATATGTGTTTCGAAACGTCCGCTAATTGCTATATATCGATTAGTAGGGGTTGCACATATCAGTATTGATGTTCTTGTTGGTTTGTGTATATGAACTTTATTGGATCGTTATGGATGAATAGCCGGGGATGTGAGAAGAGGGTTTTCTTTCTTTCGATGTAAATTTTAATGTGATGTAATATTATTTTGTGGGGCACATCCGGGTTGAGGTTGTAGCCACCGTTGTATTATTTCTTATACTGTTTTTTGCTCCTAGGATAGACCCAAGGTGGGGTGTACAAACACCGGGTTCTTTGAAGTGCCGATCATTTTACTGAGGGAGGTTGCTTCACTTCGGGAATTTAGCGGGTAGTTTGCCACACCCGTAGGGGTCTAGGGTGGGGTTTGGCTATTCATCACGACCGTGGAATCTGTTTTTCGTTAAAGGCTTAAACGAAACGCGGAATTCCTAGTATATCCAATATGTTCATCTGTGATCTGGAATGCCTATTATTGCGTGAGACGAATGGTTATTATATATATGCTATATAGTAGATGTTGCTTATTTTTTTCATCCACGCTAGTCCAGCCCCCGCTCTTGCGTTAGTTAAGTAACCTAACGGTGTTAGACGAGGCCCAGTGGCGAATGCGGAAGGAATAAGCGGACGTGGTATTTTCGTTTCTCTCTGTGATGATATGTGTAAATGATGGGACTGCATTAGTGTAAGACGATGTCGCGCACCCCGCGGGTTCGCGGGGAGACTTAATACGCAAAAAATAATTTTTACGGGTTTCGCAACACCGACTAAACTCCAGGATTGACCATAAACCCTAGCTAGCAAACTACTTGAGGTTTAACTACTCGGATGAATGTTATACCTCGTAGTATTGTGTCCTTCAGGTCTTCTTGCTATCCTTCACCTAGTCATAGGCTCCAAGGATCGTAACAGATCAATGCCTCCTCGTTGGCCGCCTCGAATCAAATACGATCCACCCGAGAGTCTATAGTCCGAGCTTCAATCTCAAATCCGAGGTAACTACGGCATCTAGTTCGCTAAACTAGATGGCATAGAGGATGTAGAGAATGTAGATGGATTACTTTGTCTCTAATTGCTTTAGGTTTCTCAACACATGAGACATGAAAGGCTAGAGGAAGAAGAAGAAGACTTGAAGAAAATGAGAGTGAAGTGTGAACTTGGATAAAGCTTGGCTCTCCTCTTTTTAGAAAAATGAAGTATACTTATATTTTAGAAGATAAATCTCTAATCAAATATAAATATCTAACTAAATATCAAGCATGTTTCAAAATATCTAAAGAGCGAGTTATAATAATGAGTCACCAAGTAGCCATGCTAGATTCAATGTAAACCTCCACCTCATTTCCTCCACCTCATTTAGGTTTTAATCTAAAAGAATAAAACCTAATTAGGTGTCCCCTTCTAGAAGCCAATCCTGAAGAAATTACGAGAATGCCCATCATCCGTATATAGATACCTGCATCTGTATTCCGAAGAATACAAATACAAAGAGACGAAACAAATCCAACATTATAATACTAGGATCCGGCTTAAACCAAAGCCCACTAGTATTATCCGCCCGAACATCATACGTGCACAAGTAAACATAAGTGACCGAAGCCCTGCCGTAAAACCATACGGCCTCTAAATCTTTTGCCCGATGCAGGGAAACCCTCTGTGTGGGACTCTAATGACTCGACAGTACGCTCGCAGTGAGTTTAACCACAAGAACGTCAGCGGTACTAGCTGCACGTAACGGATACCCAGGTATCTGTCGATAAGTAGGCCGATGAGCAAACTAATCCGAACTCCTACTGAGCCTGTATGTGACAATCTCCGTACAGTCCGGTCTGTTCGTCTAAGAGTATCGCATATCGGGCCTAGGGGGATAGTAAACGTCAGACCCTTAATAGCGCAATAAGTCCTGCCAGAGTATAGCCCAGAACACCCCGAGAAACTACTGGAGTACCTACCAGTAAATCTCGCTTGCCCTGGCCAGGGACTTTGTGTAATGGCTTTCCGAACACAGCGCGATATCAACCCCCAATACCGGGAGAGATGAATCCTATCTAACCGCCATTGCCTCCAAGTGCTTCGGAACTGCACCCAACTACTACCTGTTAGTGTATATGCCCTAGAGGCCATTACTGTATCATACTAGTTTGTATATTACTTGATGGAAGCTTGGGATATTCACAGTTGTATATACAATCTTGCTCGAAATGGTAGTATGCTACTTGGTTTGTCTCTGCTTTAATATGTGCATGTGTTTCTTTTAGCATATCGCTGTTATACATATTAGTAGAGCCCTTAGGATCTTTGCTTGATTACCAGTGTTGTGATGGCGCTCACACTCGTGGGAGCTAGGTGATCTATAAGCACATCCTTATACAGGTCCCTAGTCGTTGGACTATCGAGACAGGGCATCGATACTCCGGAGTAGACTAGCGTATGCGCTTCTCATCCCAGCGTGGGAGACGGTCTGTCCCACAGCCGTCAGTACGTCGTACTTGAGATAGTATGCGGGTGCTCGTTAGGATACGAGTACACTGGACAGGACTCGTCGGGGACTGTTGGTTGGTATTATACCTATCGTCAGTTATCAGTTCCCAGGTGACATGAGTACAGCTTAGTCCGCTGACTTGACACTGTCACTTCGCCCCGAGTGTGTTCCCACTGCACTTTGATTACTACCCTACCACGGCTCAAAGGAGTCGTGCAAACAGGTAGTTTTTGGGTGCAGTCCCGAAGCACTTGGAGGCAGTGACGGTTAGACAGGATTCGTCTCTCCCGGTATTGGGGGTTGACATCGCGCTGTGTCCAGGAGAGCCATTACACGAGTAGTCCCTGGCCAGGGCAAGCGAGATATACTGGTAGTTTTCCAGTGTTATCTCAGGGTGTTCTGGGCTACACTCCGACACGACTTGTACCGCTATTAGGGGACTGACGTTCACCGCCCCTCTAGGCCCGCCATGCGATGTATCAGACGAACAGACCGGACTGTACGGAGATTGTCACATACAGGCTCAGTAGGAGTTTAGATGGGGTTCACCTCGTCAGTCTTCTTATCGACATCTACCTGGGGACCGTTACGTATAGCTAGTGCCGCTTGCGGTCTGTGGTTAAACCCACTGCCAGCGTAGTGTCGAGTCTTTAGAGTCCCACACAGAGAGCTATTCGCCTTTAGGCAAAATGAGTAGAGGTCGCATGGTTTTGCAACAGGGTTCGTTCACATTCGCGCACTTGTGCACGTTTGCTGTCCGGACAGTTTATACTAGCAGGCTTTGGTTTAAGCCGGATCCTAGTATATAATTTGGCATTGGTTTTTCTCATTGTATTCGTGTTCCTCGGATCACGAATGCGGGTGCGTATGCACAGTTGTTTGAGACAGAGGGAGAGGACCTTGATTAGGGTTAATGGCTATTGTCATTTTATTAACCCTAATGCTTATGTGTGTATTATATTTAATTGATAATTAGTTTGATAATTGTGCATGGTTATGGTTGTTGACCATTTGACCTCCTTGACTTGTTGACCTATGTTGACACTTTGACCATCATCATTTCTTTTGAAAGATGCTTTTTGATCCTTGCAAATTGAAATGATAATGGTCATGTCATGATAAGCCATGACAATTATCTAGCTAATTATTTAATTAAAATAATATACACATATTAGTGAGAATGGTTCACATTATTCTCATTCTATCATTTTCATTTCTCTCTCTTGTTCTTCCTCTCCCTCAAGCTCTCTCCCTCTCATGTGTTGAGAAACACTTGAGCTTGAGAAAAACCCTCTCTTGATCATCTTTACTCTCATCTAGGGTTGAAGGACTAGCACTTCTTGAACCCTAGTTACTTCTAACTCGAAGTTGAAGCCAAAGGTTGAGGCTTTCGGGTGGATCTTTCTTTGACGGGAGAAGACGACAAGATGACCTCCTTCCACTACTCCACGGAGCAAGGAGAGAAGGACATAAAGACCAAAGGTATAACCTTTCAAGCACTTAGCTAGTTTCTAGTTAGCTTTAGCAAGTTTTTGTTTAGCAAAGATCTTTTAAAGTCTAGTCCATGTTGCCTAAGCTCATAAAAATCCGATTTTTATTCCGTTTTCCGCCTCCCCGCAAGTACCGGGGTGGGCAACGTGGACTTACAGTGGTATCAGAGCCTAACTAAACTTAAACTAGCTAGGTAGTGAAGTGTAACGAAGTTCGAAACCGGAAAATCCAAAAACCGAGTTTTCAAAAACCCTAGTTTCTGTTAAAAAAATTTCTGGTCAAAACAAAATTTGTTATACACCAAAAATCGTCTCAGGGTTTTCTAAAGAAAACCACCAAACCCGGTCCAGTGATTCGTCTAAACCGCCGCGTTTCCGCGGCAATAGCAAGCTATTGCCGCGGAACCGCCGTCGTTTGGACTCTTCACTGAGTCGAGTTTGGTGCAATTTTCTTACGGCTTGGTTTTAGGATTTTTAAGATGGTTTATATGTGCCCAGATTTTCCAGAATAGAAATTTATTTTTGGGGGCCTATAAATCCGTATTTTTTCCGAACTTCACTACACTTTGATTATGATGGTTATATCTGTGGTGTTTGTATGTATTGAACGTCGGCTAATCGCTATATGTAGATTAGTCGGGGTTATACATATCTGTGATCTGTGTTTGATATTGGTATGTGTATATGAATGGGTTGGATTGTCGCGGGTGAATAGCCGGGGTGGATGTGAGATGAGTGTTGTTTTTCCTTTCATTTATTTGTAATATGTAAATTGATGTAATATTATTATTTGTATGGCCGCGCAACCGGGTCGGGGTTGTAGCGGTCATTGTATAATTCTTTTTACTGTTTTTGCTCCTAGGATAGACCCATGGAGGAGGTGCACAAACTACCGGGTATCTCGAAGTGCCGAGTGGCCTACTCACGGTGGTGAGGGAGGTTGCTTCGCTTCGGGTACTTGGCGGGTAGTTTGCCGCACCCGTAGGGGTCTTGGGTGGGGTATTGGCTATTCACCGAGACCGTGTAATCCGCTTTTCGTTGCAGGCTCGAACGGATTGCGGATTCCTAGTATATCCAATGTATTCATCTGTGATCTGTAATGTCTATCATTGCTATATATTTATATATGATAACTATTTAGGCGTTGCTTATGTTTTACAGCCGTGCTAGTCCAGCCCCGCTCTGTCGTTAGTTAAGTAACCTAACGGGTGATGACGGGGCCCCGTGGCGAATGCGAATGGCATAAGCGTACGTTATATTTTGGTTGTTTTCTGCAATGGTAGGATTAAATGATAGGACGCATTAAAAGAACTAATGCAAGAAAATAAACCAAGTAAAAGTCGATTGGAACACTTTGAAAACCACTCGGTTCTTTTCAAAACTAAACTTTTAAAGGCGGAGCTTGAACCACTCCTTTTAAAAGCTATCTCGTTCCATCGATTATATCAAGTTCACTACGTTCACGGTTTCGCCAAAACCATCCGTAGCCCTCCGTCATTCCATATGAATGGTCAAAAAGTATTCAAGCTATGTATTTTGGCCAAAGTCAAGGCATAGTGATTGGTAGCTATTGGGTATTCATGTGCAGCATAGATAGATGCGTTGGTTTGGGACAGTCGTGCTGCCATTTTGGCCAAAGTCAAGGGTAGGTACGGGTGGGTCCAAATTAACCAGGAGAATGACGGGTAGAACTTGACATGTGACTTATGATATTTTGGCCAAAGTCAAGGTCATAAGAGCATGGGGCAAAAATCCACATCGGGAGTTTCATAAGTACTGAAACTTGCTAGCGCTGCATACCATTTGGAGTGTGATGATTCTGGTAGGATTCCTTCGGTTTTATCACGCGATGATATTTGGATCCCGATCCTACTGTGAGTATATGCTACTCCTCGGGAAAACTCTCACTTAACGATCAATGCTATAAACTTAGTAGGTGTCTAGAAAGGTGTTAGCGGGGCTACGCCCACAGGGAAAAGAGGTTACTTAATTAAGGAACTTCGCGAAAGCGTTGGAAAACCTCCCTCGAAGTACCGACACTGGCCTGGCTGAACGGTTAAGCAAGTATTGTACGGTGAGATTGATCCTGACTAATCCTTTCTTTACGGTTTGAGAAGGGATTCGAGAGACTGTGGGAGCCATCCAGTTTAGACAAATTAAAAACCACTCTAAATTTGCAAGAGCATCATGCTAAAGTGTTTCTTTTCTCTCTCCTAATTGCAGCGACCATTCAACATGACCGGACTTAAGTTATTACTAGATAAAAACATATTGACAGGGCCAAACTACAAAGATTGGCTCAGGAATGTCAAGATGGCAATCACTTACGACACGCTGGGGTATCTCCTTACCACCAAAACTCCCCCTGTCCCAGGTCCCAAAACCAGTGTCGTAGATAGGGAAATCTACAAGACCTGGGAAATAGATTGCGCGAAGGCCAAATGCCTCGTACTTGCCTCGATGGACAACGAACGTCAGAGGAGGCACGAGAATATGGACCTAGAGTCCATATTTCTTCATACAAAAGAACTGTATGGAGAGCAGTCTCGTATCGCAAGATACGAAGTGTCGAAGAAGTTGTTTTCGGCAAGGTTAGCCGTCGGATCATCGGTAGCGGAACACGTGCTTAAGTTGATTGGCTACATTGAGGAGCTCGCGGACCTTGGGACCATGTTGGAGAATGAACTCTATACTGATTTGATTCTCCAGTCCCTTCCTTCCACTTACGCCCAGTTTATTCTTAACTTAAACATGCAAGGAAAGGAGGTTGAACTTTCCGAGCTTCTGAACATGTTGAGGAGTGCTGAGGGCACCCTACAGAAGGGTAGGGAGACATCCACTTTGTTTGTAGGAGGATCTTCCTCTTCTAGGTCCAGGATGAAAGCCAAGGGCAAGAAGAAGAAAGCCCCCGCCAAACCAAGAGGCGGTATCGGTAAAGTGGATACGAAGGGAAAAGGTAAAGCAACAAAGATAGCGGGAAAGCTGGTGGGGAAGGAAGAATGCTTCTATTGTCATAAAAGTGGTCACTGGAAACAGGATTGCAAGGCTTGGAAAGCCAGAACACAGGATTTAAAGCGAGTTGCAGCTTCAGCTTCAGGTGTGTATGTTATTGAAAACTGTCTATCAATAAACTCTACATCCTGGGTATTATATACCGGATCAGGATCTCATATCTGTAATTCTTTGCAGGCGTTGAGAAAGCGTAGAGTTTTGAAGGCAGGTGACATGACCCTCAGAGTTGCAAACGGTGCTAGCATGGATGCTGAGGCCGTGGGGGACTATCACCTGGGACTGTCAGATGGACATTTTTTGGTTTTGCGTAGTTGTTATTATGTACCAAATGCAACCTGTAATATCATTTCTGTATCTTTATTATCTAAAGAAGGTTATGAATTTGCATTTGTAAGTAATGTAGTGAACATTCACCTTAATCAAGTTTTGATTGGGTCAGGTACATTGAACAACGGTATATACGTATTAAACCAGCCACAGATTTTCAATGTCCAGAATACACACAAAAGAAAGTGTCCAGAAATTAATAAAACTTTCTTATGGCATTGTAGACTGGGTCACATCAATGAGAGAAGGTTGACCAAGTTACACACAGAAGGATATTTGGATCCGTTCGAATATCAATCGTATGCAACTTGTCAATCCTGTATCAAAGGAAAGATGACAAAGACTCCGTTTACTGGACACGGAGAAAGAGCGAGCGAGATCTTGGGACTCGTACACAGCGACGTGTGCGGTCCAATGTCTACACATGCACGAAGCGGTTATTCTTACTTCATTACTTTTACGGATGACTTTTCAAGGTACGGTTATGTCTTCTTAATGAAACATAAATCCGAGGCTTTTGAAAAATTCCAGGAATATAAGAATGAAGTAGAAAAACAAACAGGCAAAAGTATAAAGACACTGAGATCTGATCGAGGTGGTGAATACTTGAGTGCCGAGTTCCTGGGTTACTTAAAAGAGAATGGAATTCTCTCTCAGCTTACTCCTCCATACACTCCGCAACATAATGGTGTATCGGAGAGACAGAACCGAACCCTATTGGATATGGTATGGTCCATGATGAGTAACGCTGAGTTGCCGCGATCGTTCTGGGGATATGCGCTAGAATCAGCGGCATACCTTTTGAACCGAGTTCCAACTAAGACTGTGTCTACTACACCATATCAGATGTGGTGTGGGAAGAGACCCTATCTTAATCACATTAAGACATGGGGATGTCCAGCTTTTGTAAAAAAGCAGCATGCGGACAAGCTCGAGGCACGCTCAGTACAGTGCAAGTTTGTGGGATATCCAAAGAACTCCAAGGGATATTACTTCTATTGCGAAGAGGAACAAAAAGTCCTTGTTTCTCGCCATGCCCACTTTCTAGAACACCAGTTCATAGAAAAAGAATTAAGTGGGAGCGCAATAGAACTGGAAGAAATTCCAGAACCACAAGCTATTACTGAAAGCTTAGTAGAACCAGAGGGTTCGAAAGATCAGGACATTCCTCCGCCACTCCGCAGGAGTAGTAGGCAGTCTCATCCGCCCGAGAGATACTACGGTTTTCTCATTGACGGGGATAGAGAGGATTGCATCATAGACTTTGATGAGCCTACTAGCTTCCAGCAAGCCATTCAGAGCGTCGACTCGGTAAAATGGCTGGATGCAATGCGGACCGAAATGGAGTCCATGTACACCAACAAAGTATGGACGTTGGACATTGCTCCAGATGGGGTAAAACCCGTAGGATGCAATTGGATCTTTAAAAGGAAGATTGGTGTAGATGGACAGGTTGAGACCTATAAAGCTAGACTGGTAGCAAAGGGTTTTCGTCAGCGACCTGGTTTGGACTATGACGAAACCTTTTCTCCAGTAGCTATGCTGAAATCCATTCGGATCCTTCTTGCCATTGCTGCCTTCCACGATTATGAGATTTGGCAGATGAACGTAAAGACAACTTTTCTAAATGGACATTTAGAGGAGTGTGTCTATATGGATCAGCCAGAGGGTTTCATTCAGAGTGGGAGCAGCGGAAAGGTGTGCAAGTTGCTTAAGTCCATTTATGGACTGAAGCAGGCATCGCGGAGTTGGAACATCTGTTTTGATGAGACGGTCAAGGAATTTGGCTTTATCAAAAATCCAGATGAACCATGCATCTATTGTAGATTTGTAGTGAGAACTGTAGTATTCCTCGTTTTATACGTGGATGACATTCTCTTAATAGGAAATGACATTCCTATGCTACAATCTGTCAAGGGGTTCTTGTCACACAGGTTCTCCATGAAAGACCTGGGTGATGCCTCATACATTCTGGGTATCCGGATCTACCGTGACAGATCCAAGAGGATATTAGGACTTTCACAGTCTAGGTACATCGACACCATACTGAAGAGATTCAGTATGGAAGATTCCAAGCGCGGTAATCTACCGGCTTGTCACGGGATCACTCTCTCTAAAGAGATGTCTCCCAAGACTGATTTGGAGAGGGATCGCATGTCTATTATACCCTACGCTTCTGCGGTAGGCTCTATAATGTATGCGATGTTGTGTACCAGACCGGATGTGGCTTATGCACTGAGTGTGGTAAGCAGGTATCAGTCAAACCCTGGGGAGAAACATTGGATAGCAGTGAAGAACATTCTTAAGTACCTGAGAAGGACTAAGGAGATGTTCTTGGTGTATGGCGGAAAAGACCTGCAGATTGAGGCCTTTGCTGACTCCAGCTTCCAGAGTGACAAGGATGATTCCAAGTCCATGTCGGGTTTTGTCTTTACCCTCAATGGAGGGGCGGTGTGTTGGAGGAGCTCCAAACAGGAAACCGTTGCTGACTCGACTATGGAAGCGGAATACATCGCTGCATCTGATGCCGCAAAAGAAGCTGTCTGGATGAGGAAGTTCTTGAGAGAACTTCAGGTGGTTCCGTCCACTGTTGACCCAATACCTCTGTATTGCGACAACAACGGGGCTATAGCTTTAGCGAAGGAACCCAGGTCCCATCAGAAATCCAGACACATCTTAAGGCGGTATCACCTGATCAGGGAGATCGTAGATCGCCAGGAGATCGAGGTCCGGAGAGTTGCATCAGAGGATAACACTGCAGATCCATTCACCAAGGCCTTGCCCCAGACTCAGTTCGAGCGGCTGATCGAGATGATAGGTCTTCGATACGCCAGTACATAGCCTTAGTGCAAGTGGGAGATTGTTAGTGTATATGCCCTAGAGGCCATTACTGTATCATACTAGTTTGTATATTACATGATGGAAGCTTGGGATATTCACAGTTGTATATACAATCTTGCTCGAAATGGTAGTATGCTACTTGGTTTGTCTCTGCTTTAATATGTGCATGTGTTTCTTTTAGCATATCGCTGTTATACATATTAGTAGAGCCCTTAGGATCTTTGCTTGATTACCAGCGTTGTGATGGCGCTCACACTCGTGGGAGCTGGGTGATCTATAAGCACATCCTTATACAGGTCCCTAGTCGTTGGACTATCGAGACAGGGCATCGATACTCCGGAGTAGACTAGCGTATGCGCTTCTCATCCCAGCGTGGGAGACGGTCTGTCCCACAGCCGTCAGTACGTCGTACTTGAGATAGTATGCGGGTGCTCGTTAGGTTACGAGTACACTGGACAGGACTCGTCGGGGACTGTTGGTTGGTATTATACCTATCGTCAGTTATCAGTTCCCAGGTGACATGAGTACAGCTTAGTCCGCTGACTTGACACTGTCACTTCCCCCCGAGTGTGTTCCTACTACACTTTGATTACTACCCTACCACGGCTCAAAGGAGTCGTGCAAACAGGTAGTTTTTGGGTGCAGTCCCGAAGCACTTGGAGGCAGTGACGGTTAGACAGGATTCGTCTCTCCCGGTATTGGAGGTTGACATCGCGCTGTGTCCAGGAGAGCCATTACACGAGTAGTCCCTGGCCAGGGCAAGCGAGATATACTGGTAGGTTTCCAGTGTTATCTCAGGGTGTTCTGGGCTACACTCCGACACGACTTGTACCGCTATTAGGAGACTGACGTTCACCGCCCCCCTAGGCCCGCCATGTGATGTATCAGACGAACAGACCGGACTGTACGGAGATTGTCACATACAGGCTCAGTAGGAGTTCAGATGGGGTTCACCTCGTCAGTCTTCTTATCAACATCTACCTGGGGACCGTTACGTACAGCTAGTGCCGCTTGCGCTCTGTGGTTAAACCCACTGCCAGCGTAGTGTCGAGTCTTTAGAGTCCCATACAGAGAGCTATTCGCCTTTAGGCAAAATGAGTAGAGGTCGCATGGTTTTGCGACAGGGTTCGTTCACATTCGCGCACTTGTGCACGTTTGCTGTCCGGACAGTTTATACTAGCGGGCTTTGGTTTAAGCCGGATCCTAGTATATGATTTGGGATTGGTTTTTCTCATTGTATTCGTGTTCCTCGGATCACGAATGCGGGTGCGTATGCACAGTTGTTTGAGACAGAGGGAGAGGACCTTGATTAGGGTTAATGGCTATTGTCATTTTATTAACCCTAATGCTTATGTGTGTATTATATTTAATTGATAATTAGTTTGATAATTGTGCATGGTTATGGTTGTTGACCATTTGACCTCCTTGACTTATTGACCTATGTTGACACTTTGACCATCATCATTTCTTTTGGAAGATACTTTTTGATCCTTGCAAATTGAAATGATAATGGTCATGTCATGATAAGCCATGACAATTATCTAGCTAATTATTTAATTAAAATAATATACACATATTAGTGAGAATGGTTCACATTATTCTCATTCTATCATTTTCATTTCTCTCTCTTGTTCTTCCTCTCCCTCAAGCTCTCTCCCTCTCATGTGTTGAGAAACACTTGAGCTTGAGAAAAACCCTCTCTTGATCATCTTTACTCTCATCTAGGGTTGAAGGACTAGCACTTCTTGAACCCTAGTTACTTCTAGTTTGGAGTTGAAGCCAAAGGTTGAGGCTTTCGGGTGGATCTTTCTTTGACGGGAGAAGACGACAAGGTGACCTCCTTCCACTACTCCAAGGAGCAAGGAGAGAAGGACATAAAGACCAAAGGTATAACCTTTCAAGCACTTAGCTAGTTTCTAGTTAGCTTTAGCAAGTTTTTGTTTAGCAAAGATCCTTTAAAGTCTAGTCCATGTTGCCTAAGCTTATAAAAATCCGATTTTTATTCCGTTTTCCGCCTCCCCGCAAGTACCGGGGTGGGCAACGTGGACTTACACTACCTGTTTGCACGACTCCTTTGAGCCGTGGTAGGGTATTAATCTAAGAATAGTGGGAACACACTCGAGGCGAAGTAGCAGTGTCAACTCGACGGACTAAGCTGCACTCATGTCATCTACGAACTGCTACCCGACGATAGGTATAATACCTACCAGCAGTTCCCGACGAGTCATGTCCAGTGTACTCATAACCCAATGATCACCTACATACTATCTCCAGTACGACGTACTAATGGCTATGGGACAGACCATCTCCCCTGCTGGGATGAGAAGCGTATACACTAGTCTACTTTGGAGTATCGATGCCCTGTCTCGATAATCCTATGACTAGGGACCTGTATAAGGATGTGCTTATAGACTACCCAGCCTCCACTAGTGTGACTGCCATCACAACGCTGGTAATCAAGCAAAGATCCTAAGGGCTCTATCAATATGTTTTAGCGATACGTTAGAAGAAACATATACTCATATTGAGATAAAATCAAACCAAGTAGCATACTACTATATTGAGCAAGATTGTTACAATATCTGTGTATATCCCAAGCTTCTAAAATGTAATATACAAACTAGTACTATAAAATAATAGCCACCAGGGCATATATCATTAACAATCTCCCACTTGCACTAAGGCCATGTGCTGGCATATCACAGACCTATCATCTCAAATAGCCTCTCAAACTACGTCTGAGGGATGGCCTTTATGTGTGGATTTTTTGTATTGTTCTCCGTAGCAACTCTCTGCACCTCGATCTCCCGGCGATCAATGATCTCCCTGATCAGGTGGTACCGCCTCAAGATATGTCTGGACTTTTGATGGGACCTGGTTCCTTTGCTAAAGCTCTATCCCCGTTGTTGTCACAATACAGAGGTATTGAATCAACAATGGACGGAACCACCTGAAGTTCTGTTAAGAACTTCTTCATCCAGACAGCTTATTTTGCGGTATCACAAGTAGCGATATACTCCGTTTCCATTTTCGAGTCAGCAACGGTGTCCTGCTTGGAGCTCTTCCAACAGACCACCCCTCCATGTTGGGTAAAGACATAACCCGACATAGATTTGGAGTCATCCTTGTCACTTTGGAAGCTGGAGTCAGCAAAGGCCTCGATCTGGAGGTCTTTTCCGCCGTACACCAAGAACATCTCCTTAGTCCTTCTCAGGTACTTGAGAATGTTCTTTACTGCTATCCAGTGCTTCTCCTGATACAGGCTTACCACGCTTAGTGCATAAGCAACATCTGGTCTGGTACACAACATCGCATACATTATAGAGCCAACTGCAGAAGCGTAGGGTGTAATAGATATGCGATCCCTTTCCAAATCAGTCTTGGGAGACATCTCTTTGGAGAGGGTGATTCCTTGACAAGCCGGTAGATTACCGCGCTTTGAATCTTCCGTACTGAATCTTTTCACTTTGGTGTCGATGTACCTGGACTGAGAAAGTCCCAACATTCTCTTAGATCTATCACGATAGATCTGGATCCCCAGAATGTAAGAGGCATCACCCAGGTCTTTCATGGAGAACCTTTGTGACAAGAATCTTTTGACTGATTGTAGCATAGGAATGTCATTTCCAATCAAAAGAATGTCATCCACGTACAAGACGAGGAATACAACAGTTCTTGCTACAATCTTACTATAGATGCATGGTTCATCTGGATTTTTGATAAAGTCAAATTCTTTGACCGTCTCATCAAAACAGATGTTCCAACTACGCGATGCCTGCTTTAATCCATAAATGGATTTAAGCAACTTGCACACTTTCTCGCTGCTCCCACTTTGAATGAAACCCTCTGGCTGATTCATATAAACGCACTCTTCTAAATTTCCATTTAGAAAAGTGGTCTTTACGTCCATCTGCCATATCTCATAATCGTGGAAGGCAGCAATGGCAAGAAGGATCCGAATGGATTTGAGTATAGCCACTGGAGAAAAGGTTTCATCATAGTCCAAACCAGGTCTTTGACGAAAACCTTTTGCAACAAGTCTAGCCTTATAGGTTTCAACCTGTCCATCTACAACAATCTTCTTTCTGAAAATCCATTTGCAGCCTACGAGTTTTACCACTTCTGGAGCAATGTCCAAAGTCCAAACTTTGTTGGTGTACATGGACTCCATTTCGGTCCGCATTGCATCCAGCCATTTTACCGAGTCTCTGCTCTGAATGGCTTGCTGGAAGCTAGTTGGCTCATCATTGTCAATGATGCAATCCTTTCTATCCCTGTCTATGAGAAAACCGTAGTATCTCTCGGGCGGATGAGACAGCCTACTACTCCTGCGGAGTGGCGGGGTGATGTCCTGTTCTTTTGAAATTTCTGGTTCCACCATACTTTCAGTAATAGCTTGTGGTTCTGGAATTTCTTCCAGTTCTATTGCGCTCCCACTAGTTTCTTTTTTTAAAAATTGATTTTCCAAAAAGTGGGCATGACGAGAAACAAAAACCTTTTGTTCCTATGCGTAATAGAAAAGATACCCCCTAGAGTTCTTTGGGTATCCCACAAACTTACACAGTACTGAGCGTGTCTCGAGCTTGTCCGCATGCTGCTTTTTAAAAAAAGCTGGACATCCCCATATCTTCAGATACTGAAGATAGGATTTCTTCCCACTCCACATCTGATATGGTGTGGTAGGCACAGTCTTGGTAGGAACCTTTTTCAAAAGATATGCAACTGATTCTAGTGCATAACCTCAGAAGGATCGCAACAACTCAACGTTACTCATTATGGAACGTACCATATCTAATAAGGTTCAGTTCCGTCTTTCTGATACACCACTGTGTTGTGGCGTGTATGGAGGAGTAAGCTGAGAGAGAATTCCATTCTCTTTTAGGTAATCCAGGAACTCGACACTCAAGTATTCACCACCTCGAACAGATCTCAGTGTCTTGATACTTTTGCCGGTTTGTTTTTCCACTTCATTCTTATATTCTTGGAATTTCTTAAAGGCCTCGGATTTATGTTTCATCAGGAATACATGTCCATACTTAGAGAAATCATCCGTAAAAGTAATGAAATAGGAATAATCACTTCTTGCATGTATAGACATTGGACAACACACGTCGCTGTGTATGAGTCCCAAGAGCTCGCTCGCTCTTACTTCGTGTCCAGTGAACATAGTTTTTGTCATCTTTCCTTTGAGACATGATTGACAAGTTGCATAAGACTGATATTCGAACGGATCCAAATATCCCTCTTTATGTAACTTGGTCAACCGTGTTTCGTTGATGTGACCCAGTCTACAATGCCATAAGAAAGCATGATTTAATTTTGGAGCCTTTCTTTTGTGTGTGTTCTGAACGTTGAAAACTTGAAGTTGGTTTAATACGTATATACCGTCATTTAGTGTACCCGACCCAATCAAACCATAATTAAGGTGGACATTTATGACATCGCTTACAAATGTAAAATCATAACCTTCTTTAGATAACAAAGATACAGAAATGATATTACAAGTCAAACTAGGTACATAAAAACAGTTGCGCAAAACCAAAATATGTCCACTTGTCAATCCTAACTGATATTCCCCTACGGACACAGTATCCATGCTCACTCCGTTAGCAACCCTGAGAGTCATATCAGTAGTCTTCAGAACTCTACGGCTTCTCAGTGCCTGCAAAGAATTACAGATATGAAATCCTGATCCGGTATCCAATACCCAGGAAGTAGAGTTGATTGACAGACAGTTTTCAATTACAAACACACCTGAAGCCGTAGCCACAACTTACTTCAAATCTTGATTCTTGGCTTTCCATGCCCTACAATCTTTCTTCCAATGGCCCTTCTTGTGACAGTAGAAGCGTTCTTCCTTCCCTACTGTCGGCCCCCAACTTTTTCCTTGCCCTTCGCATCAACCTTACTAACACCGCCTTTAGGCTTGGTAGGGGCCTTCTTCTTCTTCCCCTTGGCTTTCTCCTTGGATCTAGAAGAAGAAGATCCTCCAACAAGCAGAGCGGATGTCTCCCTGGACTTCTGCAGGGTGCCATCAGCGCTCCTCAACATGTTGAGGAGTTCTGGAAGTGAGACTTCCTTCCCTTGAATGTTAATATTCAAGATAAACTGGGCGTAGGCAGAGAGGAGGGACTGTAGAATCAAGTCTGTATACAACTCGATCTCCAACGTGGTACCTAGGTCCGCGAGCTCTTCAATCAAGCTGATCATCTTAAGTACGTAGTCCCCTACAGATGACCCGATAGCTAACCTTGCTTGAAAAAATTTCTTCGATGTCTTATATCTTGCGATACGTGATTGCCCTCCATATAATTCCTTGGTATGGAGGAAGATGGACTCAAGGTCCATCTTCTCGTGCCGCCTCTGGTATTCATTATCCATAGAGACTAGCACGAGACACATGGCTTTCGCACTGTCAATTTCCCAGGTCTTACGGATCTCAATATCCGCGACGCTGGAATCTGGACCTGGGACGGCGGGGGCTTTAGTAGCAAGAAGATAGCCCAGTTTGTCATATGTGATGGCCATCTGGACATTCCTTAGCCAATCTTTATAGTTTGGCCCCGTCAATATGTTTTTATCTAAAAGTAACTTAAGGCCGGTCATCCTGGTCGCTGCAATTAGGAGAGAGAGAAGAAACACTTTAGCATGATGCTCTTGCAAGTTTAGATTGGTTTTTAGTTTATCTAAACAGGATGGCTCCCACTGTTTCTCGAATCCTTCCTCAAACCATAAAAGAAGAATTAGTCAGGATTAATTTCACCGCACAATTCTTGCTTAACCGTTCGGTTAAGCTAGTGTCGGTACTTCGAGGGAGGTTTTACGACGCTTTCACGAAGTTCCTTAATTAAATAACCTCTTTTCCCTGGAGACGTAGCCCCGCTAACACCGTTCTAGACACCTACTTGGTTTATAGTATTGATCGTTAAGTGAAAAATCTCCCGTGGAGTAGCGGATACTCATAGTATGATCGGGATCCAAATATCATTGTGTGATAATCCTGAAGGAATCCTACCAAAATTATCACACTCTAAATGGTATGCGACACTAGCAAGTTTCAGTATCCTTATAAACTCCCGATGTGGATTTTTGCCCCATGCTCTTATGACCTTGACGAAGGCCAACATATCATAAGTCACATGTCAAGTTCTACCCGTCATTGTCCAGGTTAATTTGAACCCACCCCTACATACTCTTGACGAAGGCCAAAATAGTAGTACGACTGTCCTAAACCAACACATCTATCTATACTACAAATGAATATTCAGCAGCTGCTAATCACTATGCCTTGGCGAAGGTGAAAATACATAGCTTGAATACTACTGAATACCCAACTGAAATGATGGAGGGCTACGAATAATTTTGGTGAAACCGTGAACGTAAATATAATCGAAGGAACCTGATAGCTTTTAAAGGAGTGGTTTAGGCTCCGCATTTTTAAAAGTTTCTGTTTTGAAAAAACCGAGTGGTTTTGAAAGTGTTCCAATGATTCAGCTTTGGTTTGTTTGCTTTGCATTAATATGCAGTCCCATCAATTAACCTACCATTACAGAAAGAAACGAAAATACAACGTACGCTTATGCCATCCGCATTCACCACGGGGCCCCGTCTTACACCGTTAGGTTACTTAACTAACGCTAGAGCGGGGGCAGGGCTAGCGCGGATGCTAAACATAAGCAATGCCTACTAGATATCATATATAGATATATACATTCGTCTCACACAATAATAGGCATTCCAGATCACAGATGAACATATTGGATATACTAGGAATTCTGCGTTTCGTTTAAGCCTGTAACGAAAGACGGATTCCACGGTCGTGATGAATAGCCAAAACCCCACCCTAGACCCCTACGGGTGCGGAAAAATACCCGCCAAATATCCGAAGTGAAGCAACCTCTCTCAGTAAAATGGGTAGGCCACTCGGCACTTCAAAGTACCCGGTAGTTTTTGCACCCCACCTTGGGTCTATCCTAGGAGCAAAAACAGTAAATGAAATAATACAACGGTGGCTACAACTGTAGGGTTCCTAGGCACACCCATGAGGTTCTACAACAGATCAAACATGGCCAATTCAAAATCTTTCTATGTGCAGAGTAACCCTAAGCAAGATCGTAACTAGAGGTATAGGCGAAACAATATAAGTTAACAACTTAACTAAGAGTGAACGGAAAATACAGCCTTTGTAGATCCGGTCCTCCACCTCCATAGCTCCGCGTTGACGTCCCTCCACTGCGATCATCGGATCCCGGACTCTGGCGATGGTTTCGTCGGAGAAATGATCGGGCTAGGTCGTCGACTTCAATGCCGAAGATGATCTACGTCGAGGCAACTCAAGATCAAGCTCCAACTTCACCAAGTCATGAAACTTGTGAAGAAAACACCCTATACTACATGGCAAGTGGTAGAGGATGAAGAAATAGGAAGTGGGTTCGCTTTAGAATTGGATTTCTCACTCTTTTTCTCATGGCACCATTAAAACTAGCAAGCTTTCATGAAGCTTGATGAAGATGAAGATGAAGAAAGAATAAAAAGGATTATCTTAAAAAAGAAAATCCAAGTCATTCTTATCATAATGCAACCTTGGGTTAGTTTAACAAGTGTAGAGAATAAACTAGGGTTAGGTGAATGGTTAGGTTTAGGAAAGAAACAAGAATGGTCAAAGCTTCTTGAAGCTTCAAGGAAACAATAAAAGAATCAACCATTTCTTTTCTTGCCCTAAAATAAATAAATAAAATAAATAGTTAAGAAAAGATAACAAAACCCTAACCATTCACTTAAACATGGTTTAAAGTAAACATACATCCAAGCTTGCATGTATCATCAAACATGATACAATCGAGTGCATAAAAATATATCATATATACAATGTGCACATCAAGTGAGAAAATCCATTTTAAGTGAACCAATACTAGTTAATGCAAAGTAATATATCAAATATATAATTATACATTAAATCATTAAATCAACACTTGATTTAACGATCCGGTCATATCGCATATGACCGACTAATATCCAATGTATCGACTTATCGAATCAATTCTCGATTCGATAACTAGGTTATATTGCATACAACCAATCGATACATTCATCGCGAGAATAGAATATGGTATCACATACATGCATTATTCTCGGTCCCGCACATATCTCATATGCGCTCCTATTTCGTTTTGCTTGAGCCAGGAAACCTCTGTGTAGGACTCTAAAGACTCGTCAATACGCCGGCAGCAGGTGATGATCATATCAAACACCCACAAGCCGCAAGTGGTCTGCTAAATGTAACGGCCACCCGGGTATTGAACGATCAGAAGATCAACGAGCAAGCCCGCTCACACTCCTGTGAATCCAACCAGTAACACTTACCGTACAGTCCGGTCTGTTCGTCTGATATGTCGCATATCTCGCCTAGGGGTTGTAAACGTCAGACCCCAATAGCTTGATAAGTCATGCTGACATAAGGTCCATAACAATCGTGAAACTACTGATAACTCTTACCAGTATATCACAGCAACCCTGGCCAGGGATTACCAGTTATGGCCAGTCGAGCATAGCGCAACATCAACCCCCAATACCGGGAGAGACGAATCCCCTCCTATCGCTCATTGCCTCCATGTGAATCGGGACTGTACCCAAAAACTGTAGGGTTGCTAGGCACACGCACAAGGGTCTACGAGGCATCAACCATGCCCGATTAAAAATTTAGCCGTGCCGAACAACCCGAATACGGATCTTTAGACTAGAGATTAGGCGAAAACTAACATGCTAAACATTTTAACACTAAGTGAGAAGGATTACAACCTTTGTAGATCCGGTCCTACACTTCATATGCTCCGTGTTGTGGTCCCTTCGCTGCGATCATCGGGATCCGGACTCTCGAGAGGTTCCACGAAGAGAAAGACGCAACCTTTGCTTCCGATCTTCGATACTAAGATGATCTACCTTGAAGTTTCTTTAACACAAGATAACACTCATGAAATGATGTGAACACCCTCATCTAAATGGCAAGGGAAGATTAGGATGATGAAGTAGGAATTTTGCTCTCTTTATTTATCTTTTTCTCATATTTATCCATCACAAAAATCAAAGCAAGAAACCATTTCAAGCAAAGAAGAAGAAGGAAGAAGATGATGAACAATATTAGAATCCTTTTGTGATGAATAGAAAATGAAATAATATGATGAATTATGCAACCATGGTCAAGTAAACCTTTGTAGAGAATTAACTAGGGTTAGGGTTTGGGTTGGGTTAAAGCATGAGTCACTTGTAAATATCTTTATCATGACAAAAAGAAAACCTTCTAGAAACATCTAGAAAGCTTAACCTTAATCCAAACCCTAATCATGTTTAAACTCCACTAAACATGTTGCATTAGTTATCATATTATGTTACAATATTATATATCATATATATAATATTTATTGTAACAAAATAAAATAATACATTTAACATATATCGCATATATATCAATGTATTACCCGAGTGAGAAAAAGAATCTTTTAGTGAGCAAATATTAGTTAATGTAATTTAATATATCATATATATTATTATACATTAAATTATCGAATCAACACTTGATCCGACAATCCGGCTATATCGCATATAACCGACTAATATTTATCCGTACCGATTCATCGAATCAACACTTGATCCGATGACCCGGCTGATATCAAATATCGCGAGAATATAATACGATATCACATATCGCATTATCCTCGGTCCCGCACATATCACATATGTGCTCCTACTCCGTTTTGCCTGAGTCAAGAAACCTCTGTGTAGGACTCTAAAGAATTGTCAATACGCCGGCAGTAGGTGATGATCATATCAATCACCCACAAGCTGCAAGCGGTCAGCTAAATGTAACAGCTACCCAGGTATTGAGCGCTCAGAAGATCAACAAGCAAGCCTGTACATTCTCCTGCGAATCCAAACAGTAACACTCCCGTACAGTCCGGTCTCGTCGTCTGATATGTTGCATATCTCGCCTAGGGGTGGTAGACGTCAGACCCCAGTAGCTTGATAAGTCGTGTCGATTTGAGGTCTATAACAGTTCGAGAAACTACTGATAACACTTACCAGTAAATCTCAGCAACCCTGGCCAGGGATTTCCGGTTATAGCCAATCGATCACAGCACAACATCAACTCCCTATACCGGGAGAGACGAATCCCCTCCTATCGCTCATTGCCTCCATATGATTCGGGACTGTACCCAAAAGCCACCTTTTTGCACGCCCTTTTGAACGTGGTACGATGGAAATCAAAGCACAGTGGGAATCACACAAGACTTTATGACGATCTCGGGTCGACAGACTACTCTGTACCAGTGTCACCGGAGAACTGCCATCTGACGTATGGTATAATACCATCTGGGAGTTCTCGGCGAGTCCGTCCAGTGTACCCAGTCTCCACTGAGCACCCGTACACCATCCTTGATGTCAAACACCGATGGATATGGGATCATCCATCGCCTATCATATGGGTCAAGATGCGTATACGCTAGTCTACTCTGGTGCATCGATGCCCTGTCTCGATACACCCTCGACTAGGAACAGTTATAGGATGTACTCGCCGACTACCGTGGCCCCACTAGTATGATCTCATCATAGTCCCAGTAGTCGAGTACATATCCTAAGGGCTTTATCAACATGTAACTTAGAGACAATCAGAGTACATGTTAAGATAAAGTACAACCAGATAGCATACTATCATGTCGAGTAAGAAAGTCCTCCCTATATATGTCCTAGCATCCACTACAATATACATCGTATGTACAGTAATGGCCTCTAGGGCATACATATAACTAACAAAAACCACCTGTTTGCACGACTCAGTAGAGCCGTGGTAGGGTGGAAATCAAAGTACAGTGGGAGACACACAAGACTCTATGATGATCTCAGGTCAACAGACTAAGCTGTACCAGTGTCACCAGAGAACTGCCATCTGACGTGAGGTATAATACCATCTGGGAGTTCTCGACGAGTCCGTTCAGTGTACCCAGTCTCCACTGAGCACCCGCATACCATCTCTGATGTCAAACACCAATGGATATGGGATCATCCATCGCCCATCATATGGGTCGAGAAGATATACGCTAGTCTACTCTGGAATATCGATGCCCCGTCTCGATATTCCCACGACTAGGAACATTGAAGGATGTACTCATGGACTACCCAGGCCCCACTAGTATGATCTGCATCATAGTCTTGGAAGTCGAGTACACATCCTAAGGGCTTTATCAACATGTAACAGAGAGACAGAAAGTATACATGTTAAGATAAAGAGCAACCAGATAGCGTACTATCATGTTGAGCAAGAAAGTCCTACCTATATATGTCCCAGCATCCACTATAATATATATCCAATGTACAGTAATGGCCTCTAGGGCATACATATGACTAACAATCTCCCACTTGCACTAGGGCCATCTGTAGCAGTGGTTGCAGTATCTAATACTCAACCATCCCATATAAGTTTCTCTCTGGGAAAAAGCCTTTGTGAGTGGATCCGCCGTGTTGTCCTCTGATTCTACTCTCCTAACCTCGATCACCCTGGAAATCATCTATCTCCATGATTAGGTGATGCTGTCTCAGAATATGTCTGGGTCACTGATGGGACCAGGGTTCCTGGGCCAAAACCACACTTCCATTGTCACACAATGGTGGGAACCTAGTTCATCTCATGAACCACTATACACCCAAACTGCCTCTTTGGTAGTATCTTTAATAGCGATGTTACCAGCCTTTATCGTCTAGTTTGCCACGGTATCAAGCTTGGAACTCTTCCAACATACCGTCCCTTCACTGAGGGTAAAGACAATGCCTGCGCCAGACAATCAGTCGTGCTTATCACCCTAGAACTTTTCCAGTGATTCTCCCCAAGTTTAGGAGGTATCACCTTTATCCTATTTGGAGAATCCTTGTGATAAGAGGAGATTGACCGTGTGTAGCATAAGAAACTCTTTTCCTATCAAGAGTATGTTGTCCACGTACAATACGAGGATGACCACCTTACTCTCTACTACCGTTTTGTATATACAAGGTTCATCTACCATTTTGATGAAGTCAAACACTTCGACTATCACATCAAAATAGACGTTCCATCTCCGCGATGCCTGCTTTATTCTGTAATGCAACTTGCACACGTTTCCGCTGCTCTCACTGTTTTCAAAGCCCTCTGGCTGTGTTCTTATAGACGTTCTTTTCTAAATCATTTTAGAAAAGCAGTCATGGCACCTAACCACCAGATATCGTAGTCATGGTATGTAGCAATGGCAAGTAGGATCTGGATGGACTTAAGTATAGTCCCTGAAAAGGTTTCATCATTATCCACGCATGGTCGATGACGAAAACCTTTAACAAGTCTAGCTTTGAAAGTCTCAACCTTTCCATCTACACCAAGTAATCTTCTCAAGATATACTTGCTCCTGATGGGGATTTAACCCTTCAGATATAACAGCTAAAGTCAATACTTTGCTGGTGTACATGGATTCCATCTCAGATCGCTAAGCATCCAGCCATTCTTACAAAGTCCCCACTCTCGATGGCCTACTCGAAACTAATTGGGTCATCATCTCATGATGCATTCCTCGCTCCCACTGTCATCGAGAAACCGAAGTATCTCTCAAGCGGATGAGGAACCCTGCTAGTTCGGCGGAGAGGCTGATGTTCATCGGGGACTATTGAATCCTTTGGTTCATTCAAATCATCAGTTGCAGTTTTGTATAGCTGGAACCTTTCCAATTCTACAGAACTGACCTTGCCTCGATCTTGTCCGGATTTTGCTTTTGACATAGGCTGAACAATCCCAAATCTTAACTTACTTATGAGATAGGCTCTTCCCATACCATATCTCATATGGAGTGGTAGGCAGTGATCTGATTCGAACCTAATTCAATAGGTATGCAGCTTCTCAAGTGCACAACCCCAAAAAGAAATAGGTAACTCAGTAATACTCATCATAGAGCACACCATATCTAATATTGTGCGATTGCTCCGCCCCGATACACCGTTGTGCTGTGGTGTATTCAGAGGAGTAATACTGAGAGAGAATCTCATTTTCTTTTAGAATAGTCCAAGAATTCCATGCACAAGTATTCTCCTCCCTGATCTTATCACAGGACATAATACTTATACCCGGTTTTGGTTCTCTACTTCTAACTTATATTATGTGAATATCTCAAAAGCTTCCGACCTATGTTTCAACAGGAACATATGACTGAATCTTGAGAGACTATCATAGAATGTAATAAAGTACAAAGAACCGGTCTTGGCATATGTAGACAAGAGACCTTACATACATCATCATGTATCAGTCCCAAGAGTTTACTAACTCTTTCTCTGTTTCCAATAGACAGAGCTATGGTCATTTAATCTTTGTGACATGACCGGCAAGTTTCACAAGATGTAAATTCAAACTGATTTAAATATGCATCTAAAATGTAACTTAAGCTAGTCGGGTCACATTGATATGACCTAGTCTACAATGCCTCAAGAAGGATTTGTTCATATCTGAACTCTTCCTCTTGTATGTGTTCTGTATACTAGGAACTGTAGTTTGATTTAGAACATCAATGCTTTTAGATAACGTGCCTGAACCGATCAACTTTTGATATAGGAAATGTTCAAAATATTATCCAACAATACAAAATTTTATCATTTCTTTACTTATAAAGAGATTGATATGATTTTGTATATCAGGTTCGGTATCTAATAGCATTTGTTCAGAATCAATATATTTGTAATACAGGGTGACAGTGACCAACAGACTTGGCTGCAACACTTGCCCCATTTTCTGTCTCATGAAACTTATCACCCATTCTCAGTTCTCTGCCTTTCTATAGCCCTATGTAACAGATTACATGTCTGGGATCCTGATCCGGTATCAGATACCCAGGACGTAGAGGACACTGAGAAACAGTTCTTTATAATGAACACACCCGAAGGAGATGCATCATATGCACTTTCTTCGTTTGGGCGGCATAGGAATTCTGGTATCCCCCTATTTCCTGCTCTGTCTTATAACAATTATAAGTTGGAGCGGGACCAACGTTCCCCAGCTCAGTATAACAAGCGGGTTCGGTCAATAATCCGTATTATTATCTTGATTAAGGCATGATATGGTCGCTACCTGGAGAGAGAGAGAAGAAAACACTTTGCGTGCGCTCTTGCAAGATTAGATTGGTTATTTATTTTATCTAATCAGGATGGCTCCCACTGTTTTTATCAAATCTTCCTTCAAACCTTAAAAGGAAAGACTAGCCGGGATTAATTACACTCTACAAGTTCGCCAATCTTTCAGCCAGGCCAGTGTTGGTACTTTGAGAGAGGTTCCCCGTGCTTTCGCACGGACCTAATTACAGTTAACCTCGTTTTCCCAGAGACGTAACCCCGTTGACACCTTTCTAGACACCTACTTGATCGGCTAATTGCAAAGTGCAAAACTCTCCCAGGAGTAACAATTACTCGCAGTGGGTATCGGGATCCAACTATCAAATAGAAGGTATGCAATCTCATTGCAAGTTTTAACACTTGAAACTCCCGATAATGGTTTTTACCCCTAGCACTTATGACCTTGGCTAAGGTCAACAAATCATAAGCACTAGTCAAGTTCTACCCGTCATTTCGTGATTAATTAGACCCACCCACATGACCCTTGGCTAAGGTCAACAAAGCCACATGACTGTCCTAACTAATCGCATCATATGTGGTGTAGGAAGACATCACTTAGCTACCGTACACTGTGCCTTGACTATGGTCAACAAACACAGCACGAATACTAAGTACTCTACTTCCTAAAATGACGGAGGGTTGCGGCTGGTTTTTAAGAAAACCTTTAATGCTTTGAACTTGATCTCGTTGCGGAATCAAATGGTTTTTAAATAGAGTGTTTTTTAAGCTTTTCTAGTTTTGCTAAAGGGGTCACTCCCGGTGAAGGGATCGTCGGCCCTTTCCTCGTCGAATGAGGTGCGGGATATATCATATATATCACTGTGCAAAGAAGAAACTATAGAAGCGATCAAAAGACAAACCGAGTGTGTAGCATCTTCCAGTTATTGCTAAAGGGGTCACTCCCGGTGAAGGGATCTCGGCCCTTTCCTTATCGAATAAGGTGCAGGATGTTCTACAAGGAACACCGCGATGCAAAGCAAGAACTGTAGCTACCTGTTTTATTTTTGAAATTCGATTCCACAACATCAATTAGGTTTATTTTCTTTCATTAATCTCATTAATGAACATCCCATCATTTAAGTCCACCTAAACATCACAGATAAATATAACGTACGCTTATGCCATCCGCATTCGCCTCGATGTCCCCTCGTGCACCGTTAGGTTAGGTAACTAACGGCAGAGCGGGGCAGGGCTAGCGCGGGTGTAAAACATAAGTAACGTCTATATAATATATCATATATACTATATACAGTATTTATCACAGAACATCACATGATCACATTACAGATATCGCAGGAGAATTAACATATGAAACATTTGATATACTAGGACGTCCGTGTTTTCAATACGAGCCAGTATAAAACACGAATTCCACGGTCGTGATGAATAGCCAATCCCACACCCCTAGACCCCTACGAGAGCGGCAAGCAACCCTACCAATTCTAGGGTTAAGAGACCCGGACTCGACTCCTCGAGATGGTCTCCCACTGGACCCCAGAACCCGGTTACTTGTGCTCCCCTCCTTAGGTCTATCCTAATGCGGAAAAGTAAATAATATACAAATGGTGACATCATCCGCAACTTGGAAGTGCCCCAATAAAAGAATATTACATACAAGTTTTTACATGAATGAAAATAGAAAACACTCATCTCACATAAAAAAAACCCCGGCTATTCGAACACGACGATCCAATATAACATATCCAGCAACACATAACATCATATGTCATCAACGTAAGTAAGTATGCATACACCGATTGTCGTCGACGTATAGCAACGACAATCGGCAATACCACTACATACTACACTTACGGTCACAGAAAAGAAAGTGTAAAGCTACAACAGTTGGAATCTGCAACCTCTTTAGACATCGCATGCCTAATCAAATGAAATACTTAGACATCGCATGCCTAACAGTTATAAAACCCGCATTTTAGTTTCATTATCGAAAACTCTTTTCATATCAAGTCGGGAAATTCAACAAGATTCCCGACATCCTGATCGAATGCTCGTCGCAAACTTTAGTAGGCGGCCCCACCCCTGATACCGTCGACGAAGTGCACCAAGGCGGAACACCGTTGCCGCGAGCACCCGAACGGATGCTTTTGGCGACGGGGTTCTCCTACAGTCACTTGGTCGGGGCTATGGAGTGAGGCTGTCTATTAAGTTTACCCGGCGAGTATCCGCGTACGCTACGTGATTGCGACGGACTTTTGATCGCATCAAAATCCTGTGGCAACCGATCAAGTGAGACTAAACTGCTATGTTTATAACATTCATTCAGTTATCTCATAACTACTTGTGAATTCCAACTGTTGTATCACATTCCAGATAAATAGAAAATGTTAAACTTTCCGATCGAACAATCGAACACCCAAGTTTTCCCGAAATGGCTCAACACATGAAATATGTTTAAAAACATTCACTTCATGCCTCAGTACCAACGGTCCAGCCGTAGAAGGGTCAAGCCAACGCCTCACATGTGGCACGCCGTACTGTCCTAAACCCTAAGGTTCAAAGGGCAGTTCAAGACGGTCACATAATCGAGTTAAGGTTTGTTGTCTTCTAGAGAGACCATCGCGTTACTTGCACTACTTAGAACGTCATTAAACTATGGAAAAATCCAACAATTGGAAATTTCCCGGCAGGGGAAAAAGTGGGTATTTATATCCGGTCGAACTTTTTAACATATTCTAAAATTATCCGGAAAAACACATAGACAAAGTTTGATAATCCGATCGAATCTACGAACTCCCAATACAACCCAGAATACTCAACTCTTGAGTGCAATTTAAAAATTCCCAGAAAACTCAGCACTAAGAGAAAGGAATTACTGTGCAATTTTCACAAAAGAATGTGACTTAATGGCCGCGGAACCGCCGCACGAGCCATGCTTGTGCCGCGGTTCCGCCGCGCTTTAGTCGACTCAGGCGCACGTGCTGCACAGTAATCCCAAAAAAACCCTGCTGATTTTTATGCATATTTTTAATTCACAAAATTCACAGTTTTGGAAAAATGTACTGAGAAGGGTCTCGGATTAGGGTTTCGGGTTCGATCGGACTTCTAACATCGTCTACGCATCGCCTAAGGCTCTAGCTAGGCTCTGATACCACTGTAGGGTTCCTAGGCACACCTATGAGGTTCTACAACAGATCAAATATGGCCAATTCAAAATCTTTCTATGTGCCAAGTAACCCTAAGCAAGATCGTAACTAGAGGTATAGGCGAAACAATATAAGTTAACAACTTAACTAAGAGTGAACGGAATATACAACCTTTGTAGATCCGGTCCTCCACCTCCATAGCTCCGTGTTGACGTCCCTCTGCTGCGATCATCGGATCCCGGACTCTGGCGATGGTTTCATCGGAGAAATGATCGGGCTAGGTCGTCGACTTCGATGCCTAAAATGATCTACGTCGAGGCAACTCAAGATCAAGCTCCAACTTCACCAAGTCATGAAACTTATGAAGAAAACACCCTATACTACATGGCAAGTGGTAGAGGATGAAGAAATAGGAAGTGGGTTCACTTTAGAATTGGATTTCTCACTCTTTTTCTCATGGCACCATTAAAGCTAGCAAGCTTTCATGAAGCTTGATGAAGATGAAGATGAAGAAAGAATAAAAAGGATTATCTTAAAAAAGAAAATCCAAGTCATTCTTATCATAATGCAACCTTGGGTTAGTTTAACAAGTATAGAGAATAAATTAAGGTTAGGTGAATGGTTAGGTTTAGGAAAGAAACAAGAATGGTCAAAACTTCTTGAAGCTTCAAGGAAACAACATAAGAATCAACCATTTCTTTTCTTGCCCTAAAATAAATAAATAAAATAAATAGTTAAGAAAAGATAACAAAACCCTAACCATTCACTAAAACATGGTTTAAAGTAAACATACACCCAAGCTTGCATGTATCATCAAACATGATACAATCAAGTGCATAAAAATATATCACATATACAATGTGCACATCCAGTGAGAAAATCCATTTTAAATGAACCAATACTAGTTAATGCAAAGTAATATATCAAATATATAATTATACATTAAATCATTAAATCAACACTTGATTTAACGATCCGGTCATATCGCATATGACCGACTAATATCCAATGTATCGACTTATCGAATCAATCCTCGATTCGATAACTGGGTTATATCGCATACAACCAATCGATACATTCATCGCGAGAATAGAATACGGTATCACATACATGTATTATTCTCGGTCCCGCACATATCTCATATGCGCTCCTATTTCGTTTTGCTTGAGCCAGGAAACTTCTGTGTAGGACTCTAAAGACTCGTCAATATGCCGGCAGCAGGTGATGATCATATCAAACACCCACAAGCCGCAAGCGGTCTGCTAAACGTAACGGCCACTCGGGTATTGAGCGATCAGAAGATCAACGAGCAAGCCCGCTCACACTCCTGTGAATCTAACCAGTAACACTTACCGTACAGTCCGGTCTGTTCGTATGATATGTCGTATATCTCGCCTAGGGATGGTAAACGTCAGACCACAATAGCTTGATAAGTCATGCCGACGTAAGGTCCATAACAATCGTGAAACTACTGATAACTCTTACCAGTATATCACAGCAACCCTGGCCAGGGATTTCTAGTTATGGCCAGTCGAGCATAGCGCAACATCAACCCCCAATACCGGGAGAGACGAATCCCCTCCTATCGCTCATTGCTTCCATGTGAATCGGGACTGTACCCAAAAACCACCTGTTTGCACGACTCAGTAGAGCCGTGGTAGGGTGGAAATCAAAGCACAGTGGAAGACACACAAGACTCTATGACGATCTCGGGTCAACAGACTAAGCTGTACCAGTGTCACCAGAGAACTGCCATCTGACGTGAGGTATAATACCATCTGGGAGTTCTCAGCGAGTCCGTTCAGTGTACCCAGTCTCCACTGAGCACCCGCATACCATCTCTGATGTCAAACACCAATGGATATGGGATCATCCATCGCCCATCATATGGGTCGAGAAAATATACGCTAGTCTACTCGGGAATATCGATGCCTCGTCTCGATATTCCCACGACTAGGAACATTGAAGGATGTACTCATGGACTACCCAGGCCCCACTAGTATGATCTGCATTGTAGTCCTGGAAGTCGAGTACATATCCTGAGGGCTTTATCAACATGTAACAGAGAGACAGAAAGTATACATGTTAAGATAGAGAGCAACCAGATAGCGTACTATCATGTCGAGCAAAAAAGTTCTACCTATATATGTCCCAGCATCCACTACAATATACATCCAATGTACAGTAATGGCCTCTAGGGCATACATATAACTAACAACAACCTCAACCCGGATGTGCCCTGCAAAATAATATTACATCACTTTACAAATTTACATCGAATGAAAAAATAAAAACCCTCATCTCACATCCCCAGCTATTCATCCACGACGATCCAATAAAGTTCATATACACAAACCAACATAATATCACAGATATGTGGAACCTCGACTAATCGACGTATAGCAATTAGTCGACGTTTCCAAACACATATACACATCACAAAGCTTGTAAATTAACCCACGAAGTTATAAAATCCACGCACAATTAGCGAACGAAACTTATTTTTCAAGACCATGAAAAACTGTCCACTAAAGTTACCAAAAAATTCGTTTTAAGCTAATCCGGAAGTCGAAACGAACTCGAAACCCGTCCGAACCTTCACGGAGGTGAGGGGGCAATAATTAACTATCGATACAGGGGCCTCGGGAGGGTACCCACCTTCGGGGGCCACCACGAGGTGGCCCCCAAGGGGAGGCAGACCCAAGAGCACCATACTTGGGTGCTCTCGGGTCACCAGCCCCCAAGGCCACCTTGTGGTGGTCTTGGGGGGTGGGCCCAGCCTTAGGGCCCCCGGGGGTATCCCTAGGGTACCCTCGCTCCACCCCGTGGATTTTAGGTTCAAATCGTGAGCCCGTAGGGTGTGCAAACATCTTAAAACAAATTTTTTCGGTTCTGTTTTTGTCTGCAGTCCGTGCGCGACAAAAACGGCGGATTTTAAACGTCGCAACAAGCTATCTAAGGTTTATGAGAGGCTTTGATACCACTGTAAGTCGATGTCGTGCACCCCGCGAGTTCGCAGGGAGGCGGAATACGCAAAAAATAATCTTTACGGGCTTCGCAACACTAACTAAACTCCATGATCGACCATAAACCTTAGCTAGCAAACTACTTGAGGTTTAACTACTCGGATGGATGTTATACCTCGTAGTATCGTGTCCTTTGGGTCTTCTAGTTGTCCTCCACCTCATCATAGGTTCCAAGGAACGTAACGGATCGACGCCTCCTCGTCGGCCTCCTCGAGTCAAAGATGATCCACCCGAGAGTCTATAATCCAAGCTTCAACCTCAAATCCGAGGTAACTACGGTATCTAGTTCGCTAAAATAGATAGAATAGAGGATGTAGAGAGTGTAGATGGATTACTTTTTCTCTAATAGACTTAGGTTGCTCAACACATGAGACATGAAAGGCTAGAGGAAGAAGAAGAAAACTTGAAGAAAATGAGAGTGAAGTGTGAACTTGGATAATGCTTGGCTGTCCTCTTTTTAGAAAAATGAAGTATACTTATATTTTAGAAGATAAATCTCTAATAAAATATAAATATCTAAGTAAATATCAAGCATGCTTCAAAATATCTAAAGAGTGAGTCATAACAATGAGTCACCAAGTAGCCATGCTAGATTCAATGTAAACCTCCACCTCATTTCCTCTACTTCATTTAGGTTTTAATCTAAAAGAATAAAACCTAATTAGGTGTCCTCTTCTAGAAGCCAATCCTGAGGAAATTACGAGAATGCCCATCATCCGTATATACATACCCGCATCTGTATTCCGAAAAATACGAATACAAAGAGACGAAACAAATCCAATATTATAATACTAGGATACGTCTTAAACCAAAACCACTAGTATTATCCGCCAGAACATCATACGTGCACAAGTACACGTAAGTGATCGAAGCCCTGCCGTAAAACCATACGGCCTCTACATCTTTTGCCCAATGCATGAAAACCCTCTGTGTGGGACTCTAAAGACTCGACAGTACGTTGGCAGTGGGTTTAACCATAAGCACGTCAGCGATACTAGCTGCACATAACGGCTACCCAGGTATCTGTCGATAAGAAAGCCGATGAGAAAACTCATCTGAACTCCTACTGAGCCTGTATATGACAATCTACGTACAGTCCGGTCTGTTCGTCTAAGAGTATCGCATATCGGGCCTAGGGGGATGGTAAACGTCAGACCCCTAATAGCGCAAGAAGTCATGCCGGAGTGTAGCCTAGAACACCCTGAGAAACTACTGGAGTACCTACCAGTAAATCTCGCTTGCCCTGGCCAGGGACTTTGTGTAATAGCTTTCCGAACACAGCACAATATCAACCCCAAATACCGGGAGAGATGAATCCTATCTAACCACCACTGCCTCCAAGTGCTTCGGGACTGCACCCAACTACAACCTGTTTGCACGATTCCTTTGAGCCGTGGTAGGGTAGTAATCTAAGAACAGTAGGAACACACTCAAGGCGAAGTAGCAGTGTTAAGTTGACGGACTAAGCTGTACTCATGTCACCTGGGAACTGCTACCCGACGATAGGTATAATACCCACCAGCAGTTCCCGATGAGTCATGTCCAGTGTACTTATAACCCAATGAGCACCTGCATACTATCTCCAGTATGACGTACTAATGGCTGTAGGACAGACCATCTCCCCTGCTGGGATGAGAAGCGTATACACTAGTTTACTCTGGAGTATCGATGTCCTGTCTCGATAATCCTATGAATAGGAACCTGTATAAGGATGTGCTTATAAACTATCCAGCCCCCAGTAGTGTGACTACCATTACAACGCTGGTAATCAAGCAAAGATCCTAAGGGTATCTATATGTTTTAACGATACGTTAGAAGAAACATATACTCATATTAAGATAGAATCAAACTAAGTAGCATACTACTATATTGAGCAAGACGGTTACAATATCTGTGTATATCCCAAGCTTCCAAAATTTAATATACAAACTAGTACTATACAATAATGGCCTTTAGGGTATATATCACTAACAATTAGATTAATGAAAAGCAAACAAACCAAAGCTGAATCGTTGGAACAATTTAAAAAAAAAAACACTCGGTTTTTTTCAAAACAGAAACTTTTAAATGCGGAGCTTAAACCACTCCTTTAAAAGATATCAGGTTCCTTCGATTAAATCAAGTTCATTATGTTCACGGTTTCACCAAAACTAGCCGTAGCCCTCCATCATTTCAGTTGAATATTCAGCAGTATTCAAGCTATCTATTTTGACCTTCGCCAAGGCATAGTGATTGGTAGCTGCTGGATATTCATCTGTATCATAGATAGATGCATTGGTTTGGGATAGTCGTACTACTATTTTGGCCTTCGTCAAGGGTATGTATGGGTGGGTTCAAATTAACCTGGACAATAACGGGTAGAACTTGACATGTGACTTATGATATGTTGGCCTTCGTCAAGGTCATAAGAGCATGGGGCAAAAATCCACATCGGGAGTTTCTAAGGAAACTGAAATTTGCTAATGCTGCATACCATTTAGAGTATGATAATGTTGGTATGATTCCTTCAGGATTATCACACAATGATATTTGGATCCCTATCCTACTGTGAGTATCCGCTACTCCTCGGGAGATTTTTCACTAAACAATCAATGCTATAAACCATGTTGGTGTCTAGAACGGTATTAGCGGGGCTAGGCCTCCTGGGAAAAGAGGTTATGTAATTAAGGAACTTCGCGAAAGCGTTGAAAAACCTCCCTCGAAGTACCAACACCAGCCTGGCCGAAAGGTTAATCAAGTAATGTATGGTGAGATTAATCCTGACTAATTCTTCTTTTATGGTTTGAGGAAGGATTCGAGATACAGTGGGAGCCATCCTGTTTAGATAAATTAAAAACCAATCTAAACTTGCAAGAGTATCATGCTGAGTGTTTTCTTCTCTCTCTCCTAATTGCGGCGACCAGGTGACCAAGATTAGGTTAAAGCTAGATAATAAAATGACTGAGTTATACTATACTGACCGACAAAGGTTTGTCCAGATGTCCATTACCTATGACAAGCTGGACCACCTCATTACTACTCAAGCCCCACCGTCCCAGGTCCAGATTCTACCGTCGCGGATAATGATATCCGTAAGACATCGGAAAAAGACAGTGTGAATGCCAAGTGCCTTGTGTTGGCCTCAGTAGATGGTATAAACCAGAAGCAGCATGAGAAGATGGACTTAGTTCCATCTTCTTCCATAACAAAGATTTATATGGAGAGCAATCTCGTATCGCAAGGTATGAGACCTCGAAGGAATTGCTTCAAGCGAGGTTGGCTGTCGGGTCATCTGTAGGGGACCACGTCCCTACAATGATCAGCTATATTAAACAGCTCACAGATCTGGGGACCACGTTGGAGAATGAGTCATATACTAACTTGATTCTACAGTCCCTACCTTCTACTTACACACTGAAGGAATCCAGGGAGACACCCGCTCTGCCTATTGGGGAATCTTCCTCTTCTATATCCAAGGCGAAAGCCAAAGGAGATAAGAAGAAGGCCTCCACCAAGCCAATAGGCAGTGTCAGTAAGGTAGAAGGAAAGGGCAGGGCAAAAGTTTCGGGGCTAACAGTATGGAAGGAGGGATGTCCCTATTGTCACGGGAAAGGGCATTGGCAGAAAGAATGCAGGGCTTGGAAAGCCAGAATCCAGGATTCAAAACATGTTGTGGCTTCGGCTTCGGGTGTGATTTTGATTGAAAACTGTCTGTCAATTAACTCTACTTCCTGGGTACTTGATACCGGATCAGGATCTCATATCTGTAATTCATTACAGGCTTTGAGAAACCATAGAGTTTTAAGGCAGGTGATATGACTCTCAGGGTTGCTAACGGAATGAGCGTGGACGCTGTATCCATAAGGGAATATCACCTAAGATTGACAAGTAGGCAGACATTGATTTTACTGTAGGGTTCCTAGGCACACTAATGAGGTCTCACAAGGCATCGACCATGCAAAATTCAAAATTTTCCGGTGCCGAGAAACCCTAAACTAGATCGTTAACTAGAGAATAGGCGAAACTACAAGCTAGTAAACAACTTTACTGCTAAGTGAAAGAGACTACAAGCTTTGTAGATCCGGTCCTCCACTTCCTTGGCTCCGTGATGACGTCCCTCCGCTGCAATCATCGGATCGCGGACTCTGGCGATGGTTTCGTCGGAGAAATGATCGGGCTAGGTCGTCGACTTCGATGCCGAAGATGATCTACGTCGAGGCAACTCAAGATCAAGCTCCAACTTCACCAAGTCATGAAACTTGTGAAGAAAACACCTTATACTACATGGCAAGTGGTAGAGGATGAAGAAATAGGAAGTGGGTTCACTTTAGAATTGGATTTCTCACACTTTTTCTCATGTCACCATTGAAGCTAGCAAGCTTTCATGAAGCTTGATGAATAAGAAGATCAAGAAAGAATAAAAAGAATTATCTTAAAAAGAAAATCCAAGTCATTCTTATTATAATGCAACCATGGTTGAGTGTAGAGAATAAACTATGGTTAGGTGAATGGTTAGGTTAAGCAAAAGAAACAAAAATGGTCAAAGCATCTTGAAGCTTCAAGGAAAAAACAAAAGAAGCAACCATTTCTTTTCTTGCTGAAATGAATAAATAAATAAAATAAATAATCAAGAAAAGATAACAAAACCCTAACCATTCACTCAAACATGGTTTAAAGTAAACATACACCCAAGTTTGCATGTATCATCAAACATGATACAATTTAGTGCACAAAACTATATCATATATACAATGTGCACATTAAGTGAAAAAATCCATCTTTAAGTGAACAAATACTAGTTAATGTAAAGTAATATGTCTAATATATAATTATACATTGTTAGTGTATATGCCCTAGAGGCCATTACTGTATCATACTAGTATGTATATTACTTAATGGAAGCTTGGGATATTCACCTTGTATTGACAATCTTGCTCAAAATAGTAGTATGCTACTTGGTTTGTTTCTACTTCAATGTGTACATGTGTTTATTTTAGTATATCACCTATACACATTAGTGGAGCCCTTAGGATCTTTGCTTGATTACCAGCGATGTGATGGCCGTCACACTAGTGGGGCTGGGTAATCTATAAGCACATCCTTATGCAGGTCCCTGGTCGCAGGACTATCGAGACAGGGCATCGATACTCCGGAGTAGACCAGCGCATGCGCTTCTCATCCCAGTGTGGGAGACGGTCTGTCCCACAGCCGTCAGTACGTCGTACTTGAGATAGTATGCGGGTGCTCGTTAGGTTACGGGTACACTGGACAGGACTCGTCGGGAACTGACTAGTTGGTATTATACCTATCGTCAGTTATCAGTTCCCAGGTGACATGAGTACAGCTTAGTCCGCTGACTTGACACTGTCACTTCGCCTCGAGTGTGTTCCCACTGTACTTTGATCACTACCCTACCACGGCTCAAAGGAGTCGTGCAAACAGGTAGTGGTTGGGTGCAGTCCCGAAGCACTTGGAGGCAGTGACGGTTAGACAGGATTCGTCTCTCCCGGTATTGGGGGTTGACATCGTGCTGTGTCTAGGAGAGCCATTACACGAGTAGTCCCTGGCCAGGGCAAACGAGATATACTGGTAGGTTTCCAGTGTTATCTCAGGGTGTTTTGGGCTTCGCTCCGGCACGACTTGTACCGCTATTGGGGGACTGACGTTTACCGCCCCCTAGGCCCGCCATGCGATGTATCAGACGAACAGACCGGACTGTACGGAGAATGTCACACTCAGGCTCAGTAGGAGTTCAGATGGGTTTCGCCTCGTCCGTCTTCTTGTCGGCATTACCTGGGGACCGTTACGCACAGCTAGTGCCGCTTGCGGTCTGTGGTTAAACCCACTGCCAGCGTAGTGTCGAGTCTTTAGAGTCCCACACAGAAAGCTTTTCGCCTTTAGGCAAAAGAGTAGAGGTCGCATGGTATTGCGACAGGTCACATGGTTTTGCGACAGGGTTCGGTCACATCCGTGCACTTGTGCACGTACAGTGTCCGGACAGTTTACACTAGCGGGCTTTGGTTTAAGCCAGATCCTAGTGTACCTTATGGGATTGGATTTATCCAGTTTGCATTCGTGTTCCTCGGAACGCGGATGCGGGTGTGTATGCACAGCTGACAGGGAGGCAGAGGCAGCGGATTCTCATTAGGGTTGTTGACAGTTGACCGTTGACTATTTGACTTTATGCTCAACCCTAATGAGAATATGATATGTGATTAACTATTATATTAATTAAGTATTATGGTGTTATGGTTGTTGACTTGTTGACTTTTGTTGACTTGTTGACTTTGTTGACTTGTTGACTTTTGTTGGCTTGTTGACCGGTTGACTAGGCTTGACTAGTTGACCATCATGATAACCATAGCCATCATTTCATGGCAAAGACTTTTGTTTACTTGCTCATTTGTGTAAAATGAGTGCATGAAATGATATGGTTGTGGTTGCTTCAAACCATCACATAAGACTTTTGTTAATATGATGAGTTATCATTGCTTTGGATTATGAGAGGGTGAGAGACAAAATACTTGCTCATTCTTTCTTGCTCATTCTCTCTCTTGTTCTTGAGCTCTCCTTTTGCTCTCACCCTCAACCTCTTGCTCCCTCTCTTGATCCTATGGTTCTATTGTCTCATGAGTTGAGAATCAAGAACCATAGATAAAATCCCATTCTATTTCTTCTCTACTCATTCTAGTTCACTAGGTTTAGCAAACCAAGTGAACTAGTTTCTTCAAAGAACGAAGAAGGAGCTAAAGGTTGGAGCTTTCAGGTGGATCTATCTTCGGCGTACGGAGACGACGAGAAGAAGCCATCGGACCACCATCGGAGCTTTGAAGACGAAGGAGTTCAAGACAAGTAAGGTATAACCCCCTAACCGAGTAGCTAGAAACTCTTAGTTAGGATGTTAGATAGAAGTTTAACCAAGATCCGGGTTATAGGTCCATGTTACCACCTCCGTAAAAATTGTTATTTACCAAATTCCGCATTTCCGAAAGTACCGGAAGAGGTAGCATGGACTTACAGTGGTATCAGAGCCAGGTTAAACTCTATCTAACATGTTAGCAAGTAACTAGAAGATCGATCAACGAAAAAGTCCCGAAACGAACCCCGGAATTTTAAACTTTCTGTCGATTTTAAAAGTGCTGGAAAACTTTTTTGAAAAACACCAAAAATCGACTCAGGCTTTTTTAAAGATACTGCGAAAATTTGGGCCGCTGAAACGATCAAAGCGCCGCGCTTCCGCGGCGGGAGCACGCTCCCGCCGCGGAAACGCGGCCGAGTTGACTCGTTCAACGGTTTTCTTTTCTGCAGTTTAGTCATTGGGGTATTTTGGGATTTTTAGAATATATATTTTCAACCCAGATTTTCCAGAACGAAAATTTTATTTTGGGGTCCTGAAAATCCGTATTTTTGATCGAACTTCTAAAAGACTTGAGCTAACGGGTTTTCTGTAATGTGATATTTGTATTGAACGTCTACTAATCGCTATATGTCGATTAGTGGGGGTTATACAAATCTGTGATCTGTAATGTGCTGGAATGTGTATATGAATATGTTGGATTGTCGCGGGTGAATAGCCGGGGGTTGTGAGACGAGAGTTTTCTTTTCTTTCAATTCATGTAAATTTGTAAATTGATGTAATAATTATTTGTATGGCCGCACAACCGGGTCGGGGTTGTAGCCGTCATTGTATAATTTCTTTTTACTGTTTTTGCTCCTAGGATAGACCCATGGAGGGGGTGCACAAACTACCGGGTATGCCGAAGTGTCGAGTGGCCTACTCATAGGAGATGAGGGAGGTTACTACGCTTCGGGTACTTGGCGGGTAGTTTGCCGCACCCGTAGGGGTCTTAGGTGGGGTATTTGGCTATTCACCGCGACCGTGTAATCTGTCTTTTGTTACAGGCTCGTACAAATTACAGATTCCTAGTATATCCAATGTATTTATCTGTGATCTGAAATGTTTATCATTGCAGTATATCTATATATGATATTATTTAGGCGTTGCTTATGTTTTACAGACGCGCTAGCCCAGCCCCCGCTCTGTCGTTAGTTAAGTAACCTAACGGGTAATGACGGGGCCCAGTGACGAATGCGAATGGCATAAGCGTACGTCATATTTTGGTTATTTTCTGCAATGGTATGATTAAATGATGGGACGCATTAAAAGAACTAATGCAAGAATATCACGCATTAAAAGAACTAATGCAAGCAAAACATGCATTAAAAGAACTAATGCAAGAAAATAAACCAAGTATAAGTCGTTGGAACACTTTCGAAAAACCACTCGGTTCTTTTCAAAAACAAACTTTTAAAATGCGGAGTTTGAGCCACTCCATTTAAAAGCTATCTCGTTCCATCGACTAAATCAAGTTCACTACGTTCACGGTTTTGCCAAAACCATTCGTAGCCCTCCGTCGTTTCATATGAATATTCAACAGTATTCAAGCTGTGTTTGTTGGCCTTAGTCAAGGCACAGTGATTGGTAGCTGGTGGACATTCATATGTTGCATAGATAGATGCGTTGGTTTGGGACAGTCGTATTACTTTGTTGGCCTTAGTCAAGGATATATACGGATGGATTCAAATTAACCTGGACAACGACGGGTAGAACTTGGCATGTGACTTATGATTTGTTGGCCTTAGTCAAGGTCATAAGAGCATGGGGCAAAAATCCACATCGGGAGTTTCAAAAGAACTGAAACTTGCTAGCACTGCATACCATTTGGAGTGTGATGATTCTGGTAGGATTCCTTCAGTTTTGTCACGCAATGATATTTGGATCCCGATCCTACTGTGAGTATATGCTACTCCTCAGGAAATTTCTCACTAAACGATCAATGCTATAAACCTAGTAGGTGCCTAGAAAGGTGTTAGCGGGGCTACGCCCCCAGGGAAAAGAGGTTCTTTAATTAAGGAACTTCGCGAAAGCGTTGGAAAACCTCCCTCGAAGTACCGACACCGGCCTGGCTGAACGGTTAAGCAAGTATTGTGCGGTGGGATTGATCCCGACTAATTCTTCCTTTATGGTTTGAGGAGGGATTCGAGAAACAGTGGGAGCTATCCTGTTTAGACAAACTAAAAACCACTCTAAACTTGCAAGAGCATCATGCTGAGTGTTTCTTCTTCTCTCTCTTAAATGCAGCGACCCTGTGACCGCACCTAGGTTACATCTAGATAATAATATGACTGAACCTGACTGTTATGACTGGCAAAGGTCTGTCCAGATGTCCATTGCCCACGACAAGCTGGGACACCTCTTAACTAATCAAAACCCTGCTGTCTCAGGTCCAGTTTCCCATATCACGGATGTTTACATCCACAGGACATCGGAAAGGGATTGTGCGAAAGCCAAGTGCCTCGTGTTAGCCTCAGTTGATGGTACAAACCAGAAGCAGCACGAGAAGATGGACTCAGTTTCCATCTTCCTCCATAACAAAGTTTTATATGGAGAGCAATCTCGTATCGCAAGATATGAGACCTCGAACGAATTGCTTCAAGCGAGGTTGGCAGTCGGGTCATCTGTAAGGGGCAACGTCCTTACATAGACCAGCTATATTGAGCTCACGAACCTGGAGACCACGTTGGAGAATGGGTCAAGTACTGACCTAATTCTACAGTCCCTGCCCTCTGCTTATACCCTGAAAGAAACCAGGGAAGAAAAAGGAAAAGCAAGGGCAAAAGTTTCAGGACTGGATATAGTAAAAGAGGGACGTTCCTATTGTAACGGGAATGAACTATGGCAGAGAGATTGCAGGGCTTGTAAAGCCAGTAGCCAGAATTCGAAGCATGTTGTGGCTTCGGCTTCGAGTGTGTTTGTAATTGAGAACTGTTTGTCAGTTAACCCTACTTCCTGGGTATTGGATACCGGATCAGGATCTCACATCTGTAATTCGTTACAGGGTCTGAGAAACCGTAGGGTTATCAGGAAAGGTGATATGACTCTCAGGGTTGCTAACGGAATGAGCATGGATGCTGTATCCGTAGGGGAATATCACCTAGGACTGACAACTGGGCAGATATTGATTCTGCGTGACTGTTTGTATCTACCAGGTGCGACTTGCAATATCATATCTGTATCCTTACTTTCTAAGGAAGGATATGATTTTGCTTTTGTAAGCGATGTAGTAAACATCCACCTAAATCAAGCACTGATTGGGTCAGGTACATTAAATAACGGTATATACGTATTGAATCAAGCTCAGATATTCAGTGTCCAGAACACACTTAAAAGAAAGTCTCCAGAATTAAATCAGGCTTTCTTATGGCATTGTAGACTGGGTCACATCAATGAGACACGGTTGACTAAGTTACATAAAGAAGGATACTTGGATCCGTTCGAGTACCAGTCTTATGCCACTTGTGAATCTTGTCTCATGGGAAAGATGACAAAGACTCCGTTCACTGGACACGGAGTAAGAGCGAGCGAGCTCTTGGGACTTATACACAGTGACGTGTGTGGTCCAATGTCTACACATGCGCGAAGCGGTTATTCATACTTCATTACTTTCACAGATGATTTCTCTAGGTTTGGACATGTCTTCTTAATGAAGCACAAATCCGAAGCCTTTGAGAAATTTCGAGAATATAAGAATGAAGTAGAAAAACAAACAGGCAAAAGTATCAAGATCCTAAGATCGGATCGAGGTGGTGAATACTTGAGTGCCGAGTTTCTGGACTACTTAAAAGAGAATGGAATTCTCTCTCAGCGTACTCCTCCATACACACCACAACACAACGGTGTATCGGAAAGAAGGAATCGAACCCTATTAGATATGGTTCGTTCCATGATGAGTAAGGCTGAGTTACCGCGATCTTTCTGGGGATATGCACTGGAAACAGCTGCACATCTCTTGAACCAAGTTCCTACTAAGACAGTGCCTACCACACCATATCAGATGTGGAGTGGGAAGAAACCCTGTCTTAAATCCTTTAAGACATGGGGATGTCCGGCTTTTGTAAAAAAGCAGCATGCGGACAAGCTCGAGGCACGCTCAGTACAGTGCAAGTTTGTGGGATACCCAAAGAACTCCAAGGGGTATCTTTTCTATTACGCAGAGGAGCAAAAAGTCCTTGTTTCTCGTCATGCCCGCTTCATGGAAACTGAGTTTTTAGAAAATCAGATAAGTGGGAGCGAAATAGAACTGGAAGAAATTCCAGAACCACAAGCTATTACTGAAACCTTAGTAGAACCAGAAGGTTCAGGGGAACCGGACATTCCTACGCCGCTCCGCAGGAGTAATAGGCAGTCTCATCCGCCCGAGAGATACTACGGTTTTCTCATAGACGGGGATAGAGAGGATTGCATCATAGATTATGATGAGCCTACTAGCTTCCAGCAAGCCATTCAGAGCGGTGACTCGGTAAAATGGCTGGATGCAATGCGGACCGAGATGGAGTCCATGTACACCAACAAAGTTTGGACTTTGGACTTTGCTCCAGAAGGGGTAAAACCCGTAGGCTGCAAATGGATCTTCAGAAAGAAGATTGGTGTAGATGGGCAGGTTGAAACCTATAAAGCTAGGCTCGTTGCAAAGGGTTTTCGTCAAAGACCTGGTTTGGACTATGACGAGACTTTTTCTCCGGTAGCCATGCTTAAATCCATTCGGATCCTTCTTGCCATTGCTGCCTTCCACGATTATGAGATCTGGCAGATGGACGTTAAGACGGCTTTCCTAAATGGAAATTTAGAAGAGTGTGTCTATATGGATCAGCCAGAGGGATTCAATCAGAGTGGGAGCAGCGGTAAAGTGTGCAAGTTGCTCAAGTCCATCTATGGACTTAAGCAGGCATCGCGGAGTTGGAACATCTGCTTTGATGATACTGTCAAAGAATTCGACTTTGTCAAAAACCCAGATGAACCATGCATTTACAGTAAGATTGTAGGGAGAAATGTGGTATTCCTCGTCTTGTACGTCGATGACATTCTCCTGATAGGAAATGATATTCCTATGCTACAATCAGTCAAAGGATTCTTGTCACAGAGGTTCTCCATGAAGGACCTGGGCGATGCCAACTACATTCTGGGGATCCAGATCTATCGTGATAGATCTAAAAGGATGTTGGGACTTTCACAGTCAAGGTACATCGACACCATACTGAAACGATTCAGTATGGAAGATTCCAAGCGCGGTAATCTACCGGCTTGTCACGGAATCACCCTCTCCAAAGAGATGTCTCCCAAGACTGATTTGGAAAGGGCTCGCATGTCATCAATACCCTACGCATCTGCGGTAGGCTCTATTATGTATGCGATGTTATGTACCAGACCAGATGTAGCATACGCATTGAGCGTTGTAAGCCGGTATCAGTCGGACCCAGGAGAGAAACACTGGATAGCAGTAAAGAACATTCTCAAGTACCTGAGAAGGACTAAGGAGATGTTCTTGGTGTATGGCGGAAAAGACCTCCAAATTGAGGCCTTTGCTGACTCCAGCTTCCAGAGTGACAAGGATGACTCCAAGTCCATGTCGGGTTATGTCTTTACCCTCAATGGAGGGGCGGTTTGCTGGAAGAGTTCCAAGCAGGAAACCGTTGCTGACTCAACCATGGAAGCGGAGTACATAGCTGCTTGCGATGCCGCAAAGGAAGCTGTCTGGATGAAGAAGTTCCTCACGGAACTTCAGGTGGTTCCTACCAGTGTTGATCCAATACCGCTGTATTGTGACAACAACGGCGCTATAGCTTTAGCGAAGGAACCCAGGTCCCATCAGAAGTCCAGGCACATTTTGAGGCGGTTCCACCTGATCAGGGAGATCATTGATCGCCGGGAGATCGAGGTAAAGAGAGTAAAATCAGAAGATAACACTGCAGATCCATTCACCAAGGCCTTGCCCCAGACTCAGTTCGAGCGGCTGATCGAGATGATAGGTCTTCGATACGCCAGTACATGGCCTTAGTGCAAGTGGGAGATTGTTAGTGTATATGCCCTAGAGGCCATTACTGTATCATACTAGTATGTATATTACTTAATGGAAGCTTGGGATATTCACCTTGTATTGACAATCTTGCTCAAAATAGTAGTATGCTACTTGGTTTGTTTCTACTTCAATGTGTACATGTGTTTATTTTAGTATATCACCTATACACATTAGTGGAGCCCTTAGGATCTTTGCTTGATTACCAGCGATGTGATGGCCGTCACACTAGTGGGGCTGGGTAATCTATAAGCACATCCTTATGCAGGTCCCTGGTCGCAGGACTATCGAGACAGGGCATCGATACTCCGGAGTAGACCAGCGCATGCGCTTCTCATCCCAGTATGGGAGACGGTCTGTCCCACAGCCGTCAGTACGTCGTACTTGAGATAGTATGCGGGTGCTCGTTAGGTTACGGGTACACTGGACAGGACTCGTCGGGAACTGACTAGTTGGTATTATACCTATCGTCAGTTATCAGTTCCCAGATGACATGAGTACAGCTTAGTCCACTGACTTGACACTGTCACTTCGCCTCGAGTGTGTTCCCACTGTACTTTGATCACTACCCTACCACGGCTCAAAGGAGTCGTGCAAACAGGTAGTGGTTGGGTGCAGTCCCGAAGCACTTGGAGGCAGTGACGGTTAGACAGGATTCGTCTCTCCCGGTATTGGGGGTTGACATCGCGCTGTGTCTAGGAGAGCCATTACACGAGTAGTCCCTGGCCAGGGCAAACGAGATATACTGGTAGGTTTCCAGTGTTATCTCAGGGTGTTTTGGGCTTCGCTCCGGCACGACTTGTACCGCTATTGGGGGACTGACGTTTACAGCCCCTAGGCCCGCCATGCGATGTATCAGACGAACAGACCGGACTGTATGGAGAATGTCACACTCAGGCTCAGTAGGAGTTCAGATGGGTTTCGCCTCGTCCGTCTTCTTGTCGGCATTACCTGGGGACCGTTACGTACAGCTAGTGCCGCTTGCGGTCTGTAGTTAAACCCACTGCCAGCGTAGTGTCGAGTCTTTAGAGTCCCACACAGAAAGCTTTTCGCCTTTAGGCAAAAGAGTAGAGGTCGCATGGTATTGCGACAGGTCGCATGGTTTTGCGACAGGGTTCGGTCACATCCGTGCACTTGTGCACGTACAGTGTCCGGACAGTTTACACTAGCGGGCTTTGGTTTAAGCCAGATCCTAGTGTACCTTATGGGATTGGATTTATCCAGTTTGCATTCGTGTTCCTCGGAACGCGGATGCGGGTGTGTATGCACAGTTGACAGGGAGGCAGAGGCAGCGGATTCTCATTAGGGTTGTTGACAGTTGACCGTTGACTATTTGACTTTATGCTCAACCCTAATGAGAATATGATATGTGATTAACTATTATATTAATTAAGTATTATGGTGATATGGTTGTTGACTTGTTGACTTTTGTTGACTTGTTGACTTTGTTGACTTGTTGACTTTTGTTGACTTGTTGACCGGTTGACTAGGCTTGACTAGTTGACCATCATGATAACCATAGCCATCATTTCATGGCAAAGACTTTTGTTTACTTGCTCATTTGTGTAAAATGAGTGCATGAAATGATATGGTTGTGGTTGCTTCAAACCATCACATAAGACTTTTGTTAATATGATGAGTTATCATTGCTTTGGATTATGAGAGGGTGAGAGACAAAATACTTGCTCATTCTTTCTTGCTCATTCTCTCTCTTGTTCTTGAGCTCTCCTTTTGCTCTCACCCTCAACCTCTTGCTCCCTCTCTTGATCCTATGGTTCTATTGTCTCATGAGTTGAGAATCAAGAACCATAGATAAAATCCCATTCTATTTCTTCTCTACTCATTCTAGTTCACTAGGTTTAGCAAACCAAGTGAACTAGTTTCTTCAAAGAACGAAGAAGGAGCTAAAGGTTGGAGCTTTCAGATGGATCTATCTTCGGCGTAAGGAGACGACGAGAAGAAGCCATCGGACCACCATCGGAGCTTTGAAGACGAAGGAGTTCAAGACAAGTAAGGTATAACCCCCTAACCGAGTAGCTAGAAACTCTTAGTTAGGATGTTAGATAGAAGTTTAACCATGATCCGGGTTATAGGTCCATGTTACCACCTCCGTAAAAATTGTTATTTACCAAATTCCGCATTCCCGAAAGTACCGGGAGAGGTAGCATGGACTTACATACATTAAATCATTAAATCAACACTTGATTTAACGATCCAGTCATATCGCATATGACCGACTAATATCCAATGTATCGACTTATCGAATCAATCCTTGATTCGATAACTAGGTTATATCGCATACAACCAATCGATACATTCAACGCGAGAATAGAATACGGTATCACATACACGCATTATTCTTGGTCCCGCACATATCTCATATGCGCTCCTATTTCGTTTTGCTTGAGCCAGGAAACCTCTGTGTAGGACTCTAAAGACTCGTCAATACGCCGGCAGCAGGTGATGATCATATCAAACACCCACAAGCTGCAAGCGGTCTGCTAAACGTAACGGCCACCCGGGTATTGAGCGATCAGAAGATCGACGAGCAAGCCCGCTCACACTCCTGTGAATCCAACCAGTAACACTTACCGTACAGTCCGGTCTCGTCCTCTGATATGTCGCATATCTCGCCTAGGGGTGGTAAACGTCAGACCCCAGTAGCTCGATAAGTCGTGTCGATATGAGGTCTATAACAGTTCGAGAAACTACTGGTAACACTTACCAGTAAATCTCAGCAACCCTGGCCAGGGATTTTCGGTTATAGCCAATCGAACACAGCGCAACATCAACTCCCTATACCAGGAGAGACGAATCCCCTCCTATCTCTCATTGCCTCCATGTGATTCGGGACTGTACCCAAAAACCACCGTTTTGCATGCCCTATTGGACGTGGTAAGGTGGAAATCAAAGCACAGTGGGAATCACAAAATACTCTATGACGATCTTGGGTCTACAGACTAACCTGTACCAGTGTCACCAGAGAACTGCCATCTGACGTAAGGTATAATACCATCTGGGAGTTCTCGGCGAGTCCGTCCAGTGTACCCAGTCTCCACTGAGCACCCGTATATCATCTCTGATGTCAAACACCAATGGATATGGGATCATCCATCGCCCATCTGTATGGGTCGAGAAGGTATACGCTAGTCTACTCTGGTATATCGATGCCCCGTCTCGATACATCCATGACTAGGGACCTTGAAGGATGTACTTATGGACTACCATGTCCCCACTAGTATGATCCGCATCATAGTCCAGGTAGTCAAGTACACATCCTAAGGGCTTTACCAATATGTAGCAGAGAGACAATCAGTGTACACGTTAAGGTAAAGAGCAACCAGATAGCATACTATCATGTCGAGCAAGAAAGTCCTTCCTATATATGTCCAAGCATCCACCACAACATACATCCTATGTATAGTAATGGCCTCTAGGGCATACAAATAACTAACAATCTCCCACTTGCACTAGGGTCATCTGATAGCAGTGGTTGTAGTATCTCATACTCAACCATCCCATAAAAGTCTCTCTCTGGGAAAAGGCCTTTGTGAGTGGATCCGCCGTGTTGTCCTCTGAGTTTATTCTCCTAACCTCGATCACCCTGGAGATCAACCATCTCCATGATCAGGTGATACTGCCTTAGAATATGTCTGGATCACTGATGGGACAGGCGTTCCTGGGCATAAGCCACAACTCCATTGTCTCACAATGTGAGGAACGAACTTCATCTCATGAACTAATATACATCCAGACTGCCTCTTTGGTAGCATCTTAAGTAGCGATGTATCCAGCCTTTATCGTCTAGTTTGCCACGGTATCTAACTTGGAACTCTTCCAACATACCGTCCCTTTACTGAGGGTAAAGACAATGCCTGTGACTGACATTCAGTCGTCCTTATTACCCTGGAACCTTTCCAGTGATTCTCCCCAGGATCGATTGATACCATCTCACTACAACTAGTGAGAATCCTAACATTCATTTAGATCTATCTCATAGATCCAAAACCCAGGATTTAGTAGGTATCATTTTGATCCTATATGGAGAATCATTGTGATAAGCGGAGATTGACCGAGCGTAGCATAGGAAACTCCTTTCTTATCAAGAGTATGTCATCCACATACTCTACGAGGATCACCACCATACTCCCTACTACCTTTTTGTATATACAAGGTTCATCTACCATTTTGATGAAGTCAAACTATTTGACTACTACATCAAAACAGATGTTCCAACTCCGCGATGCCTGCTTTATCCTATAAAGTATCTTGTACACGTTTTCGCTGCTCCCACTGTCTACGAAGCCCTCTGACTGTGTACTTATAGACTCTCTCTTCTAAAATATCATTTAGAAGAGCAGTCATGACACCCAACCGCCAGATATCGTAGTCATGGTATGTAGTCGTGGCAAGTAGGATCCGGATGGACTTAAGCATAGCCACTGGAAAAGGTTTCATCATTATCCACGCCTGGTCGATAACGAAAACCTTTAACAAGTCTAGCTTTGAAAGTCTCAACTTTTCCATCTATACCAAGTAATCTTCTCAAGATATACTTGCTCCTGATGGGGATTTAACCCTTCAGATATAGCAACCAAAGTCCATACTTTGTTGGTGTACATGGATTCCATCTCAGATCGCTAAGCATCCAGCCATTCTTACAGAGTCCCTACTCTCGATGGCCAGCTCGAAACTAGTTAGGTCATCATCTCATGATGCAATCCTCGCTCCCACTGTCATAGAGAAACCGAAGTATCTCTCAGGTGGGTGAGGAACCCTACTAGATCGGCGGAGAGGCTGAGCTTCGTTGGTAACTATTGAATCCTTTGGTTCTATCAAATCATCTGCTGTAGTTTGTATAGCTGGAACCTTTCCAGTTCTACATAACAGACATTGCCTCGATCTTGTCTGTATTTTTGCTTTTAGACATAGGCCGGTCAACCCCAAATCTTAACTAGCTTAAGACATGGGCTCTTCCCATACCATATCTCATACGGAGTGGTAGGCTGTGATCTGATTCGAACCTAATTCAATAGGTATGCAGCTTCTCAAGTACATAACCCCCAAAAGGAAACGGGTAACTCAGTAGTACTCATCATAGAGCGCACCATAGCATATAGGGTGTGATTTCTCCGCCCCGATATACCATCGTGCTATGGTGTATATGGAGGAGTAATGCTGAGAGAGAATCTCATTCTCCTTTAGAAAAGTCCAAGAATTCCGTGCTCAAGTATTCTCCTCCTTGATCACATCAAAGGACATAATACTTATACCCGTTTTGGTTCTCTACTTCTAACTTATATTCTGTGAATATCTCAAAAGGTTCGGACTTGTGTTTCAACAGGAACATATGTCTGAATCTTGAGAGATTATCAGAGAATGTAATGAAATACAAAGAACCGGTCTTGGCATGTGTAGACAGGGGACCTACATACATCAACATGTATCATCCCAAGAGTTCACTAACTCTTTCTCTGATTCCAGTAAACAGAGCTATGGTCATCGTATCTTTGTGACATGACCGGCAAGTTTCACAAGATGTAAATTCAAACTAATTTAAATATGCATCTAAATGTAACTTTAGCCAGTCGGGCCGCATTGATATGACCCAGTCTATAATACCTCAAGAAGGATCCGTTCATTTCTGAACTCTTCCTCTTTTGTGTGTTCCGTATACTAAGAACTGTAGTTTGATTTAGAATATCAATGCTTTTAGATAACATGCCTGAACCGATCAACATTTGATATAGGAAATGTTCAAAACATTATCCAACAATACAAAATTATATTCTTTCTTTACTAATAAAGAGACTGATATGATTTTGTATATCAGGTTCAGTATCTAATAACATTCGTTCAGAATCAATGTATTTGGGATACAGGGTGACAGTGACCAACAGACTTGGCTGCAACACTTGCACCGTTTTCTGTCTCATGAAACTTATCACCCGTTCTCAGTTCTCTACCTTTCTGTAGCCCATGTAACGGATTACATTAGCGGGATCCTGATCCGGTATCTAATACCTAGGACGTAGAGGACACTGAGAAACAGTTCTTTATAATGAACACACCCGAAGATGATGCATCAACATGCACTTTCTTCGTTTGGGCGGCACGGGAATTCTGGTAATCCCCAATTTCCTGCTCTGTCTTATAACAATTATAAGTTGGAGCGGGACCAACATTCCCCAGCTCAGTATAACAAGCGGGTTCGGTCAATACATCCGTATTATTATCTTGATTAAGGCGTGATATGGTCGCTACCTGGAGAGAGAGAGAGAAGAAAACACTCTGCGTGCGCTCTGTCAAGATTAGATTGGTTATTATTTTATCTAATCAGGATGGCTCCCACTGTTTTTATCAAATCTTCCTTCAAACCCTAAAAGGAAAGACTAGCCGGGATTAATTACACGCTCCAAGTTCGCCAATCTTTCAGCCAGGCCAGTATCGGTACTTTGAGGGAGGTTCCCCGTGCTTTCGCGCGGACCTAATTACAGTAAACCTCGTTTTCCCAGAGGCGTAACCCCGTTGACACCTTTCTAGACACCTACTAGATCGGCTAATTGTAATGTGTAAAACTCTCCCAGGAGTAACTCTTACTCGCAGCGTGTATCGGGATCCAACTATCTCATAGAAGGTATGCAATCTCATTGCAAATTTCAACACTTGAAATTCCCGATAATTTTGCCCCTAGCGTCCTAGGACCTTGACGCAGGCCAACAAACCATAGTGCGCTAGTCAAGTTCAACCCGTCATTTCCTGATTGAATTAAACCCACCCGCACGACCCTTGACGCAGGCCAACAAAGTCGCACGACTACCCTAATCCAATCTGCATCATATGCATAAGCAGATAAATATTAGTTAGCTACCACGCACTACGCCTTGACGCAGGCCAACAAACGTAGCACGAATACTAACTACTACTTATCTGAAATGACGGAGGGCTACGACAGGTTTTTCTGAAAACCTTTTGCGTAATGAACTTGATATCGTTATAGAATCAAATGATTTTTAAAATGGAATGTTTCTGAGGCTTTTCTAGTTTTGCTAAAGGGGTCACTCCCGGTGAAGGGATCGTCAACCCTTTCCTCGTCGAATGAGGTGCGGGATATATCATATATATCACTGTGCAAAGCAGAAACTATAGAAGCAATCAAAAGACAAACCGAGTGTGTAGCATCTGCCAGTTATTGCTAAAGGGGTCACTCCCGGTGAACGGATCGTCGGCCCTTTCCTCATCGAATAAGGTGCAAGATATATCATATATACCGCTGCGCAAAGCAAGAACTGTAGCTACCTGTTTTAATTTTGAAATTCGATTCTACAACATCTTTAGGTTTCTTTTACTTTCATTAATCATATTAATAAAGTCCCATCATTTAAGTTACCTAAACATCACAGATAAATACGACGTACACTTATGCCATCCGCATTTGCCTCGATGTCCCCTCGTGCACCGTTAGGTTAGGTAACTAATGGCAGAGCGGGGCAGAGCTAGCGCGGGTGTAAAATATAAGTAACGTCTATGTAATATATCATATATACTATATACTGTATCTATCACAGCATATCAAATGATCACATCACATATAACGCATCAGAAAATATCATATGAAATATTGGATATACTAGGACGTCCGTGTTTTTAATACGAGCCAGTATAAAACACGGATTCCACGGTCGTGATGAATAGCCAATCCCACACCCCTAGACCCCTACGAGAGCGGCAAGCAACCCTACCAATTCTAGGGTTAGGAGACTCGGACTCGACTCCTCGAGATGGTCTCCCACTGGACCCTAGAACCCGGTTACTTGTGCTCCCCTCCTTGGGTCTATCCTAATGCGGAAAAGTAAATAATATACAAAAGGTGACATCTTCCGCAACCTGGAAGTGCCCCAATAAAAGAATATTACATACAAGTTTTTACATGAATGAAAATGAAAAACACTCATCTCACATAAAAAAAACCCGGGCTATTCAAACACGACGATCCAATATAACATATCCAGCAACACATAACATCACATGTCATCAACGTAAGTAAATATGTCCATCCCAATTGTCGTTGACATATAGCAACGAAACCGGCGATATCACATATTACACTTAGGGTCACAGAAAAGAAAGTGTAAAACTACAACAGTTGGAATCCGCAACTTTCTTAGATATCGCATGCCTAACCATATGAATTCCTTAGACATCGCATGCCTAACAATTATAAACCCCGCATTTTAGTCTCATTATCGAAAACTCTTTTCAATATCAAGTCGGGAAATTCAACAAGATTCCCGACATTTTGATCGAATGCTCGTCCCAAACTTTATTAGGCGGCCGCACCCCCGATGCTGTCGACGAAGTGCACCAAGGTGGAACACCGCTGCCGCGAGCACCCGAACGGATGCTTTCGGGGATGGGGTTCTCCTATAGTCACTTGGTCTGGGCTATGGGGTGTGGCTGTCTATTAAGTTTACCCGGCGAATATCCGCGTACGCTACGTGATTGCGACGGACTTTTGATCACATCAAAATTCCGTGGCAACCGATCAAGTGAGACTAAAGTGCTTGATTTATAACATCCAAATCAGTTATCTCATAACTGCTTGTGGATTCCAATTATTGTATCACATTCCAGATAAGATAGAAAATGTTAAACTTTCCGATCGAACAATCGAACACCCAAATTTTCCCGAAACAGCTCAACACATGAAATAAGTTTAAAAACATTCACTTCATGCCTCAGTACCAACGGTCCAGCCGTAGAAGGGTCAAGCCAACGCCTCACATGTGGCACGCCGTACTGCCCTAAACCCTAAGGTTCAAAGGGCAGTTCAAGACGGTCATATAATCGAGTTAAGGTTTGTTGTCTTCTAGAGGGACCATCGCGTTACTTGCACTACTTAGATTGTCATTAAACTACGGAAAAATCCAACAATTGGAAATTTCCCGGCAGGGGAAAAAATGGGTATTTATATCCGGTCGAACCTTTTAACATGCTCTAAAAATACCCGGAAAACAAAGTAAACAAAATTAAATAATCCGATGGAATCATCGAGTCCCAATACAACCCCAGAACACTCAACTCTTGAGTCATAATAAAAATACCCATAAAATATAAATCACAGAAATAGGAGTTATGGTGGAAAAATGACGGCATAACTCCTCTGTACGGCCGCGGAACCGCGGCCCAAGCAGGCTATTGTCGTGGTTCCGCGGTGGAATGTACGATTTAGGGGGTCGTTTTTCACCACAATTCTTATATTTCCCTTATGAATTTTTCAGGTATTTTTAATTCAGTAAAAACCACAATTTCAGAAAATGTCCAGAGAGTGATTTGGGATTAGGGTTTCGGGTTCGATCGGACTTCTAACATCGTTTACGCATCGCCTAAGGCTCTAACTAGGCTTTGATACCACTGTAGGGTTCCTAGGCACGCTAATGAGGTCTCACAAGGCATCGACCATGCCAAATTCAAAATTTTCCGGTGCCGAGAAACCCTAAACTAGATCGTTAACAAGAGAATAGGCGAAACTACAAGCTAGTAAACAACTTTACTGCTAAGTAAAAGAGACTACAACCTTTGTAGATCCAGTCCTCTACTTCCTTGGCTCCGTGATGACGTCCCTCCGCCGCGATCATCGGATCGCGGACTCTGGCGATGGTTTCGTCGGAGAAATGATCGGGCTAGGTCGTCGACTTCGATGCCGAAGATGATCTACGTCGAGGCAACTCAAGATCAAGCTCCAACTTCACCAAGTCATGAAACTTGTGAAAAAAACACCCTATACTACATGGCAAGTGGTAGAGGATGAAGAAATAGGAAGTGGGTTCACTTTAGAATTGTATTTCTCACTCTTTTTCTCATGTCACCATTGAAGCTAGCAAGCTTTCATGAAGCTTGATGAAGATGAAGATCAAGAAAGAATAAAAAGAATTATCTTAAAAAGAAAATCCAAGTCATTCTTATCATAATGCAACCATGGTTGAGTGTAGAGAATAAACTATGGTTAGGTGAATGGTTAGGTTAAGCAAAAGAAACAAAAATGGTCGAAGCTTCTTGAAGCTTCAAGGAAAAAACAAAAGAAGCAACCATTTCTTTTTTTGCTAAAATGAATAAATAAATAAATAAAATAAATAATCAAGAAAAGATAACAAAACCCTAACCATTCACTTAAACATGGTTTAAAGTAAACATACACCCAAGTTTGCATGTATCATCAAACATGATACAATCTAGTGCACAAAACTATATCATATATACAATGTACACATCAAGTGAGAAAATCCATCTTTAAGTGAACAAATACTAGTTAATGTAAAGTAATATGTCTAATATATAATTATACATTAAATCATTAAATCAACACTTGATTTAACGATCCGGTCATATCGCATATGACCGACTAATATCCAATGTATCGACTTATCGAATCAATCCTTGATTCGATAACTAGGTTATATCGCATACAACCAATCGATACATTCATCGCGAGAATAGAATACGGTATCACATACACCCATTATTCTTGGTCCCGCACATATCTCATATGCGCTCCTATTTCGTTTTGCTTAAGCCAGGAAACCTCTGTGTAGGACTCTAAAGACTCGTCAATACGCCGGCAGCAGGTGATGATCATATCAAACACCCACAAGCCGCAAGCGGTCTGCTAAACGTAACGGCCACCCGGGTATTGAGCGATCAGAAGATCGAAGAGCAAGCCCGCTCACACTCCTATGAATCCAACCAGTAACACTTACCGTACAGTCCGGTCTCGTCGTCTGATATGTCGCATATCTCGCCTAGGGGTGGTAAACGTCAGACCCCAGTAGCTCGATAAATCATATCGATATGAGGTCTATAATAGTTCGAGAAACTACTGGTAACACTTACCAGTAAATCTCAGCAACCCTGGCCAGGGATTTCCGGTTATAGCCAATCGAACACAGCGCAACATCAACTCCCTATACCAGGAGAGACGAATCCCCTCCTATCGCTCATTGCCTCCATGTGATTCGGGACTGTACCCAAAAACCACCGTTTTGCACGCCCTCTTGGACGTGGTAAGGTGGAAATCAAAGCACAGTGGGAATCACACAAGACTCTATGACGATCTCGGGTCTACAGACTAACCTGTACCAGTGTCACCAGAGAACTGCCATCTGACGTAAGGTATAATACCATCTGGGAGTTCTCGGCGAGTCCGTCCAGTGTACCCAGTCTCCACTGAGCACCCGTATATCATCTCTGATGTCAAACACCAATGGATATGGGATCATCCATCACCCATCTATATGGGTCGAGAAGGTATACGCTAGTCTACTCTGGTATATCGATGCCCCGTCTCGATACACCCATGACTAGGGACCTTGAAGGATGTACTTATGGACTACCATGTCCCCAATAGTATGATCCGCATCATAGTCCAGGTAGTCAAGTACACATCTTAAGGGCTTTACCTACATGTAGCAGAGAGACAATCAGTGTACACGTTAAGGTAAAGAGCAACCAGATAGCATACTATCATGTCGAGCAAGAAAGTCATCTCTATATATGTCCAAGCATCCACCACAATATACATCCTATGTATAGTAATGACCTCTAGGGCATACATATAACTAACATTTATGTAACTGTTTGTGTGTACCTAGTCTAGCTTGTAATATCATATCTGCATCTTTACTTTCTAAAGAAGGATATGATTTTACACTTGTAAGCGATGTGGTCCACATCTACGTTAATCATAGTTTGATTGGGTCAGGTACACTAGATAACGGTATATACGTGTTAAGTCAAGCTCAGGTTTTCAATATCCAGAACACAGTTAAAAGAAAGTCTTCAGAATTAAATAAGACTTTCTTGTGGCATTATACATTGGGTCATATCAATGAAACACTGTTGCCGAAGTTACATAGAGCGGGATATTTGGATCCGTTCGAATATCAGTCTTATGCAACTTGTCAATCTTGTCTCAAAGAAAAGATGATAAAGACTCCGTTCACTGGTCACAGAGTATGAGCAAGCGAGCTCTTAGGACTCATACACGGCGATGTGTGTGGTCCAATTCTTACACATGCACGAAGTGGTTATTCCTATTTCATTACTTTTACGGACGATTTCTCTAGATATGGATATGTATTCTTGATGAAACATAAATTCGAGGCCTTTGAGAAATTCCGAGAATACAAGAATGAAGTGGAAAAACAAACCGGCAAAAATATCAAGACACTGAGATCTGATCGAGGTGGTGAATACTTAAGTGCCGAGTTCCTGGATTACTTAAAAAAGAATAGAATTCTCTTTCAGCTTACTCCTCCATACACACCACAACACAACGGTGTATCGGAAAGGTGGAACAGAACCCTATTGGATATGGTACGTTCCATGATGAGTAACGCTGAGTTACCGCGATCCTTCTGGGGGTATGTACTAGAATCAGCTGCATATCTTTTGAACAATGTTCCTACCAAGACTGTGCCTAACCACACCATATCAAATGTGGAGTGGGAAGAAACCCTATTTTCAGTATCTGAAGATATGGGGATGTCCAACTTTTGTCAAAAAGCAACATGCGGACAAGCACGAGGCACGCTCAGTATTGTGTAAGTTTGTGGGATACCCAAAGAACTCCAGGGGGCATATTTTCTATTACACAGAGGAACAAAAGGTTTTTATTTCTCGTCATGCCCATTTTTTGGAAAATCAATTTTTGGAAAAAGAAACTAATGGGGGCGCAAAAGAACTGAAAGAAATTCCAGAACCACAAGCTATTACTGAAAGAATGGTAGAACCAGAAGTTTCGAAAGAACAGGACATCCCCGCGCCACTCCGCAGAACTAGTAGGCAGTCTCATCCGCCTGAGAGATACTACGGTTTTCTCATAGACGAGGATAGAGTGGATTGCATCATTGACAATGATGAGCCAACTAGCTTTCAGCAAGCCATTCAGAGCAATGACTCGGTAAAATGGCTGGATGCAATGCGGATCGAGATGGAGTCCATGTACACCAAGAAAGTATGGACTTTGGACATTGCTCCAGAAGGGATAAAATCCGTAGGCTGCAAATGGATCTTCAGAATGAAGATTGGTGTAGATGGACAGGTCGAAACCTATAAGGCTAGACTTGTTGCAAAAGGTTTTCGTCAAAGACCTGGTTTGGACTATGATGAAACCTTTTCTCCAATGGCTGTACCCAAATCATGGATCCTTCTTGCCATTGCTGCCTTCCACGAATATGAGATTTGGCAGATGGATTTAAAGACCGCTTTTCTAAATGGTAATTTGGAAAAGTGTGTCTATATGGATTAGCCAGAGGGTTTCATTCAGAGTGGGAGCAGCGGGAAGGTGTGCAAGTTGCTTAAATCCATTCATGAATTAAAGCAAGTATCGCAGAGTTGGAACATCTGTTTTGATGAGACGGTCAAAGAATTCGACTTTATCAAAAATCCAGATGAACCATACATCTATAGTAAGATTGTAGCGAGAATTGTGGTATTCCTCGTCTTGTACGTGGATAACATTCTCTTGATAGGAAATGACATTCCTATTGTTGGATATATATGCCCTAGAGGCCTACATTGTATAGGATGCTTGGGATATGTATGTACATGACAGTCTTGCTTGATATGATAGTACGCTATTTGGTTTGACTTTGTCTTAACGTATAATATATTTTACTTGGTATTTATATATATATGTTGATAAAGCCCATAGGGTGTTTGTCTGACTACCGGCGTTGTGATGGCAGTCATACTAGTGGGAGCTGGATAGTCAATAGGCACACCCTTAGATGTCCCTGGTCGCAGGAGTATCGAGATTGGGCATCGATACTCCGGAGTAGACTAGTGTATACATATCTAGACCCTGACGAGGGGCAATGGATTGGTCCCGCAACCATTGGTGGTGTTCACCTAAGATTGTATACAGATGCTCACTAGGTGTGAGTACACCGGACAGGACTCGCCGAGAACTGACTGGATGGTATTATACCTAACGTCAGATAGCAGTTCTCAGGTGACATGTGTGCAGATAGTCCGTTGACTTAAGGTCATCATTTGTCTCGTGTGAGTTCCCACTGTGCTTTGATTGTTACCCTACCACGGCTCAAAGGAGTCGTGCAAACAGGTTTCAGTTGGGCACAGTCCCGAGCCATGTGGAGGCAGTGAGTGACTGTTAGGGATTCATCTCTCCCGGTATAGGGAGTTGATATCGCACGGTGATCGGTTGGTCATTACCATAAGTCCCTGGCCAGGGCTGATTGAGAATTACTGATAGGATTGATCAGTAGATTCTCGGATGGTGATAGAGCCATACCGACACGACTTGTACGATTATTAGGGGTCTGACGTCCACCACCTCCCTAGACCATACATGCGATACTCTCAGACGAACAGACCGGACTGCGCGGATATTGTCACAGACAGGCTCAGTAGGATTTCAGATGGGTTACCTCATCAGCTTTCTTATCGACAACTATCTGGGGATCGTTACGTACAGCTAGTGCCGCTTGCGGTCTGTGGTTAAACCCACTGCCAGCGTAGTAGTCGAGTCTTTAGAGTCCCACACAGAGATTTCCCAAACCCAGGCGAAAAGATATAGAGGTCGTATGGTTTTACGACAAAGGTTCGGACGCATACGTGTTTGAACGCACGTACGACATTCGGACAGTTTTTACTAGCCGGCTTTGGTTTAAGCCAGATTCTAGTATCAGGTTATTGGATTTATACAGTCTAAAGTTTTTCCGTGTTTTCACGGATGAGAGGGGCGTTCTCGTAATTTTTCGAGAAGCTTCTAGAAGGATGTGACATAAAGAGAGAGGTGGCATTTTCATTTAATGTTTAAGTGACTCATTGTGAGTGATTCATCATATCATTAATGCATCATTAATTGCTTAATGACTCACATGATGAATCACCCACTTGATTAAATGAAACATGATGAATATTCACTTATTATTCATTTATCTTATATTTCATTATGTTTCATATATATCAAGTGAGAAACTTTTATTCATATATTATTATCATTATCATCTTCTCACTCTCTCTCTTCAAGTTCTCTCTCCTTCACCAAAGCCTAATCCTACCCCTCATGAGTTGAGAACAAGGTTTAGGAAAGACTAATTACTCCATAACCTATCTCTACATCATCTTAGCAACTCTATTTAGCAACTAGAGAAACTAAGTAACCTCAAGTTTAGAGGTTATAGCTTGGATTAGGGTTCTCGGGTGGATCGTCTATCACGGGAGAAAGCCGAAGAGGACGTGGAGATCCAAAGAGGCCGTAGACAACATCAAGATGAAGGACTAGAACCGTTTGGTATAATTCCTTCGCATAGTAGATTAAAACTCTAAAGCTTTTGATTAAAACTTGTATAGCAAACGATTCGTACGGTTAATCGATGTTTGATCATAGAACTTGATTGTTATTCATATTTCCGCCTCCCCACAAGTATTGGGGTGTTGAACATCGACTTACAGTGGTATCAGAGCCTAGCTAAACAAGTTTTAACTTAATCGCAAATTTGTACGAATTTCGAACGGAAAAACGAAGCCGGAAAACCCTAAATTTATCAAGTTTCTGTCGAATTTAAAATGATGTCCTAAAATTTTTCAGGCATGTTCAGAAAGCTTGTTATGACACCAGAAGAACACCCAAGAAATTTGGGGCCATGACTCGACCAAACGGCCGCGGTTCCGCGGCGGATCCCACCGATCCGCCGCGCTTCCGCGGCCGAGTCGCCGAGTCATGATCCCAGTTTTCATGGGTGGGTTCTCTGTTAAATTTGGGATTTTCTGGAATATTTAATTGTTGCTCAGGTTTCAGTTTTACAGAGCAGATTTTGGAGCAATATTAAGGTGTTTAATCGATCGAAATTGTACAGTATTTGCATATTGGATTATATCTGTGATTGTATAATGTGTTCGTAAACCTCCCCTAACTGCTAGTATGTCGGTTGGCAGGGGGTTGCACATTTCTGTAATGGCTTTATCTGTTTGTGCATATAAACTGTATTGGACTGTTGTGGTGATTAGCCGGGTTTTGTGATGGGTTATTATTTTAATTCATTTGATGTAATTGTAACAAGTTGTAATATTATTTTCGGGGCACATCCAGGTTGCGGTTGTAGCCACCGTTGTATTATTTCTTTTTACTGTTTTTGCTCCTAGGACAGACCCAAGGTGGGGTGCACAAACTGCCGGGCGGGTAGTTTGCCGCACCCGTAGGGGTCGTGGGTGGGGTAATGGCTATTCATCACAACTGTGTAATCTGTCTTTTCTTGCAGGCTCAAAAGAAATACAGATTGCTTGCAAATCCAATATTGTTTATCTGTGTTCTGGAATGTATATCATTGCGTCAGACGAATGCAAAATATCTATATATATGATAGCTATTTAGACATCACTTATGTTTTACACCCGCTCTAGCCCAGCCCCCGCTCTGTCGTTAGTTAAGTAACCTAACGGGTGATGACGGGACCCCGTGGCGAATGCGGATGGCATAAGAGGACGTCATATTTTCGTTGTTATCTGTAATGATAGGTTAAAGATGGGACGCATTATTATTAATGCAAAGAAAATAAAACCTAAACTGAATCGTTGGAACAATTTCTAAAAAAAAAAAAAAAAAAAACCACTCGGTTTTCTTGAAAAAGCAAAATTTTAAATGCGGAGCTTAAACCACTCCTTTTAATAAAAGCTATCTTAGTTCCTTCGATTAAATCAAGTTCATTACGTTAACGGTTTTTTGCCAAAAACCAGCCGTAACCCTCCGTCGTTTCAGATAGACAGCACATCGTATTCATGCTATGCTTGTTGGCCTACGTCAAGGCATAGTGTATGGTAGCAGTGTGTGTGCCTATTTGTTGCATAGATAGATGCATTAGTTTAATACAGACGTACACCTTGTTGGCCTACGTCAAGGGCTTGTACGATGTATTTAAATTGATCAGGACAACGACGGGTAGAACTTGACTTGCGTCTTATGACTTGTTGGCCTACGTCAAGGTCTATAAGAGCTTGGGGTAAAAATCACATCGGGAGTTTCAAACATAAAGGAAACTTGCAGATTTAGCTTACCTTCTGGAGTGTGGTGACTAGAGTGGCTTCCATCTAGGGCATCATGCAATGATAGTTGGATCCCGATCCCATTGATGAGTAGGATTACTCTCGGGAATTTCTCTCACTTAACAATCAATGCTATAAACCAAGTAGGTGCCTAGAAAGGTGTTAGAGGGGCTACGCCTCCAGGGAAAAGAGGTTCTTTAATTAAGGAACTTCGCGAAAGCGTTGGAAAACCTCCCTCGAAGAACCAACACCAGCCTGGCTGAAAGGTTAAGCAAGTATTGTGACGTGTGATTAAATCCTGACTAGTTCTTCTTTTAGGTTTTGAAGAAGGATTTGAGGAAACAGTGGGAGCCATCCTGTTTAGATAAATTAATAAACCAATCTAAACTTGCAAGAGCATATGCTGAGTGTTTTCTTTTCTCTCTCTCTGGCAGCTACCATGACTGGACTAAAACTATTACTCGAAAAGAATATATTAACCGGGCAGAACTATAAAGACTGGCTAAGAAACGTCAATATTGCGCTGACTTATGACAAAGTTGCATATGTTACCACCGCTGTTCCTCCCCTTATCCCAGGACCAGATTCCTCAGTTGCGGACAAGGAAGTTCGTAAAACCTGGGATCTAGATTGTGAGCGAGCTAAGTGTATCGTGCTGGCGTCCATGAATAATGAACTCCAGAAACAGCACGAGAGTATGGATATTGCATCCATATTCCTCCATTGCAAGGAATTGTATGGTGAACACTCCCGTATCGCAAGGTACGAAACCTCAAGGAAACTCTTCCAGATGAGGTTAGCTCCAGGATCGCCTGTTGGAGAGCACGTCCTCAAAATGATCATCCTCATTGAGGAACTCGCAAACCTGGGATGCGTGCTAGAAAATGATTTGTATATCGACTTGATTTTGCAGTTCCTTCCCCACACCTTCTCTCAGTTCGTGCTGAACTTCAACATGCACGAAATGGAAGCGGATCTTCCAAAGCTCCTCAACATGTTGAGGGTAGCAGAGACCTCCTTGAAAAAGGAGAAGAACCCCGTTCTGTATGTTGGCCAATCATCTTCTTCCAAAACTAAAGCGAAAGCTAAAGGGAAGAAGAAGATGAAAGCCACCAAACCGAAGGGTGGGGTCAAGAAGGTGCAGGGAACGAACAAGGCAGGAAGGGTGAAGGCAGAAAAGAACGAGTGTTTCTATTGTCACAAGCAGGGGCACTGGAAGAAGGATTGTCAGGCCTTCAAAGCCAAGGACATGAAGCAAGCAGTTGCTTCTACTTCAGGTGTGTTCGTAATCGAAAATTGTCTTTCAGTAAACTCTACTTCATAGGTACTTGATACCGGTTCTGGTTCTCACATCTGTAATTCTTTGCAGGATCTGAGAAATAGTAGAGTACTGGGGGCAGGTGATATGACTCTCCGGATGGGCAATGGAATGCATGTAGATGCAGTTGCAATAGGGGAATATCACCTAGGGTTGAATAGTGGAAACATTTTGGTATTGTATAACTGTTTTTGTATTCCCAGTATGTTGTGTAATATTATATCAGTATCTTTATTGTCTAATAAAGGATATAATTTTGTGCTTGAAAGAAATGTCATGAACATTCTCCTAAATCAAGAACGGATTGGGTTTGGCACACTGGAAAACGGAATATACATACTTAATCAACCACAAATTTTCAATATTCAAAACACGCGTAAAAGAAAGGCTCCAGATTCGAATCAAGCCTTCCTATGGCATTGTAGACTTGGTCATATAAATGAAACAAGGTTGACTAAGTTACATAAAGATGGATATCTAGATTCGTTTGAATATTCATCATATGCAACTTGTCAATCATGTATCAAAGGAAAAATGACCAAATCTCCGTTCACCGGACACGGAGAAAGAGCCACCGAACTCTTGGGACTAGTACACAGTGATGTATGTGGTCCGATGTCTATACATGCACGAAGTGGTCACTCCTACTTCATCACTTTTACTGATGACTTCTCTAGGTATGGACATGTGTTCTTAATAAAACATAAATCCGAGGCTTTTGAGAAGTTTAAGGAGTATAAAAATGAAGTAGAGAAACAAACTGGTAAAAGCATCAAGACACTTCGATCTGATCGAGGTGGAGAATACTTAAGTACCAGTTCCCTTGAATACTTGAAAGCAAATGGAATACTCTCTCAGCTTACTCCTCCTTATACACCTCAGCATAATGGTGTATCAGAAAGAAGGAATCGCACGCTATTAGATATGGTGCGATCAATGATGAGTAGTGCTGAGTTACCACTTTCCTTCTGGGGATTTGCTCTAGAATCAGCCGCATATCTATTAAATAGAGTTCCAACTAAGTCTGTACCTACCACTCCATATGAAATGTGGTGTGGGAAGAGACCATATCTCAAGTATATCAAGATATGGGGGTGTCCGGTATATGTCAAAAAGCATAATCCGGACAAGCTCGAGGCACGATCGGTTTTGTCCAAGTTTGTAGGATACCCCAAGCATTCAAGGGGGTACATGGTCTACCACACTGAAGAACAAAAGGTGTTTGTCGCTCGTCACATTGTCTTCTTAGAAAGCGAATTTCTTGCATAAGAAATTAGTGGGAGTGCGGTAGAACTGGAAGAAATTCCAGAACCTCAAACTGCAACCGAGGACTTAGAAGAATCTCAGATTTCAATAGAACATGACGAACCAACGCCACTCCGCAGATCTAGTAGGCTTTCTCATCCTCCTGAAAGATACTATGGTTTCCTTCTTGATGGGGATCGAGAGGATTGCATCATCGATGATGATGAGCCTACTAGTTTTCAGCAGGCTATCACAAGTAGCGACTCAGTAAAGTGGCTGGATGCCATGAGATCCGAAATGGAATCCATGTATACCAATAAAGTATGGACTTTAGAAGTTGCTCCTCCTGGGGTAAAACCAGTTGGGTGCAAATGGATCTTCAAAAAGAAGATTGGTACATTTGGACAAGTGGAAACGTACAAAGCTAGACTAGTAGCAAAAGGTTTTCGTCAAAGACCAGGATTGGACTATGATGAAACTTTTTCACCAGTAGCTATGATTAAATCCATTCGGATCATGCTTGCCATTGCTGCCTTCCATGACAATGAAATCTGGCAAATGGATGTAAAAACAGCTTTTCTAAATGGACATCTAGAAGAGAGTGTTTACATGGATCAACCAGAAGGTTTCATAGACAGTGGGAGCAGCGGAAGAGTGTGCAAATTGCTTAAATCCATTTATGGGTTAAAGCAAGCATCGCGGAGTTGGAACATCTGTTTTGATGAAACAGTCAAGGAATTTGACTTTATCAAAAATATAGATGAACCATGTGTTTATAGGAAGATTGTAGAAGGAGCAGTAGTCTTCCTCGTTTTGTACGTCGACGACATACTACTGATAGGGAATGATATCCCTATACTACAATCAGTAAAGCTCTTCTTGTCACAGAAATTCTCTATGAAAGACTTGGGAGATGCATCATACATTCTGGGCATTAAGATCTATCGAGATAGATCTAATAGAATATTGGGACTTTCACAGTCCAGGTATATAGACACTATACTAAAGAGATTTAGTATGGAAGATTCCAAGCGCGGCAATATGCCCGCTTGTCACGGAATCACCCTCTCAAAAGACATGTCTCCAAAGACTGATGAAGAGAGGGCTCGCATGGGCACTATACCCTACGCTTCGGCGGTAGGATCAATAATGTATGCGATGTTATGTACCAGACCAGATGTAGCTTACGCACTTAGTGTGGTAAGCAGGTATCAATCGGACCCAGGTGAGAAACATTGGATAGCGGTGAAGAACATTCTCAAGTATCTGAGAAGGACTAAGGAGATGTTCTTGATTTACGGCAAAAAAGACCTCCAGGTAGAGGCTTTTACCGACTCCGGCTTCCAAAGTGACAAGGATGATTCTAAATCTATTTCAGGTTTTGTGTTTACCCTCAATGGAGGGGCGGTAAGTTGGAAGAGTTCCAAACAAGATACCGTCGCAGACTCAACTATGGAGGCTGAGTATATAGCTGCTAGTGAAGCCGCAAAAGAGGCTGTCTGGATAAGGAAGTTCATTTCTGAACTTCAGGTGGTTCCGTCCATTGCCAATCCAATACCGTTGTATTGCGATAACAATGGCGCTGTAGCTTTAGCGAAGGAACCAAGGTCCCATCAGAAATCCAGGCATATCTTAAGGCGGTTTCACCTGATCAGGGAGATCGTGGATCGTCGGGAGATCGAGATACGGAGAGTAGACACAAAAGACAACACGGCAGATCCATTCACCAAGGCCATTCCTCAAGTACAGTTCGAGAGGCTTTTTGAGATGTTGGGCATGCGGTACGCAAGCAACTGGATCTGGTAGAGACAGTGGGTACTCATTGCGCCAATTATAGGCCTTAGTGCAAGTGGGAGATTGTTGGATATATATGCCCTAGAGGCCTACATTGTATAGGATGCTTGGGATATGTATGTACATGACAGTCTTGCTTGATATGATAGTACGCTATTTGGTTTGACTTTGTCTTAACGTATAATATATTTTACTTGGTATTTATATATATATGTTGATAAAGCCCATAGGGTGTTTGTCTGACTACCGGCGTTGTGATGGCAGTCATACTAGTGGGAGCTGGATAGTCAATAGGCACACCCTTAGATGTCCCTGGTCGCAGGAGTATCGAGATTGGGCATCGATACTCCGGAGTAGACTAGTGTATACATATCTAGACCCTGACGAGGGGCAATGGATTGGTCCCGCAACCATTGGGGGTGTTCACCTAAGATTGTATACAGATGCTCACTGGGTGTGAGTACACCGGACAGGACTCGCCGAGAACTGACTGGATGGTATTATACCTAACGTCAGATAGCAGTTCTCAGGTGACATGTGTGCAGATAGTCCGTTGACTTAAGGTCATCATTTGTCTCGTGTGAGTTCCCACTGTGCTTTGATTGTTACCCTACCACGGCTCAAAGGAGTCGTGCAAACAGGTTTCAGTTGGGCACAGTCCCGAGCCATTTGGAGGCAGTGAGTGACTGTTAGGGATTCATCTCTCCCGGTATAGGGAGTTGATATCGCACGGTGATCGGTTGGTCATTACCATAAGTCCCTGGCCAGGGCTGATTGAGAATTACTGATAGGATTGATCAGTAGATTCTCGGATGGTGATAGAGCCATACCGACACGACTTGTACGGTTATTAGGGGTCTGACGTCCACCACCTCCCTAGACCATACATGCGATACTCTCAGACGAACAGACCGGACTGCGCGGATATTGTCACAGACAGGCTCAGTAGGATTTCAGATGGGTTACCTCATCAGCTTTCTTATCGACAACTACCTGGGGACCGTTACGTACAGCTAGTGCCGCTTGCGGTCTGTGGTTAAACCCACTGCCAGCGTAGTAGTCGAGTCTTTAGAGTCCCACACAGAGATTTCCCAAACCCAGGCGAAAAGATATAGAGGTCGTATGGTTTTACGACAAAGGTTCGGACGCATACGTGTTTGAACGCACGTACGACATTCAGACAGTTTTTACTAGCCGGCTTTGGTTTAAGCCAGATTCTAGTATCAGGTTATTGGATTTATACAGTCTAAAGTTTTTCCGTGTTTTCACGGATGAGAGGGGCGTTCTCGTAATTTTCCGAGAAGCTTCTAGAAGGATGTGACATAAAGAGAGAGGTGGCATTTTCATTTAATGTTTAAGTGACTCATTGTGAGTGATTCATCATATCATTAATGCATCATTAATTGCTTAATGACTCACATGATGAATCACCCACTTGATTAAATGAAACATGATGAATATTCACTTATTATTCATTTATCTTATATTTCATTATGTTTCATATATATCAAGTGAGAAACTTTTATTCATATATTATTATCATTATCATCTTCTCACTCTCTCTCTTCAAGTTCTCTCTCCTTCACCAAAGCCTAATCCTACCCCTCATGAGTTGAGAACAAGGATTAGGAAAGACTAATTACTCCATAACCTATCTCTACATCATCTTAGCAACTCTATTTAGCAACTAGAGAAACTAAGTAACCTCAAGTTTAGAGGTTATAGCTTGGATTAGGGTTCTCGGGTGGATCGTCTATCACGGGAGAAAGCCGAAGAGGACGTGGAGATCCAAAGAGGCCGTAGACAACATCAAGACGAAGGACTAGAACCGTTTGGTATAATTCCGTCGCATAGTAGATTAAAACTCTAAAGCTTTTGATTAAAACTTGTATAGCAAACGATTCGTACGGTTAATCGATGTTTGATCATAGAACTTGATTGTTATTCATATTTCCGCCTCCCCACAAGTATTGGGGTGTTGAACATCGACTTACACCTATGCTACAATCAGTCAAAGGATTCTTGTTACACAGGTTCTCCATGAAAGACCTGAGTGATGCCAACTACATTCTGGGGATCTAGATCTATCGTGATAGATCTAAGAGGATATTGAGACTTTCACAGTCAAGGTACATCAACACCATATTAAAAGGATTTAGTATGGAAGATTAAAAGCGCGGTAGTCTACCGGCTTGTCACGGAATCACCCTCTCCAAAGAAATGTCTCCCAAGACTGATTTGGAAAGGGTTCGCATGTCGATTATACCCTACGCTTCTGCGGTAGGCTCTATAATATATGCGATGTTGTGTACCAAACCAGATGTTGCTTACGCACTCAGCGTGGTAAGCTGGTATCAGTCAAACCCAGGGAAGAAGCACTGGATAGCAGTAAAGAACATTCTTAAGTACCTGAGAAGGACTAAGGAGATGTTCTTGGTGTATGGCAGAAAAGACCTCCAGATCGAGGCCTTTGCTGACTCCAGCTTCCAGAGTGATAAGGATAACTCCAAGTCCATATCGGGTAATGTCTTTACCCTCAAATAAAGGGGCGGTCTGTTGGAAGAGCTCCAAGCATGACACCGTTGCTGACTCGACGATGGAAGCGGAGTATATCGCCGCTTGTGACGCCGCAAAAGAGGCAGTTTGGATGAGGAAGTTCTTAATTGAACTTTAGGTGGTTCTAACCATTGTTGATCTAATACCGCTGTATTATGACAACAACAGTGCTATAGCTTTAACGAAGGAACCCAGGTCCCATCATAAGTCTAGATATATCTTGAGGCGGTACCACCTGATCAAGGAGATCGTTGATCGCCTGGAGATCGAGGTGAGGAGAGTAGATATGGAGAACAACACTGCAGATCCACTCACAAAGACCATCCCTCAAACACAGTTGGAGAGGCTAATCGAAATGATAGGTCTGCGATATGCCAATACATGGCCTTAGTGAAAGTGGGAGATTGTTAGTGATATATGCCCTAGAGACCATTATTGTATCATACCGGTTTGTATATTACATATTGGAAGCTTGGGATATACACGAATATAGTAACAGTCTTACTCGAAATGGTAGTATGCTACCTGGTTTGTTTCTACCTTAATATGTGCATATGTTTTTAGCATATCGCTTATACATATTGGTAGAGCCCTTAAGATCTTTGCTTGACTACCAGCGTTGTGATGGCAGTCATACTAGTGAAGGTTGGGTAGTCTATAAGCACATCCTTATACAGGTCCCTAGTCGTAGGATTATTGAGACGGAGCATCGATACTCCAGAGTAGACTAGTGTATACGCTTCTCATCCCAGCGGGGGAGATGGTTTGTCCCACAGCCATTGGTACGTCATACTGGAGATAGTATGCAGGTGCTCATTGGGTTATGAGTACACTGGACAGGGCTCATAAGGGACTGCAGGTGGGTATTATACCTATCATCGGGTAGTAGTTCCCAGATGACATGAGTACAGCTTAGTCCGTCGACTTGACACTGCTACTTTGCCTCGAGTGTGTTCCCACAATTCTTTGATTACTACCCTACCACGGATCAAAGGAGTCGTGCAAACAGGTAGTAGTTGGGTGCAATCCCGAAGCACTTGGAGGCAGTGGCGGTTATGTTAGTTATATGTATGCCCTAGAGGACATTATTGTACATGCGATGTATATTGTAGTGGATGCTTGGACATATATAGGGAGGACTTTCTTGCTCGACATGATAGTATGCTATCTGGTTGCACTTTATCTTAATATGTACACTTATTGTCTCTCTATTACATGTTGATAAAGCTCTTAGGATACGTACTTGACTACCAGGATTATGATGCAGATCATACTAGTGGGGACAGGGTAGTTGGTAAGTACATCCTTCAAATGTTCTTAGTCGTGGGAGTATCGAGACAGGGCATCGATACTCCAGAGTAGACTAGCGTATACGCTTCTCAATCCATATGATGGGCGATGGATGATCTCACATCCATTGGTGTTTGATATCAGAGAAGGTATACGGGTGCTCAGTGGAGATTGGGTACACTGGACCGACTCGCCGAGAACTCCTATATGGTATTATACCTATCGTCGGATAGCAGTTCTCTGGTGACACTGGTACAGGTTAATCTGTGGACCCGAGATCGTCATAGTGTCTTGTGTGATTCCCACTGTGCTTTGATTTCCACTATACCACGGTCAAAACATCGTGCAAAAAGGTGGTTTTTGGGTACAGTCCCGAGTCACATGGAAGCAATGAGCGATAGGAGGGGTTTTGTCTCTCCCGGTATTGGGAGTTAATGTTGCGCTCTGCTCGATTGGCCATAACAGGAAATCCCTGGCCAGGATTGCTGAGATTTACTGGTAAGTGTTATCAGTAGTTTCTCAAACCGTTATGGACCTTGCATCGGCATGACTTATCAGGATATTGGGGTCTGACGTTATACCACCCCCAGAATGTGATATGCGACATATTAGACGAAGAGACCGGACTGTACGGTAGTGTTACTGATTGGATTCGCAGGAGTATGAGCAGGCATGCTTGTTAATCTTCTGATCGCTCAATACCCGGGTGGCCGTTACGTTTAGCAGACCGCTTGCAGCTTGTGGGTGTTTGATATAATCATCACCTACTGCCGGCATATTGACGAGTCTTTAGAGTCCTAAACAGAGGTTTCCTGGCTCAAGCGAAACGGAGTAGGAGCACATATGTGATATATGCGGGACCGAGATTAATACTGTATGTGATACCGTATTTTATTCTCGCGATATGTGATATCGGTCAGTTATATATGATATAGCCGGGTTATCAGATCAAGTGTTGATTCGATAAGTTGATTCTTATGATATTAGTCGGTTGTATATAATACAGCCGGATTATTAAATCAAGTGTTGATTTAATAATTTAATGTATAATTATATATATTTGATATATTAATATGCATTAACTAATATTAGCTCACTTAAGATTTCTTTTCTCACTTTGTTTGTGCAAATTGTATATATGTGATATATGCAAGTGTACATAATTATGTGTCATGTTTGATGATACATACAACTTGGGTGTGTGTGTGACTTACACCATGCTAGAGATAATCTAGGGTTTTTAATTTCTTAAGTAATTCAAAAATTAGTTTGATTTAGTCATGGCTAGAAACTTGGAGAAGCTTGCATGGTTCATTGACTAAGTCCACTTGTTTTGTTTTGCATAAGATATTTGTTAACCCAACCAATTATCCTAGCCATGGTTATGTCTCTACAAAGATTAGTATATGATACTAACTCATCTTGGGTTGCTATTCTCTACTTGATAATTTTCATGAGAGATTTCTTCATCTCCTTCCTGAAGCTCACTAGCTTCAATGGAGATGATGGAAATGAGTGAGAAAATTATTTCTAAAATGAGCAAAATTCCTATTTCATCATCCTACTCTACTAGCCATTTAGTTTAGGGTGTTTGCTTCACTAATTCTACAATTAGTGAAGAGGTAGCTTAGGTTAGTGTCTCCTCGACGTAGATCATCTTCGGCCTCGAAGACTTCGAGCAAGCTTGTTCCATACATCTTGTGGAGCCTTTCAAGAGTCCGGGAGTTCATGGATCACAGCGAAGGGACTACTACACGGAGCTATTGAAGTGAAGGACCGGTCTACAAAGGTTGTATTCCTTTTTCACTTCTTTGCAAAGTTTTTTGCATATTGTTTCGTCGGATTTTCTAGTATCGATTCTAGGGTTAGGGTTAGCTAGAACGAAATTTTTTTAAATTGACATGGACGATACCTCCCGAAACCTTGCTGCCGTGCTAGGCAACCCAACAGTAGTATCAGAGACATGCTAGAAAATTAGACGATGTTTGCTAGGATTACGAAACCGAAACTATTCTGAAACACCCGATACGATAACTTAGTTTCTGTCGATTTTAAAAAGTCTTCCAAAAAATTTTTAAACAACTGCAGAATGTTGTATGAGATATAACATGAACAATGTGAAAATTTGAGGCAATTTGACAAAGTTTTGGCCGTCCACATAGGCACAAAAACTGGCGTGCTCGGTTTTTCCAGGGAGTCTGGGCTTCAAATTTGCACTGTGTTCCAGTCTCTGGGTTTTGGTGTTTCAGGTGTTGTTTGTTTTTGCTAAATTTGCATGTGATGTTAACTTTCTGCAAAAGCAATTCGGAGTGTTTCGTAATCGTAATTCTAACATGTATTCGGGTTATATAGACGGCGTTAAAAAGTTCGTACGGATATCAATAACCCAATTTTTCCCTCGCCGAAATTTTCCAAGAGTTTGATTTTTCCGAGTTTAAAATTTTCAGAAAATCTTGCAAGCGATTCTGTGGACCCTCTAGAAGAATGAAACCCTAACTCGATTCTGTGACCGTCAGAACCGCCATCAAACACTAGGGTTTGTGGTAGTTCGGCGGTGCCACAGGTGAGGCATTGGTTGACCCTTCTACGGCTGGTTCATAGGAGCATTGGCAGTTTTTGGGTGCTTGGTTATTCGATCGAAAAGTTTAACTTCGTCTAGCTATCTGTGATTGTGATACAATATTTGGAATCCACAAAAGTAGTTATGTGATAACTAGTTTGAATTTTATAAATCTAGCAGTTTAGTCTCATTTGATCGGTTGCCACGGAATTTTGATGTGGATCAAAAGTCCGTCGCAATTACGTAGTGTACGCGGATACTCGCCGGGTTACCTTAATAGATAGCCACGCCACATAGCCCCGACCAAGTGACTGTAGGAAAACCCCGTCGCCAAAAGCATTCGTTCGGGTGCTCGCGGCTGTGGTGTTCCGCCTTAGTGCACTTTGTCGACGGTATTGGGAGGTGCGGCCGTCTGCTAAAGTTTCCGACGAGCATTCGATCTGGTTATCGGGAATCTTGTTGAATTACCCGACTGGTTATTGGAAAGTGTTTTCAATATCGAGACTAAAATGCGGGGTTTATAATTGTTAGGCATGTGATGTCTAAGGAATTCATTTTGTTAGGCATGAAATCCAAAGTATGTGATACATTGGGTTTGATGTCTAAGGTGGTTGCGGATTCCAATTGTTGTAGTTTTTCACTTTCTTTTCTGTGACCGTTAGTGTAATATATGGTTTATCGCCGGTTTCGTTGCTATATGTCAATGACAATTGGGATACACATATTTACTTACGTTGATGACTTGTGATGCTATGTGTTGCTGTGATATGTTATATTGGATCGTCGTTTTTTGAATAGCCGGGGGTTTTTATGTGAGATGAGAGTTTTTCATTTTCATTTGTATGTAATATTCTTTTATTGGGGCACTTCCGGATTGAGAATGATGTCACCATTGATGTATATTATTTACTTTTCCGCATTAGGATAGACCCAAGGCGGGGAGCACAAGTAACCGGGTTCTAGGGTCCAGTGGGAGACCATCTCGAGGAGTCGAGACCGGGTCTCCTAACTCTAGAATTAGTAGGGTTGCTTGCCGCTCTCGTAGGGGTCTAGGGATGTGAGTTTGGCTATTCATCACGACCGTGGAACCTGCGTTTTTATTGGCTTAAATAAAACACGGAATTCCTAGTATATCCAATATTTCATATGTGATTCTTCTGCTGCTGATATTTTGTGATGTGATCACTTGATATGTTCTGAGACGAATGCCTATATTATATGTATGATATATAATAATTATTGCTTCTTTCGTTTCTTATGTGATGCTTAGGAAGCATAATTTGATGGGACTTCATTAATGAGATTAATGAAAAATTAAAGAAACCTAAAGATGTTGTAGAAACTTGTTTAAAAACTGGTAGCTCTAGTTCTTGCTTTGCATAGCGGTATTCCTTGTAGAATATCCAGCACCTTATTCGATAAGGAAAGAGTCAAGATCTCTTCACCGGGAGTGACCTCTTTAGCGAAACTAGCAGATACTACAACCCACTCGGTTTGTCTTTTGATTGCTTCTATAGTTTTTGCTTTGCATAGTGGTATTTGTGAAATATCCTGCACCTTATTCAATAAGGAAAGAGCCAAGATCCTTTCACCGGGAGTGACCTTTTTAGCTAAACTAGTAAAAGTCTCAAAAACACTCCTTTTAAAATCACTCGATTCTACAACGAGATCAAGTTCATTACGCAAAAGGTTTTCTTAAAAACCTGTCGTAGCCCTCTGTCATTTCAGATAAGTAGTATTTAGTATTCGTGCTGCGTTTGTTGGCCTTTGTCAAGGCGTAGTGTGCGGTAGCTGACTAGTGCTTATCTGCTTAAGCATATGATGCGATTGGATTAGGATAGTCGTGTGACCTTGTTGGCCTTTGTCAAGGGTCGTGCGGATGTGTTTAATTCAATCAGGAGATGACGGGTTGAACTTGACTAGCATCCTATGGTTTGTTGGCCTTTGTCAAGGTCATAGGAGGTTAGGGGCAAAATATTATCGGGAATTTCAAGTCTTGAAATTTTTAATGAGATTGCATACCTTCTATGAGATAGTTGGATCCTGATACCCACTGCGAGTAAGAGTTACTCCTGGGAGAGTTTTACACATTACAATTAGCCGATCAAGTAGGTGTCTAGAAAGGTGTTAACGGGGTTACGCCCATGGGAAAACGAGGTTTATTTTAATTAGGTCCGTGCGAAAGCACGAGGAACCTCCCTCAAAATACCAACACTGGCCTGGCCGAAAGTTGGCGAACTTGTAGGGTGTAATTAATCCCGGCTAGTCTTACCTTTTAGTGTTTGTAGGAAGATTTGACTAAAACAGTGGGAGCCATGCTGATTAGATAAAATAATAACCAATCTAATCCTGCAAGAGCGCACGCAGAGTGTTTTCTTCTCTCTCTCTCCTGGTAGCGACCATGTCACTCCTTAGTCAAGATAATAATATGGATGCATTGACCAAACCTACTTAATCTACTGATCTAGGGAACGTTGGTTCCGCTCTATCTTATAACTATTATAAGTCCGAACAGGAAATAGGGGAATATCCAGATTTCCACGCGACCCAATCGAAGAATGAGCATATTGATGCATATTCTTCGGGTGCGTTCATTACCAAGAACTGTTTCTCAGTATCCTCTACGTCCTAGGTATGAGATACCGGATTTGGATCCCATATATGTAATCTGTTACATGGGCTAAAGACAGGTAGAGAACTGAGAATAGGTGATAGTTCTCTAGTGTAGAGAAGGATGCAATTGTTGCAGCCAAATTAGTTGGCAGATATCACCTTGTATTACCAAATGGTAAATACATTGATTCTGAACAAATGTTATTAGATAAAGAACCAGATAAACAACATTACATCAGTTTCTTTATTCAGTTAAAGAAGGATATAATTTTGTATTAGAGGACAATGTTGAGAACATTTTCCTTAATCAAGAGTTGATTGGATCAGGCACGTTATATAATAGCATACACGTTCTAAATCAAAACACGGTTCAAAGTATCTAGAACACACACAAGAGGAGTAGTTCAGAAATGAACGAATCCTTCTTGTGGCATTGTAGACTAGGTCATTTCAATTCGACACGACCAGCTAAGTTACATAAGAACGAATATGAGAATCTGTTCGAATTTTCATCTTATGATACTTTCCAGTCTTGTCTCAAAGGTAAAATGACCGATACTCCATTTACTGGAAACAGAGAAAGAGTTAGTGAACTCTTGGGACGCATACATGATGATGTATACGGCCCTATGTCTACAAATGCCAAGGTTGGTTCTTGGTACTTCATTACATTCATCGACTATCTCTCAAGATTCATACATATATTCCTGTTGAAACATGAGTCTGAAACTTTTGAGAAATTCAACGAATGTAAGCTTGAAGTTGAGAACCAGACAGGTGGAAGTATTAAAGTCCTTCGATGTGATCGAGGAGGAGAATATTTGGGCATGGAGTTCCTGGATAATTTAAAGGAGAATGTGATTCTCTCTCAGCTTACTCCTTCGAGTACACCACAGCACAACGGCGTATCGGGGTGGAGGTATCACACCATATGAGATATAGTGCGCTCTATGATGAGTACTGCTGAGTTACCTATTTTCTTTTGGGTGTTATGCACTTGAGAAGCTCCATACCTATTGAATGAGGTTCCATCCAAATCAGGGCCTACCACTACATATGAGATATGGTGTTGGAAGAGACCATGTCTTAAACGAGTTAAGATATGGGGTTGTCCTGTTAGTTATATGTATGCCCTAGAGGCCATTACTGTACATAGGATGTATATTGTAGTGGATGCTGGGATATATATAGGGAGGACTTTCTTGCTCGACATGATAGTATGCTATCTGGTTGAACTTTACCTTAACGTGTATACTGATTGTCTCTCTGTTACATGTTGGTAAAGCCCTTAGGATGTGTGCTTGACTACCTGGACTATGATGCGGATCATACTAGTGGGGACATGGTAGTCCATAAGTACATCCTTCAAAGTCCCTAGTCGTGGGTGTATCGAGACTGGGCATCGATATACCAGAGTAGACTAGCGTGTACCTTCTCGACCCATACAGATGGGCGATGGATGATCCCATATCCATTGGTGTTTGACATCAGAGATGATATACGGGTGCTCAGTAGAGACTGGGTACACTGGACGGACTCGCCGAGAACTCCCAGATGGTATTATACCTCACGTCAGATGGCAGTTCTCTGGTGACACTGGTACAGAGTAGTCTGTTGACCCGAGATCGTCATAGAGTCTCGTGTGGTTCCCACTGTGCTTTGATTTCCATCTTACCACGTCCAAGAGGACGTGCAAAACGGTGGTTTTTGGGTACAGTCCCGAGTCACATGGAGGCAATGAGCGATAGGAGGGGATTCGTCTCTCCCGGTATAGGGGGTTGATGTTGTGCTGTGTTCGATTGGCTATAACAGGAAATCCCTGGCCAGGGTTTCTGAGATTTACTGGTAAGTGTTACCAGTAGTATCTCAAATTGTTATAGACCTCATATCGATACGACTTATCGAGCTATTGGGGTCTGACGTTTACCACCCCTAGGCAAGATATGCGACATATCAGACGATCAGACCGGACTGTACGGTAGTGTTACTGGTCGGATTCACTGGAGTGTGAGCGGGCTTGCTCGTCGATCTTCAGATCGCTCAATATCCGGGTGGCCGTTACGTTTAGCAGACCGCTTGCGGCTTGTGGATGTTTGATATGATCATCATCTGCTGCCGGCGTATTGACGAGTCTTTAGAGTCCTACACAGAGGTTTCCTGGCTCAAGCGAAACGAAATAGGAGCGCATATGAGATATGTGCGGGACCGAGAATAATGCGTGTATGTGATACCGTATTCCATTCTCGCGATGAATGTATCGATTAGGTTATATGCGATATACCCTAGTTATCGAATCAAAGGTTGATTCGATAAGCCGATACATAGGATACTAGTCGGTTATATGCGATATGACCGGATCGTTAAATCAAGTGTTGATTTAATGATTTAATGTATAATTATATATTTGATATATTACTTTGCATTAACTAGTATTGGTTCACTTTAAGATGGATTTTCTCACTCGGGTGTGCGCATTGCATATGCGATATGATTTTTGTGCACTTAATTGTATCATGTTTGATGATACATGCCTTATGGTTAAGTGTTAAGAATTAAACTATAGTTAAGTGGGTGATTAGGGTTTTTGATTACATGTTTACTTGTGTTTTGTGTAAAGTTTAAACCATGGTTATGTAATGGTTAGGGTTTACATTTTCATATCTATTTATTTATTCATTTATCTTTTTGGAAAAAGAAAAGGCAAAATGAGGAAAATGGTTGCTTTCTTTTGTTCATGAAGCTTCATGAAGACTTTGACCAAGTGACCATTTTGTCTCATGCTTAACCCTAACCATCCCATTAACCATGATTTATTCTCTACACTTGACCATGGTTCAATTATGATAAGTATTCTTTTTACTTTTCATTTTAATTTAACTTATCATCTTCTTGCTTTCTTCTTCTTCTTCATTTCAAGAAGAAAAGCTTGACTACATCAATGGTGGATTGATGAAATGAGTGAGAAATCCAAAACTAAAGTCTACCCATTTCCTATTTCTTCATCCTCTACCTCTTGCCAAGTAGTAGAGTGTGTTTTCTTCACAAGTTTCATGACTTGGTGAAGTGAGAGCTTGATCTTGCGATGCTTCGACGTAAATCATCTTCGGCATGGACATCAACGACCTAGCTTACCCATTCTCCGACGAAGCCGACGCTAGAGCCCGGATTTGATTTGGACAGCGGAGAGGACCTCATCTCGGAGCCGTGGAGGTGGAGGACCGGATCTACAAAGGTTGTATTTGTTAGTGTATATGCCCTAGAGGCCATTACTGTATCATACTAGTTTGTATATTACTTAATGGATGCTTGGGATATTCACCTTGTATATACAATCTTGCTCAAAATAGTAGTATGCTACTTGGTTTGTTTCTACTTCAATGTGTACATGTGTTTATTTTTGTATATCGCCTATACACATTAGTAGAGCCCTTAGGATCTTTGCTTGATTACCAGCGATGTGATGGCCGTCACACTAGTAGGGCTGGGTAATCTATAAGCACATCCTTATGCAGGTCCCTGGTCGCAGGACTATCGAGACAGGGCATCGATACTCCGGAGTAGACCAGCGCATGCGCTTCTCATCCCAGTGTGGGAGACGGTCTGTCCCACAGCCGTCAGTACGTCGTACTTGAGATAGTATGCGGGTGCTCGTTAGGTTACGGGTACACTGGACAGGACTCGTCGGGAACTGACTAGTTGGTATTATACCTATCGTCAGTTATCAGTTCCCAGGTGACATGAGTACAGCTTAGTCCGCTGACTTGACATTGTCACTCCGCCTCGAGTGTGTTCCCACTGTACTTTGATCACTACCCTACCACGGCTCAAAGGAGTCGTGCAAACAGGTAGTGGTTGGGTGCAGTCCCGAAGCATTTGGAGGCAGTGACGGTTAGACAGGATTCGTCTCTCCCGGTATTGGGGGTTGACATCGCGCTGTGTCTAGGAGAGCCATTACACGAGTAGTCCCTGTCCAGGGCAAACGAGATATACTGGTAGGTTTCCAGTGTTATCTCAGGGTGTTTTGGGCTTCGCTCCGGCACGACTTGTACCGCTATTGGGGGACTGACGTTTACCGCCCCCTAGGCCCGCCATGCGATGTATCAGACGAACAGACCGGACTGTACGGAGAATGTCACACTCAGGCTCAGTAGGAGTTCAGATGGGTTTCGCCTCGTCGGTCTTCTTGTCGGCATTACCTGGGGACCGTTACGCACAGCTAGTGCCGCTTGCGGTCTGTGGTTAAACCCACTGCCAGCGTAGTGTCGAGTCTTTAGAGTCCCACACAGAAAGCTTTTCGGCTTTAGGCAAAAGAGTAGAGGTCGCATGGTATTGCGACAGGTCGCATGGTTTTGCGACAGGGTTCGGTCACATCCGTGCACTTGTGCACGTACAGTGTCCGGACAGTTCACACTAGCGGGCTTTGGTTTAGGCCAGATCCTAGTGTACCTTATGGGATTGGATTTATCCAGTTTGCATTCGTGTTCCTCGGAACGCGGATGCGGGTGTGTATGCACAGTTGACAGGGAGGCAGAGGCAGCGGATTCTCATTAGGGTTGTTGACAGTTGACCGTTGACTATTTGACTTTATGCTCAACCCTAATGAGAATATGATATGTGATTAACTATTATATTAATTAAGTATTATGGTGATATGGTTGTTGACTTGTTGACTTTTGTTGACTTGTTGACTTTGTTGACTTGTTGACTTTTGTTGACTTGTTGACCGGTTGACTAGGCTTGACTAGTTGACCATCATGATAACCATAGCCATCATTTCATGGCAAAGACTTTTGTTTACTTGCTCATTTGTGTAAAATGAGTGCATGAAATGATATGGTTGTGGTTGCTTCTAACCATCACATAAGACTTTTGTTAATATGATGAGTTATCATTGCTTTGGATTATGAGAGGGTGAGAGACAAAATACTTGCTCATTATTTCTTGCTCATTCTCTCTCTTGTTCTTGAGCTCTCCTCTTGCTCTCACCCTCAACCTCTTGCTCCCTCTCTTGATCTATGGTTCTCTTGTCTCATGAGTTAAGAATCAAGAACCATAGATAAAATCCCATTCTATTTCCTCTCTACTCATTCTAGTTCACTAGGTTTAGCAAACCAAGTGAACTAGTTTCTTCAAAGAACGAAGAAGGAGCTAAAGGTTGGAGCTTTCAAGTGGATCTATCTTCGGCGTACGGAGACGACGAGAAGGAGCCATCGGACCACCATCGGAGCTTGAAGCGAAGGAGTTCAAGTTTAGGTATAACCATCTCCATCCGAGTAGCTAACTCTCTTTAGATAAGTTTGCTAGTTTTAGTTTAGTCAAAGATCCCGACTTTGCTTAGTCCATGTTGCCCCTTGCGCTAAAAATTTGATTTTTATACCGTTTCCGCCTCCCCGTAAGAACCGGGGGTCGCAACGTGGACTTACAGTGGTATCAGAGCCTAACTAAACTTAAACTAGCTTGGTAGTAAAGTGTAACGAAGTTCGGAACCGAAAAAATCCAAAAACCTAACTTTTACAAAACCTGAGTTTCTGTTGAAATTTTTTCTGGTCAAAATGAAAAACTTTATACTCCTAAATTCGGCTCAGGGTTTTGTGTGAACACCCATGAAAAACGGTCCACTGTTTCCTTCAAACCGCCGCGCTTCCGCCGCACGAGGTAGGCATCTGCCGCGGAAGCGCCGCGGTTTGTCGTCTTCTCTGCATCGTTTTTCGTGCAGTGTGTGTCTGTGTTGGTTTTGGGATTTTTGAAATATATTATATGTGCCCAGATTTTCCAGAAAAGAAATTTCCTTTTGGGGTCCTATAATTCCGTATTTTTCCGAACTTCACTGCACTTTGACTATGATGGTTATATCTGTGATGTTTGCATGTATTGAACGTCGGCTAATCTCTATAAGTCGATTGGTCGGGGTTATACATGATCTGTAATGTGCTGGAATGTGTATATAAATATGTTGGATTGTCGCGGGTGAATAGCCGGGGGTTGTGAGACGAGAGTTTTCTTTTCTTGCAATTCATGTAAATTTGTAAATTGATGTAATAATTATTTGTATGGCCGCACAACCGGGTCGGGGTTGTAGCCGTCATTGTATAATTTCCTTTTACTGTTTTTGCTCCTAGGATAGACCCATGGAGGGGTGCACAAACTACCGGGTATGCCGAAGTGTCGAGTGGCCTACTCATGGAGATGAGGGAGGTTGCTACGCTTCGGGTACTTGGCGGGTAGTTTGCCGCACCCGTAGGGGTCTTGGGTGGGGTTTTGGCTATTCACCGCGACCGTGTAATCTGTTTTTGTTACAGGCTCGTACAAATTACAGATTCCTAGTATATCCAATGTATTTATCTGTGATCTGAAATGTTTATCATTGCAGTATATCTATATATGATATTATTTAGGCGTTGCTTATGTTTTACAGACGCGCTAGCCCAGCCCCCGCTCTGTCGTTAGTTAAGTAACCTAACGGGTAATGACGGGGCCCCGTGGCGAATGCGAATGGCATAAGCGTACGTCATATTTTGGTTGTTTTCTGCAATGGTAGGATTAAATGATGGGACGCATTAAAAGAACTAATGCAAGAATATCACGCATTAAAAGAACTAATGCAAGATAATAAACCAAGTTAAAGTCGTTGGAACACTTTCGAAAAACCACTCGGTTCTTTTCAAAACAAACTTTTAAATGCGGAGCTTGAGCCACTCTTTTTAAAAGCTATCTCGTTCCATCGACCAAATCAAGTTCACTACGTTCACGGTTTTGCCAAAACCATCAATAGCCCTCCGTCGTTTCACATGAATAGTCAATAGTATTCAAGCTGTGTATGTTGGCCAAAGTCAAGGCACAGTGATTGGTAGCTATTGGGTGTTCATGTGTAGCATAGATAGATGCGTTGGTTTGGGACAGTCGTACTGCCATTTTGGCCAAAGTCAAGGGTAGGTACGGATGGATCCAAATTAACCTGGATAATGACGGGTAGAACTTGACATGTGACTTATGATATTTTGGCCAAAGTCAAGGTCATAAGAGCATGGGGCAAAAATCCACATCGGGAGTTTCATAAGTACTGAAACTTGCTAGATTTGCATACCATTTGGAGTGTGATGATTCTGGTAGGATTCCTTCAGTTTCGTCACGCGATGATATTTGGATCCCGATCCTACTGTGAGTATATGCTACTCCTCGGGAAATTTCTCACTTAACGATCAATGCTATAAACCTAGTAGGTGCCTAGAAAGGTGTTAGCGGGGCTACGCCCCCAGGGAAAAGAGGTTATTTAATTATGGAACTTCGCGAAAGCGTTGGAAAACCTCCCTCGAAGTACCGACACCGGCCTGGCTGAACGGTTAAGCAAGTATTGTACGGTGGGATTGATCCTGACTAATTCTTCCTTTATGGTTTGAGAAGGGATTCGAGAAACAGTGGGAGCCATCCTGTTTAGACAAACTAAAAACCACTCTAAACTTGCAAGAGCATCATGCTGAGTGTTTCTTCTTCTCTCTCCTAATTGCAGCGACCAATCAACATGACTGGACTTAAGTTACTCCTAGATAAAAACAAACTGACAGGGCCAAACTACAAAGATTGGCTCAGGAATGTCAAGATAGCAATCACTTATGACAAGCTGGGGTATCTTCTTACCACCAAAGCTCCCCCTGTCCCTGGTCCAACTTCCAGCGTCGCGGATAAGGAAATCCGCAATACTTGGGAGATTGATAGCGCGAAGGCCAAGTGCCTCCTGCTTGCCTCGATGGACAACGAACATCAGAGGAGGCATGAGAATATGTACATGGAGTCCATATTGCTTCATACAAAAGAACTGTATGGAGAGCAATCACGTATCGCAAGATACGAAGCGTCGAAAAAGTTATTTTCGACAAGAATGGCCGTCGGATCATCAGTAGCCGAGCACGTGCTAAAGATGATCGGCTACATTGAGGAGCTCGCTGACCTAGGGATCACATTAGAGAGTGAGCTATATACGGATATAGTTCTCCAGTCCCTTCCTTCCACTTACGCCCAGTTCATACTGAACTTCAACCTACAAGAAAAAGAGGTTGAACTTTCAGAGCTCCTCAACATGCTGAGGAGCGCAGAGGGCACCCTACAGAAAGGTAGGGATACATCCACTTTGTTTGTAGGAGGATCATCTTCTTCTAGGTCCAAGCCGAAAGCCAAGGGAAAGAAGAAGAAGGCCCCCGCCAAACCAAGGGGCGGTGTTAGTAAAGTGGATACGAAGGGAAAAGGTAAAGCAATAAAGATAGCAGGGAAGCTTGTGGATAAGGAAGAATGCTTCTATTGTCATAAGAGAGGACACTGGAAGAATGATTGCAGGGCCTGGAAGGCCAGAACACAGGAATTGAAGCAGGTTGCAGCTTCAGCTTCAGGTGTGTATGTTATTGAAAACTGTCTTTCAATAAACTCTACTTCCTGGGTATTGGATACCGGATCAGGATCTCATATCTGTAATTCTTTGCAGGCGTTGAGAAACCGTAGGGTTTTGAAGGCAGGTGACATGACCCTCAGAGTTGCGAACGGAGCTAGCATGGATGCTAAAGCCGTGGGGGACTATCACCTGGGAATGTCAGATGGACATGTTTTGGTTTTGCGTAATTACTTTTTTGTACCCAACGCAACTTGTAATATCATTTCTGTATCTTTAGTTTCTAAAGAAGGTTATGAATTTGCGTTTGTAAGCAATGTTGTAAACATTCACCTTAATCAAGTTTTGATTGGGTCAGGTACTTTGAGTAATGGTATATACGTGTTAAACCAACCACAGATTTTTAATGTCCAGAATACACACAAAAGAAAGTCTCCAGAAATAAATCAGACTTTCTTATGGCATTGTAGATTGGGTCACATCAATGAGAGAAGGTTGACGAAGTTACATACAGAAGGGTATTTGAATGCGTTCGAATATCAGTCGTATGCCACTTGTCAATCCTGTCTCAAAGGAAAGATGACAAAGACTCCGTTTACTGGACATGGAGTAAGAGCGAGCGAGCTCTTAGGACTCGTACACAGTGACGTGTGCGGTCCAATGTCTACATATGCCCGAAGCGGACATTCTTACTTCATTACTTTTACGGATGACTTCTCAAGGTACGGTTATGTCTTCTTAATGAAACATAAGTCCGAGGCCTTTGGAAAATTCCAGGAGTATAAGAATGAAGTAGAGAAACAGACCGGCAAAAGTATTAAGATTCTAAGATCGGATCGAGGAGGAGAATACTTAAGTGCCGAGTTCCTGGACTATCTAAAAGAGAACGGAATTCTCTCTCAGCTTACTCCTCCATACACCCCGCAACATAACGGTGTATCGGAGAGACGGAACCGCACCCTATTGGATATGGTGCGGTCCATGATGAGTAACGCTGAGTTGCCGCGATCATTCTGGGGATATGCGCTAGAATCAGCCGCATACCTTTTGAACCGAGTTCCCACTAAGACTGTGCCTACTACGCCATTTGAGATGTGGTGTGGGAAGAGACCCCATCTTAATCACATTAAGATATGGGGAAGTCCAGCTTTTGTCAAAAAGCAGCATGCGGACAAGCTCGAGGCACGCTCAGTACTGTGCAAGTTTGTGGGATATCCAAAGAATTCCAAGGGATATTTCTTCTACTGTGAAGAGGAACAAAAAGTTCTTGTTTCTCGTCATGCCCACTTTCTAGAACACCAGTTCATAGAAAAAGAAATAAGTGGGAGCGCAGTAGAACTGGAAGAAATTCCAGAACCACGGACTATTACTGAAAGTTTAGTGGAACCAGAGGGTTCGGAAGAACAGGACATTCCTACGCCGCTCCGCAGGAGTAGTAGGCAGACTCATCCGCCCGAGAGATACTACGGTTTTCTCGTAGACGGGGATAGAGAGGATTGCATCATAGACTATGATGAGCCTACTAGCTTCCAGCAGGCCGTTCAGAGCGTTGACTCGGTGAAATGGCTGGATGCAATGCGGACCGAAATGGAGTCCATGTACACCAACAAGGTATGGACGTTGGACATTGCTCCAGACGGGGTAAAACCCGTAGGATGCAAGTGGATCTTCAAAAGGAAGATTGGTGTAGATGGACAGGTTGAGACCTATAAAGCTAGGCTGGTAGCAAAGGGTTTCCGTCAAAGACCTGGCTTGGACTATGACGAAACCTTTTCTCCAGTAGCCATGCTGAAATCCATTCGGATCCTTCTTGCCATTGCTGCCTTCCACGATTATGAGATCTGGCAAATGGACGTAAAGACAGCTTTTCTAAATGGAAATTTAGAGGAGTGTGTCTATATGGACCAACCAGAGGGTTTCATTCAGAGTGGGAGCAGCGGAAAGGTGTGCAAGTTGCTTAAGTCCATCTATGGACTAAAGCAGGCATCGCGGAGTTGGAACATCTGCTTTGATGAGACGGTCAAAGAATTTGGCTTTATCAAAAATCCAGATGAAACATGCATCTATAGTAGATTTGTAGCGAGAACTGTAGTATTCCTCGTTTTATACGTGGATGACATTCTCTTAATAGGAAATGACATTCCTATGCTACAATCTGTCAAGGGGTTCTTGTCACACAGGTTCTCCATGAAAGACCTGGGTGATGCCTCATACATTCTGGGTATCCGGATCTACCGTGACAGATCCAAGAGGATATTAGGACTTTCACAGTCCAGGTACATCGACACCATACTGAAAAGATTCAGTATGGAAGATTCAAAGCGCGGTAACCTACCGGCTTGTCACGGGATCACCCTCTCTAAAGAGATGTCTCCCAAGACTGATTTGGAGAGGGATCGCATGTCTATTATACCCTACGCTTCTGCGGTAGGCTCTATAATGTATGCGATGTTGTGTACCAGACCGGATGTAGCTTATGCACTGAGTGTGGTAAGCCGGTATCAGTCTAACCCTGGGGAGAAACACTGGATAGCGGTAAAGAACATTCTCAAGTACCTGAGAAGGACTAAGGAGATGTTCTTGGTGTATGGCGGAAAAGACCTCCAGATCGAGGCCTTTGCTGACTCCAGCTTCCAGAGTGACAAGGATGATTCCAAGTCCATGTCGGGTTTTGTCTTTACCCTCAATGGAGGGGCGGTGTGTTGGAAGAGTTCCAAACAGGAAACCGTTGCAGACTCGACGATGGAAGCGGAATACATCGCTGCATCTGATGCCGCAAAAGAAGCTGTCTGGATGAGGAAGTTCTTGAAAGAACTTCAGGTGGTTCCGTCCATTGTTGATCCAATACCTCTGTATTGCGACAACAACGGGGCTATAGCTTTAGCGAAGGAACCAAGGTCCCATCAGAAATCCAGGCACATCTTGAGGCGGTATCACCTGATCAGGGAGATCGTGGATCGCCAGGAGATCGAGGTTTGGAGAGTCGCTTCAGAAGACAACACTGCAGATCCATTCACCAAGGCCTTGCCCCAGACTCAGTTCGAGCGGCTGATCGAGATGATAGGTCTTCGATACGCCAGTACATGGCCTTAGTGCAAGTGGGAGATTGTTAGTGTATATGCCCTAGAGGCCATTACTGTATCATACTAGTTTGTATATTACTTAATGGATGCTTGGGATATTCACCTTATATATACAATCTTGCTCAAAATAGTAGTATGCTACTTTGTTTGTTTCTACTTCAATGTGTACATGTGTTTATTTTTGTATATCGCCTATACACATTAGTAGAGCCCTTAGGATCTTTGCTTGATTACCAGCGATGTGATGGCCGTCACACTAGTGGGGCTGGGTAATCTATAAGCACATCCTTATGCAGGTCCCTGGTCGCAGGACTATCGAGACAGGGCATCGATACTCCGGAGTAGACCAGCGCATGCGCTTCTCATCCCAGTGTGGGAGACGGTCTGTCCCACAGCCGTCAGTACGTCGTACTTGAGATAGTATGCGGGTGCTCGTTAGGTTACGGGTACACTGGACAGGACTCGTCGGGAACTGACTAGTTGGTATTATACCTATCGTCAGTTATCAGTTCCCAGGTGACATGAGTACAGCTTAGTCCGCTGACTTGACACTGTCACTCCGCCTCGAGTGTGTTCCCACTGTACTTTGATCACTACCCTACCACGGCTCAAAGGAGTCGTGCAAACAGGTAGTGGTTGGGTGCAGTCCCGAAGCATTTGGAGGCAGTGACGGTTAGACAGGATTCGTCTCTCCCGGTATTGGGGGTTGACATCAGGCTGTGTCTAGGAGAGCCATTACACGAGTAGTCCCTGGCCAGGGCAAACGAGATATACTGGTAGGTTTCCAGTGTTATCTCAGGGTGTTTTGGGCTTCGCTCCGGCACGACTTGTACCGCTATTGGGGGACTGACGTTTACCGCCCCCTAGGCCCGCCATGCGATGTATCAAACGAACAGACCGGACTGTACGGAGAATGTCACACTCAGGCTCAGTAGGAGTTCAGATGGGTTTCGCCTCGTCGGTCTTCTTGTCGGCATTACCTGGAGACCGTTACGCACAGCTAGTGCCGCTTGCGGTCTGTGGTTAAACCCACTGCCAGCGTAGTGTCGAGTCTTTAGAGTCCCACACAGAAAGCTTTTCGCCTTTAGGAAAAAGAGTAGAGGTCGCATGGTATTGCGACAGGTCGCATGGTTTTGCGACAGGGTTCGGTCACATCCGTGCACTTGTGCACGTACAGTGTCCGGACAGTTCACACTAGCGGGCTTTGGTTTAGGCCAGATCCTAGTATACCTTATGGGATTGGATTTATCCAGTTTGCATTCGTGTTCCTCGGAACGCAGATGCGGGTGTGTATGCACAGTTGACAGGGAGGCAGAGGCAGCGGATTCTCATTAGGGTTGTTGACAGTTGACCGTTGACTATTTGACTTTATGCTCAACCCTAATGAGAATATGATATGTGATTAACTATTATATTAATTAAGTATTATGGTGATATGGTTGTTGACTTGTTGACTTTTGTTGACTTGTTGACTTTGTTGACTTGTTGACTTTTGTTGACTTGTTGACCGGTTGACTAGGCTTGACTAGTTGACCATCATGATAACCATAGCCATCATTTCATGGCAAAGACTTTTGTTTACTTGCTCATTTGTGTAAAATGAGTGCATGAAATGATATGGTTGTGGTTGCTTCTAACCATCACATAAGACTTTTGTTAATATGATGAGTTATCATTGCTTTGGATTATGAGAGGGTGAGAGACAAAATACTTGCTCATTATTTCTTGCTCATTCTCTCTCTTGTTCTTGAGCTCTCCTCTTGCTCTCACCCTCAACCTCTTGCTCCCTCTCTTGATCTATGGTTCTCTTGTCTCATGAGTTAAGAATCAAGAACCATAGATAAAATCCCATTCTATTTCCTCTCTACTCATTCTAGTTCACTAGGTTTAGCAAACCAAATGAACTAGTTTCTTCAAAGAACGAAGAAGGAGCTAAAGGTTGGAGCTTTCAAGTGGATCTATCTTCGGCGTACGGAGACGACGAGAAGGAGCCATCGGACCACCATCGGAGCTTGAAGCGAAGGAGTTCAAGTTTAGGTATAACCATCTCCATCCGAGTAGCTAACTCTCTTTAGATAAGTTTGCTAGTTTTAGTTTAGTCAAAGATCCCGACTTTGCTTAGTCCATGTTGCCCCTTGCGCTAAAAATTTGATTTTTATACCGTTTCCGCCTCCCCGTAAGAACCGGGGGTCGCAACGTGGACTTACAGTATTTCCGTATCTCTTAGTTAATTGTTAACTAGTTAGCTTTTTCGCCTAGTTTTCTAGCAAACGATCCGTAGTCGGGTCTCTCGGCACCCGTAAATTTTTATATTGGCATGTTCGATGCCTTGTGAGACCTTCATAGGGTGCCTAGGAACCCTACAGTGGTATCAGAGCCTAGCTAGAGCCTTAGGCGAAGTCCGGACGGAGTTTGAAATCCGAACGAACCCGAAACCCATATTCAAAAATGCTCTCTGTCCAGATTTTAAAATTGTGGATTTTTCAAGATTAAAAATATCCAGAAAATCAAGCAGGGTTTGTTATGAATTACTGTGAAATACGAGGGTAGAATTTTCCACCGCGGAACCGCGGCACGTGCTATGCATGGTGCGGCGGTTCCGCGGCCGTACTGTTCCATTGTTTAGTGATTTCTGCACAGTAATTCCTAATTCTGAGTGCTGTATTTTCTGGGATATTTTAACTTTTACTACACAGTTGAACATTCTGGAGTATTGGGAATCAAAGATTCGATCAGGGTTTCAAATTTTGTCTGTGTGGCTTTCCGGATAAATTTTAGAATATGTTAAAAAGTTCGACCGGATATAAATACCCAATTTTTCCCCTGTCGGGAAATTTCCAAGTGTTGGATTTTTCCGTAGTTTAACGATGTTCTAAGTAGTGCAAGTAACGCGATGGTCCCTCTAGAAGACAACAAACCTTAACTCGATTATGTGACCGTCTTGAACTGCCCTTTGAACCTTCGGGTTTGGGGTAGTACGGCGTGCCACATGTGAGGCGTTGGCTTGACCCTTCTACGGCTGGACCGTTGCTACTGAGGCACGAACTGAATGTTGTTAGACTTATTTCATGTGTTGATCTGTATCGGGAAAACTTGGGTGTTCGATTGTTCGATCGGAAAGTTTGACATTTTCTATTTATCCGGAATGGGATACAATAATTGGAATTCACAAGTAGTTATGTGATAACTAAATGAATGTTATAAACGTAGCAGTTTAGTCTCACTTGATCGGTTGCCACGGAATTTTGATGTGATTAAAAGTCCGTCGCAATCACGTAGCGTACGCGGATACTCGCCGGGTAAACTTAATAGACAGCCTCACTCCATAGCCCCGACCAAGTGACTGTAGGAGAACCCCGTCGCCGAAAGCATCCGTCCGGGTGCTCGCGGTAGCGGTGTTCCGCCTTGGTGTACTTCGTCGACGGCATCGGGGGTGCGGCCGCCTACTAAAGTTTGCGACGAGTATTCGATCAGGATGTCGGGAATCTTGTTGAATTGCCCGACTTGATATTGAAAAGTGTTTTCGATAATGAGACTAAAATGCGGGGTTTATAATTGGTAGGCATGCGATGTCTAAGGAATTCATTCGGTCAGGCATGCGATGTCTGAGATGGTTGCGGATTCCAACTGTTGTAGTTTTACACTTTCTTTTCTGTGACCGTAAGTGTAATATGTGATATCGCCGGTTTCGTTGCTATATGTCAACGACAATTGGGATGTACATATTTACTTACGTTGATGACATGTGATGTTATGTGTTGCTGGATATGTTATATTGGATCGTCGTGTTTGAATAGCCGGGGATTTTTATGTGAGATGAGTGTTTTCCATTTTCATTCATGTAAAAACCTGTATGTAATATTCTTTTATTGGGGCGCTTCCAGGTTGCGGAAGTTGTCACCGTTTGTATATTATTTACTTTTCCGCACTAGGATAGACCCAAGGAGGGGAGCACAAATAACCGGGTTCTGGAGTCCAGTGGGAGACCAACTCGAGGAGTCGGGTCCGGGTCTCCTAACTCCAGAATTGGTAGGGTTGCTTGCCGCTCTCGTAGGGGTCTAGGGGTGTGGGTTTGGCTATTCATCACGACCGTGGAATCCGTGTTTTATACTGGCTCGTATTGAAAACACGGACGTCCTAGTATATCCAATATTTCATATGATTCTTCTGCTGCGATTTCTGTGATGTGATCATGTGATGTTCTGTGATAGATACAGTATATAGTATATATGATATATTATATAGGCGTTACTTATGTTTTACACCCGCGCTAGCCCTGCCCCGCTCTGTCGTTAGTTACCTAACCTAACGGTGCACGAGGGGACATCGAGGCGAATGCGGATGGCATAAGTTTACGTCGTATTTATCTGTGATGTTTAGGTACTTAAATGATGGGACTTCATTAATGTGATTAATGAAATAAAAGAAACCTAAGATGTTGTAGAATCGAATTTCAAAATAAAACAGGTATCTACAGTTCTTGCTTTGCACAGCGGTATATGTGATATATCCTGCACCTTATTCGATGAGGAAAGGACCGAGATCCCTTCACCGGGAGTGACTCCTTTAGCAATAACTGGCAGATGCTACACACTCGGTTTGTCTTTTGATTGCTTTTAAGTGTTTTTGCTTTGCACAGTGATATATATGATATATCCCGCACCTCATTCGATAAGGAAAGGACCGACGATCCCTTCACCGGGAGTGACTCCTTTAGCAAAACTAGAAAAGCCTAAAAAACACTCCATTTTAAAATTTATTTGATTCTACAACGATATCAAGTTCATTACGCAATAGGTTTTCAGAAAAACCTGTCGTAGCCCTCCGTCATTTCAGATATGTACTAGTTAGTATTCGTGCTGCGGTAGTTTGGCATTCGTCAAGGCGTGGTGTACGGTAGCTAACTAGTATTTATCTGCTTGAGCATATGATGCGATTGGATTAGGGTATTCGTACGGCGTTGTTTGGCATTCGTCAAGGGTCGTGCGGGTGGGTTTAATTCGATCAAGAAATGTACGGGTTGAACTTGACTAGTGGACTATGGGTTGTTTGGCATTCGTCAAGGTCATAGCGAGCTAGGGGCAAAATATTATCGGGAATTTCAAGTGTTGAAATTTGCAATGAGATTGCATACCTTCTATGAGATAGTTGGATCCCGATACCCGCTGCGAGTAAGAGTTACTCCTGGGAGAGTTTTATACATTACAATTAGCCGATCAAGTAGGTGTCTAGAAAGGTGTCAACAAGGTTACGCCTCTGGGAAAACGAGGTTTACATTAATTAGGTTCGTGCGAAAGCACGGGGGACCTCCCTCAAAGTACCGACACTGGCCTGGCTGAAAGATTGGCGAACTTGTAGTGTGTAATTAATCCCGGCTAGTCTTTCCTTTTAGGGTTTGAAGGAAGATTTGATAAAAAGCAGTGGGAGCCATCCTGATTAGATAAAATAATAACCAATCTATTCTTGCAAGAGCGCACGCTGAGTGTTTTCTTCTCTCTCTCTCCTGGTAGCGACCATATCACGCCTTAATCAAGATAATAATACGGAATTTTGACCGAACCCGCTTGTTATACTGAGCTGGGGAACGTTGGTCCCGCTCCAACTTATAATTGTTATAAGACAGAGCAGGAAATTGGGGAATACCAGATTTCCCGTGCCGCCCAAACGAAGAGAGTGCATGCTGATGCATCATCTTCGGGTGTGTTCATTATACAGAACTGTTTCTCAGTATTCTTTACGTCCTGGGTATGTGATACCAGATCAGGATCCCAGATATGTAATCTGTTACATAGGGCTACAGAAAGGTAGAGAACTGAGAACGGGTGATAAGTTTCATGAGACAGAAAACGGGGCAAGTGTTGCAGCCAAGTCTGTTGGTCACTGTCACCCTGTATTACCAATACATTGATTCTGAACGAATGTTATTAGATACCGAACCTGATATACAAAATCATATCAGTCTCTTTATTAGTAAAGAAAGGATATAATTTTGTATTGTTGGATAATGTTCTGAACATTTCCTATATCAAAAGTTGATCGGTTCAGGCACGTTGTCTAAAAGCATTGATGTTCTAAATCAAACTACAGTTCTTAGTATATGGAACACACACAAGAGGAAGAGTTCATAATTGAACGATTCCTTCTTGAGGTATTGTAGACTAGGTCAGATCAATGTGACCCGACTAGCTAGAGTTACATAAAGATGCATATTTAAATTAGTTTGAATTTACATCTTGTGAAACTCGCCAGTCATGTCACAAAGATATAATGACACCAGCTCTGTTTATTGGAAACAGAGAAAGAGTTAGTAAACTCTTGGGATGATACATGTTGATGTATGTAGGTCCCCTGTCTACACATGCCAAGACTGGTTCTTTATACTTCATTATATTCTCTGATGATCTCTCAAGATTCAGTCATATATTCCTGTTGAAATATAAGTCCGAACCTTTTGAGGTATTCACAGAATATAAGTTAGAAGTAGAGAACCAAAATACGGGTATAAGTATTATGTCCTATGATGAGATCAGGGAGGAGAATACTTGTGCATAGAATTCCTGGACTATTCTAAAGGAGAATGAGATTCTCTCTCAGCATTACTCCTCCGTATACACCATAGCACGATGGTATATCGGGGCGGGGCTATTACACCCTATGTGATAAGGTGTGCTCTATGATGAGTAATACTGAGCTACCTATTTCCTTTTGGGTGTTATGCACTTGAGAAGCTGCATACCTATTGAATAGGGTTCTAATCAAATCAGTAGCCTACCGCTTCATATGTGATATGGAATAGGAAGAACCCATGTCTTAAGTTAGTTAAGATTTGGAGTTGTCCGGCTTATGTCTGAAAGCAAAATCCGGACAAGCTCGAGGCAAAGTCTGTAATGTAGAACTGGAAAGGTTCCAGCTATACAAACTACAGCAGATGATTTGATAAAGCCAAAGGATTCAGTAGATTCCAACGAACCTCAGCCTCTCCGCCGATCTAGTAGGGTTCCTCACCCACCTGAGAGATACTTCGAATTCTCTATGACAGTGGGAGCGAGGAATGCATCATGAGATGATGACCCAACTAGTTTCCAGCTGGCCATCAGGAGTGGGACTCTGTAAGAATGGCTGGATGTTTATCGATCTGAGATGGAATCCTTATACACCAACAAAGTATGGACTTTGGTTGCTATATCTGAAGGGTTAAATCCCCATCAGTAGCAAGTATATCTTGAGAAGATTACTTGGTGTACATGGAAAAGTTGAGACTTTCAAAGCTAGACTTGTTAAAAGTTTGCATCATTGACCAGGTGTGGATAATGATGAAACCTTTTCAAGTAGCTATGCTTAAGTCCATCCAGATCCTACTTGCCACGGCTACATACCATGACTACGATATCTGCTGGTTGGGTGTCTTGACTGCTTTTCTAAATGATGATTTAGAAGATAGCGTCTATAAGTACACAGCCAGAGGGCTTCGTAGACAGTGGGAGCAGCGGAAACGTGTACAAGATGCTTTATAAGATAAAGCAGGCATCGCGGAGTTGGAACGTCTGTTTTGATGTCGTAGTCAAAATGTTTGACTTCATCAAAATGGTAGATGAACCTTGTATAAACAAAAAGGTAGTAGGGAGTATGGTGATGATCCTCGTAGAGTACGTGGATGACATACTCTTGATAGGGAAAGAGTTTCCTATGCTACGCTCGATCAATCTCCGCATATCACAAAGATTCTCCATATAGGATCAAAGTGATACCTCCTAAATCCTGGTATTTGGATCTATGAGATAGATCTAATTGGATGTTAGGAAACTCACTAGTTGTAGTGAGACGGTATCAACCGATCCTGGGGAGAATCACTGGAAGGGTTCCAGGGTGATAAAGACGACTGAGTGTCAGTCGCAGGCATTGTCTTTACCCTCAGTAAAGGGACGGTATGTTGGAAGAGTTCCAAGATAGATACCGTGACATACTAGACGATAAAGGCTGGATACATCGCTACTTAAGATGCTACCAAAGAGGCTGTTTGGGTGTATATTGGTTCATGAGATGAACTATGTTCCTCCCATTGTGTGACAATGGAGTTATGGCTTATGCCAAGGAACGCCGGTCCGATCAGTGATCCAGACATATTCTAAGGCAGTATTACCTGATCATGGAGATGGTTGATCTCCAAGGAGATCGAGGTTTGGAGAGTAGATTCAGAGGACAACACAGCGGATCCACTCACAAAGGCCTGTTCCCAGAGAGAGACTTTTAAGGGATGGTTGAGTATGAGATACTGCAACCACTGCTACAGATGGCCCTAGTTCAAGTGGGAGATTGTTAGTTATATGTATGCCCTAGAGGCCATTACTGTACATAGGATGTATATTGTAGTGGATGCTGGGACATATATAGGGAGGACTTTCTTGCTCGACATGATAGTATGCTATCTGGTTGAACTTTACCTTAACGTGTATACTGATTGTCTCTCTGTTACATGTTGGTAAAGCCCTTAGGATGTGTGCTTGACTACCTGGACTATGATGCGGATCATACTAGTGGGGACATGGTAGTCCATAAGTACATCCTTCAAAGTCCCTAGTCGTGGGTGTATCGAGACTGGGCATCGATATACCAGAGTAGACTAGCGTGTACCTTCTCGACCCATACAGATGGGCGATGGATGATCCCATATCCATTGGTGTTTGACATCAGAGATGATATACGGGTGCTCAGTAGAGACTGGGTACACTGGACGGACTCGCCGAGAACTCCCAGATGGTATTATACCTCACGTCAGATGGCAGTTCTCTGGTGACACTGGTACAGAGTAGTCTGTTGACCCGAGATCGTCATAGAGTCTCGTATGGTTCCCACTGTGCTTTGATTTCCATCTTACCACGTCCAAGAGGACGTGCAAAACGGTGGTTTTTGGGTACAGTCCCGAGTCACATGGAGGCAATGAGCGATAGGAGGGGATTCGTCTCCCCGGTATAGGGGGTTGATGTTGTGCTGTGTTCGATTGGCTATAACAGGAAATCCCTGGCCAGGGTTGCTGAGATTTACTGGTAAGTGTTACCAGTAGTATCTCAAATTGTTATAGACCTCATATCGACACGACTTATCGAGCTATTGGGGTCTGACGTTTACCACCCCTAGGCAAGATATGCGACATATCAGACGATCAGACCGGATTGTACGGTAGTGTTACTGGTCGGATTCACTGGAGTGTGAGCGGGCTTGCTCGTCGATCTTCAGATCGCTCAATACCCGGGTGGCCGTTACGTTTAGCAGACCGCTTGCAGCTTGTGGATGTTTGATATGATCATCATCTGCTGCCGGCGTATTGACGAGTCTTTAGAGTCCTACACAGAGGTTTCCTGGCTCAAGCGAAACGAAATAGGAGCGCATATGAGATATGTGCGGGACCGAGAATAATGCGTGTATGTGATACCGTATTCCATTCTCACGATGAATGTATCGATTAGGTTATATGCGATATACCCTAGTTTTCGAATCAAAGGTTGATTCGATAAGCCGATACATAGGATACTAGTCGGTTATATGCGATATGACCGGATCGTTAAATCAAGTGTTGATTTAATGATTTAATGTATAATTATATATTTGATATATTACTTTGCATTAACTAGTATTGGTTCACTTTAAGATGGATTTTCTCACTCGGGTGTGCGCATTGCATATGCGATATGATTTTTGTGCACTTAATTGTATCATGTTTGATGATACATGTTTACTTGTGTTTTGTGTAAAGTTTAAACCATGGTTATGTAATGGTTAGGGTTTACATTTTCATATCTATTTATTTATTCATTTATTCATTTTGGAAAATGAAAAGTGAATGAGAAAATGGTGGCTTCTTTTGTTTTGTTCATGAAGCTTCATGAAGACTTTGACCAAGTGACCATTTTTTCTCATGCTTAACCCTAACCATCCCATTAACCATGATTTATTCTCTACACTTGACCATGGTTCAATTATGATAAGTATTCTTTTTACTTTTCATTTTAATTTAACTTATCATCTTCTTGCTTTCTTCTTCTTCTTCATTTCAAGAAGAAAAGCTTGACTACATCAATGGTGGATTGATGAAATGAGTGAGAAATCCAAAACTAAAGTCTACCCACTTCCTATTTCTTCATCCTCTACCTCTTGCCAAGTAGTAGAGTGTGTTTTCTTCACAAGTTTCATGACTTGGTGAAGTGAGAGCTTGATCTTGCGATGCTTCGACGTAGATCATCTTCGGCATGGACATCGACGACCTAGCTTACCCATTCTCCGACGAAGCCGACGCTAGAGCCCGGATTTGATTTGGACAGCGGAGAGGACCTCATCTCGGAGCCGTGGAGGTGGAGGACCGGATCTACAAAGGTTGTATTTCCGTATCTCTTAGTTAATTGTTAACTAGTTAGCTTTTTCGCCTAGTTTTCTAGCAAACGATCCGTAGTCGGGTCTCTCGGCACCCGTAAATTTTTATATTGGCATGTTCGATGCCTTGTGAGACCTTCATAGGGTGCCTAGAAACCCTACATGTCCGACCTATGTTGAAAGGCAGAATCCGGATAAGCTCAAGGCAAGGTCAGGACTGTATAAGTTTGTTAAGATATCCCAAACATTTGTGAGGGAATATCTTCTACCACTCTGAGAAGCAAAAGGTGTTTTGTTTCTCAGCATGCCACCTTTTTAGAAAAGGAATTTCTTGTGAAGAAATTAGTGGACATGAGGTAGAACTGGAAGGAGTTCCAGCTAGACAAACTAACAGCTGATGATTTGGTGAAACCAAAGAATTCAATAGTCTCCAACGTACCTCAGCCTCTCTGCGAATCTGGTAGGGTTCCTCATCCACTTGAGAGATACTACGGTCTTCTCGGTGACAGTGGGAGCGAGGATTGCATCATGGTAGATGATGGCCCAACTAGGTTCAGGCAGGCAAACACGAGTAGGGACTCTGTATAAAGGTTGGATGCTATGCGATCAAAGATGGAATCCGTGTACACCAACAAAGTAAGACTTTGAATGTTGCACCTGAAGGGGTAAAACCCATTGGGAGCAAATGGATCTTGAGAAGATTCTTGGTGTAAATGGAAAAATTGAGACTTTCAAAGCTATGCTTAAGTCCATCAGGATCAATGCAAGCATCGCGGAGTTGGAACATCTGTTTTGATGTGACAGTCAAAGAGTTTGATTTGATCAAAAAGATAGATGAACCTTGTATATACATGAAGGTAGTAGAGAGTAAGGTTGTTTTCTATGTATTGTACGTAGATAACATACTCTTGATAGGAAATGGTTTCCTATGCTACACTCGGTCAAGCTCCTCTTATCACGGGGATTCTCAATAGAAGATTTGGATGATACCTACTACATCTTGTGGATTATGATCTATGGTGATAGATCTAAGTGGATGTTGTGAGTATCCTAAATCCATGTACATTAACACCATACTAAAGGGGTTTAGTATAGAAGATTCTAAGCGTGGTGGTTCACCCACTTATTGAGGAATCACTCTCTCCAAAAAGATGTCTTCCAAGACAGATTTGGAGAGAGCTCGCGTGCAACGGATAACCTATGCTTCGGCAGTAGGCTCTATCAGAGTACGCAATGTTATGTACTAGACCAGATGTAGATGACTCACTAGGTGCAGTGATCAGGAATCAATCGGATCTTGAGAGAATCACTGGAAAGCTGTAGAGAACATTCTTAAGTACTTGAGAAGCACTAAAAGAAAGTTCTTGGTTCGAGCTTCCAGAGTGATAAGGTCGACTGAGAGTTAGTCACAGGCATTGTCTTTACACTCAGTGAAGGGACGGTATGTTGGAAGAGTTCCAAGCTAGATACCGTAACATACTAGACTATAAAGGCTGAATACATTGCTACCAATGATACTACCAAAGTAGCTGTCTGGACATTACTTGTTCATGAGATGAACATGGTTCCTACCATTGAGCGTCTAATAAGTGTTATTGTGACAACAATGGAGTTGTGGCTTTGGCCTAGAAACGCAGGTCCCATCAGCGTTCCAGACATATTCTGAGGACAGTATCACCTGATCAGGGAGATGGATGATCTCCAAGGGATCGAGGATAGGAGAGTAGACACGAAGGATAACACAACGGATCCACTCACAAAGGCCTTACCCCTAGAGAGACTTCTAAGGGATGGTTGAGTATGAGATACTACAACCACTGCTGATTGTTGGGTATTGGATACTACAACAGATGGCTCTAGTGCAAGTAGGAGATTGTTAGTTATATGTATGCCCTAGAGGCCATTACTGTACATGCGATGTATATTGTAGTGGATACTTGGACATATATAGGGAGGACTTTCTTGCTCGACATGATAGTATGCTATCTGATTGCACTTTATCTTAACATGTACACTTATTGTCTCCCTATTACATGTTGATAAAGCCTTTAGGATGAGTACTTGACTGCTAGGATTATGATACAGATCATACTAGTGGAGACAGGGTAGTCGGTAAGTACATCCTTCAAATGTTCCTAGTCATGGGAGTATCGAGACAGGGCATCGATACTCCAGAGTAGAATAGCGTATACGCTTCTCGACCCATATGATGAGCGATGGATGATCCCACATCCATTGGTGTTTGACATCAGAGAAGGTATACGGGTGCTCAATGGAGACTGGGTACACTGGACGGACTCGCCGAGATCTCCTAGATGGTATTATACCTATCGTCAGATAGTAGTTCTCCGGTGACACTGGCACAGGTTAGTCTGTAGACCCGAGATCGTCATAAAGACTTGTGTGATTCCTGTTAGTGTATATGCCCTAGAGGCCATTACTGTATCATACTAGTTTGTATATTACTTAATGGATGCTTGGGATATTCACCTTGTATATACAATCTTGCTCAAAATAGTAGTATGCTACTTGGTTTGTTTCTACTTCAATGTGTACTTGTGTTTGTTTCAGTATATCACTTATACGCATTAGTGGAGCCCTTAGGATCTTTGCTTGATTACCAGCGTTGTGATGGCAGTCACACTAGTGGGGGCTGGGTAATCTATAAGCACATCCTTATTCAGGTCCCTGGTCGTAGGACTATCGAGACAGGGCATCGATACTCCGGAGTAGACCAGCGCATGCGCTTCTCATCCCAGTGTGGGAGACGGTCTGTCCCACAGCCGTCAGTACGTCGTACTTGAGATAGTATGCGGGTGCTCGTTAGGTTACGGGTATACTGGACAGGACTCGTCGGGAACTGACTAGTTGGTATTATACCTATCGTCAGTTATCAGTTCCCAGGTGACATGAGTACAGCTTAGTCCGCTGACTTGACACTGTCACTTCGCCTCGGGTGTGTTCCCACTGTACTTTGATCACTACCCTACCACGGCTCAAAGGAGTCGTGCAAACAGGTGGTAGTTGGGTGCAGTCCCGAAGCACTTGGAGGCAGTGACGGTTAGACAGGATTCGTCTCTCCCGGTATTGGGGGTTGACATCGCGCTGTGTCTAGGAGAGCCATTACACGAGTAGTCCCTGGCCAGGGCAAACGAGATATACTGGTAGGTTTCCAGTGTTATCTCAGGGTGTATTGGGCTTCACTCCGGCACGACTTGTACCGCTATTGGGGGACTGACGTTTACCGCCCCCTAGGCCCGCCATGCGATGTATCAGACGAACAGACCGGACTGTACGGAGAATGTCACACTCAGGCTCAGTAGGAGTTCAGATGGGTTTCGCCTCGTCGGTCTTCTTGTCGGCATTACCTGGGGACCGTTACGCACAGCTAGTGCCGCTTGCGGTCTGTGGTTAAACCCACTGCCAGCGTAGTGTCGAGTCTTTAGAGTCCCACACAGAAAGCTTTTCGCCTTTAGGCAAAAGAGTAGAGGTCGCATGGTATTGCGACAGGTCGCATGGTTTTGCGACAGGGTTCGGTCACATCCGTGCACTTGTGCACGTACAGTGTCCGGACAGTTTACACTAGCGGGCTTTGGTTTAAGCCAGATCCTAGTGTACCTTATGGGATTGGATTTATCCAGTTTGCATTCGTGTTCCTCGGAACGCGGATGCGGGTGTGTATGCACAGTTGACAGGGAGGCAGAGGCAGCGGATTCTCATTAGGGTTGTTGACAGTTGACCGTTGACTTTTTGACTTTATGCTCAACCCTAATGAGAATATGATATGTGATTAACTATTATATTAATTAAGTATTATGGTGATATGGTTGTTGACTTGTTGACTTTGGTGACTTGTTGACTTTTGTTGACTTGTTGACCGGTTGACTAGGCTTGACTAGTTGACCATCATGATAACCATGGTTATCATTTCATGCCAAAGACTTTTTCTTGCTTGTTCATTTGAGTAAAATGAGTGCATGACATGATAAGGTTATGGTTACTTCAACCATCACATAAGACTTTTGTTGATATGATGAGTTATCATTGCTTTGGATTATGAGAGGGTGAGAGACAAAATACTTGCTCATTCTTTCTTGCTCATTCTCTCTCTTGTTCTTGAGCTCTCCTCTTGCTCTCATCCTCAACCTCTTGCTCCCTCTCTTGATCTATGGTTCTCTTGTCTCATGAGTTGAGAATCAAGAACCATAGATAAAATCCCATTCTAAATTATCTCTACTCATTCTAGTTCACTAGGTTTAGCAAACCAAGTGAACTAGTTTCTTCAAAGAACGAAGAAGGAGCTAAAGGTTGGAGCTTTCAAGTGGATCTATCTTCGGCGTACGGAGACAACGAGAAGGAGCCATCGAACCACCATCGGAGCTTGAAGAGAAGGAGTTCAAGTTTAGGTATAACCATCTTCATCCGAGTAGCTAACTCTCTTTAGCTTAGTTTGCTAGTTTTAGTTTAGGTAACGATCCCGACCATAGTTTAGTCCATGTTGCCTCTTGCGATAAAAATTCGTTTTTTATACCGTTTCCGCCTCCCCGTAAGAACCGGGGGTCGCAATATGGACTTACAGTGGTATTAGAGCCTAACTAAACTTAAACTAGCTTAGTAGTGAAGTGTAACGAAGTTCGGAACCGAAAAAAATCACAAAACCGGATAATCACAAAAACTGAGTTTCTGTTGAAATTTTTTCTGCTCAAAATGAAAAACTTTACACTTGTAAATTCGGCTCAGGGTTTTGTGTGAACACCCAAGAAAAACGATACAGTGATTCGCCTAAAGTGCCGCGCTTCCGCCGCGTGATCCTTCTTATCCGCCGCGGAACCGCCGCGACTTGGTGTCTTCTCTGCATCGTTTTTCGTGCAGTGTGTTTGTGTGTTGGTTTTGGGATTTTTAAAATATATTATATGTGCCCAGATTTTCCAGAAAAGAAATTTCCTTTTGGGGTCCTATAATTCCGTATTTTTTCCGAACTTCACTGCACTTTGACTATGATGGTTATATCTGTGATGCTTGCATGTATTGAACGTCGGCTAATCGCTATAAGTCGATTAGTCGGGGTTATACATGATCTGTAATGTGCTGGAATGTGTATATGAATGTGTTGGACTGTCGCGGGTGAATAGCCGGGGTGGATGTGAGATGAGCTTTTGTTTTTCTTTCATTCATTGTTAATGTAAATTGATGTAATAATTATTATTTGTTTGGCCGCACAACCGGGTCGGGGTTGTAGCCGTCATTGTATAATTCTTTTTACTGTTTTTGCTCCTAGGATAGACCCATGGAGGGGTGCACAAACTACCGAGTACTTGGCGGGTAGTTTGCCGCACCCGTAGGGGTCTTGGGTGGGGTATTTGGCTATTCACCGCGACCGTGTTATCCGCTTTTCGTTTCAGGCTCGAAAGGATTGCGGATTGCTAGTATATCCAATGCATTCATCTGTGATCTGTAATGTCTATCATTGCTTACTATTTAGGCGTTGCTTATGTTTTACAGACGCGCTAGCCCAGCCCCCGCTCTGTCGTTAGTTAAGTAACCTAACGGGTAATGACGGGGCCCAGTGGCGAATGCGAATGGCATAAGCGTACGTCATATTTTGGTTGTTTTCTGCAATGGTAGGGTTAAATGATGGGACGCATTAAAAGTACTAATGCAAGAATATCACGCATTAAAAGAACTAATGCAAGATAATAAACCAAGTTAAAGTCGTTGGAACACTTTCGAAAAACCACTCGGTTCTTTTCAAAACAAACTTTTAAAATACGGAGTTTGAGCCACTCCATTTAAAAGCTATCTCGTTCCATCGACCAAATCAAGTTCACTACGTTCACGGTTTTGCCAAAACCATCCGTAGCCCTCCATCATTTCAGTTAAATATTCGGTAGTATTCAAGCTATGTATTTTGACCTCACGCCAAGGCATAGTGATTGGTAGCTGCCGGATATTTATCTGTTGCATAGATAGAATGCGTTGGTTTGAGACAGTCGTACTGCCATTTTGGCCTACGTCAAGGGTATGTACGGGTGGATTCAAATTAACCTGGATAATGATGGGACGAACTTGACATGTGACTTATGACATTTTGACCTCACGCCAAGGTCATAAGAGCATGGGGCAAAAATCCACATCGGGAGTTTCATAAGTACTGAAACTTGCTAGATTTGCATACCATTTGGAGTGTGATGATTCTGGTAGGATTCCTTCAGTTTCGTCACGCGATGATATTTGGATCCCGATCCTACTGTGAGTATATGCTACTCCTCGGGAAATTTCTCACTTAACGATCAATGCTATAAACCTAGTAGGTGCCTAGAAAGGTGTTAGCGGGGCTACGCCCCCAGGGAAAAGAGGTTCTCTAATTAAGGAACTTCGCGAAAGCGTTGGAAAACCTCCCTCGAAGTACCGACACCGGCCTGGCTGAACGGTTAAGCAAGTATTGTACGGTGGGATTGATCCTGACTAATTCTTCCTTTATGGTTTGAGGAGGGATTCGAGAAACAGTGGGAGCCATCCTGTTTAGACAAACTAAAAACCACTCTAAACTTGCAAGAGCATCATGCTGAGTGTTTCTTCTTCTCTCTCCTAATTGCAGCGACCAATCAACATGACTGGACTTAAGTTACTCCTAGATAAAAACAAACTGACAGGGCCAAACTACAAAGATTGGCTCAGGAATGTCAAGATCGCAATCACTTATGACAAGCTGGGGTATCTTCTTACCACCAAAGCTCCCCCTGTCCCTGGTCCAACTTCCAGCGTCGCGGATAAGGAAATCCGCAAGACTTGGGAGATTGATAGCGCGAAGGCCAAGTGCCTCCTGCTTGCCTCGATGGACAACGAACATCAGAGGAGGCATGAGAATATAGACATGGAGTCCATATTGCTCCATACAAAAGAACTGTATGGAGAGCAATCACGTATCGCAAGATACGAAGCGTCGAAAAAGTTGTTTTCGACAAGAATGGCCGTCGGATCATCAGTAGCCGAGCATGTGCTAAAGATGATCGGCTTCATTGAGGAGCTCGCTGACCTAGGGATCACATTGGAGAGTGAGCTATATACGGATATAGTTCTCCAGTCCCTTCCTTCCACTTACGCCCAGTTTATACTGAACTTCAACCTACAAGAAAAAGAGGTTGAACTATCAGAGCTCCTCAACATGCTGAGGAGCGCAGAGGGCACCCTACAGAAAGGTAGGGAAACATCCACTTTGTTTGTAGGAGGATCATCTTCTTCTAGGTCCAAGGCGAAAGCCAAGGGAAAGAAGAAGAAGGCCCCCGCCAAACCAAGGGGCGGTGTTGGTAAAGTGGATACGAAGGGAAAAGGCAAAGCAACAAAGATAGCGGGGAAGCTTGTGGATAAGGAAGAATGCTTCTATTGTCATAAGAAAGGACACTGGAAGAATGATTGCAGGGCCTGGAAGGCCAGAACACAGGAATTGAAGCAGGTTGCAGCTTCAGCTTCAGGTGTGTATGTTATTGAAAACTGTCTTTCAATAAACTCTACTTCCTGGGTATTGGATACCGGATCAGGATCTCATATCTGTAATTCTTTGCAGGCGTTGAGAAACCGTAGTGTTTTGAAGGCAGGTGACATGACCCTCAAAGTTGCGAACGGAGCTAGCATGGATGCTAAAGCCGTGGGGGACTATCACCTGGGAATGTCAGATGGACATGTTTTGGTTTTGCGTAATTGCTTTTTTGTACCCAACGCAACTTGTAATATCATTTCTGTATCTTTAGTTTCTAAAGAAGGTTATGAATTTGCGTTTGTAAGTAATGTTGTAAACATTCACCTTAATCAAGTTTTGATTGGGTCAGGTACATTGAGTAATGGTATATACGTGTTAAACCAACCACAGATTTTCAACGTCCAGAATACACACAAAAGAAAGTCTCTGGAAATGAATCAGACTTTCTTATGGCATTGTAGATTGGGTCACATCAATGAGAGAAGGTTGACTAAGTTACATACAGAAGGATATTTGAATGCGTTCGAATATCAATCGTATGCCACTTGTCAATCTTGTCTCAAAGGAAAGATGACAAAGACTCCGTTTACTGGACAAGGAGTAAGAGCGAGCGAGCTCTTAGGACTCGTACACAGTGACGTGTGCGGTCCAATGTCTACACATGCCCGAAGCGGACATTCTTACTTCATTACTTTTACGGATGACTTCTCAAGGTACGGTTATGTCTTCTTAATGAAACATAAGTCCGAGGCCTTTGGAAAATTCCAGGAGTATAAGAATGAAGTAGAGAAACAGACCGGCAAAAGTATTAAGATTCTAAGATCGGATCGAGGTGGAGAATACTTAAGTGCCGAATTCCTGAATTACTTAAAAGAGAATGGTATTCTCTCTCAGCTTACTCCTCCATACACTCCGCAACATAACGGTGTATCGGAGAGACGGAACCGAACCCTATTGGATATGGTTCGGTCCATGATGAGTAACGCTGAGTTACCGCGATCATTCTGGGGATATGCACTAGAAGCAGCTGCGTATCTCTTGAACAAGGCTCCTACCAAGACTGTGCCCACCACCCCATATGAGATGTGGACTGGGAAGAAACCCTGTCTTAATTATCTTAAGGTATGGGGATGTCCAGCTTTTGTAAAAAAGCAGCATGCGGACAAGCTTGAGGCACGTTCAGTACAGTGTAAGTTTGTGGGATACCCAAGGAACTCCAGGGGGTATCTTTTCTATTCCGCTGAGGAACAAAAGGTTTTTGTTTCTCAGCATGCCCGCTTCTTGGAAACTGAGTTTTTGGAAACCCAGATAAGTGGGAACACAATAGAACTGGAAGAAATTCCAGAACCACAGACTGTTACTGAAAGCTTAGTGGAACCAGAGGGTTCAACAGAACAGGACATTCCTACGCCGCTCCGCAGGAGTAGTAGGCAGTCTCATCCGCCCGAGAGATACTGCGGTTTTCTCATAGACGGGGATAGAGAGGATTGCATCATAGATTATGATGAGCCTACTAGCTTCCAGCAGGCCGTTCAGAGCGTTGACTCAGTGAAATGGCTGGATGCAATGCGGACCGAAATGGAGTCCATGTACACCAACAAGGTATGGACGTTGGACATTGCTCCAGACGGGGTAAAACCCGTAGGATGCAAGTGGATCTTCAAAAGGAAGATTGGTGTAGACGGACAGGTTGAGACCTATAAAGCTAGGCTGGTAGCAAAGGGTTTTCGTCAAAGACCTGGCTTGGACTACGACGAAACCTTTTCTCCAGTAGCCATGCTGAAATCCATTCGGATCCTTCTTGCCATTGCTGCCTTCCACGATTATGAGATTTGGCAGATGGACGTAAAAACCGCTTTTCTAAATGGAAATTTAGAGGAGTGTGTCTATATGGATCAGCCAGAGAGTTTCATTCAGAGTGGGAGCAGCGGAAAGGTGTGCAAGTTGCTTAAGTCCATCTATGGACTAAAGCAGGCATCGCGGAGTTGGAACATCTGCTTTGATGAGACGGTCAAAGAATTTGGCTTTATCAAAAATCCAGATGAACCATGCATCTATAGTAGATTTGTAGCGAGAACTGTAGTATTCCTCGTTTTATACGTGGATGACATTCTCTTAATAGGAAATGACATTCCTATGCTACAATCTGTCAAGGGGTTCTTGTCACACAGGTTCTCTATGAAAGACCTGGGTGATGCCTCGTACATTCTGGGTATCCGGATCTACCGTGACAGATCCAAGAGGATATTAGGACTTTCACAGTCCAGGTACATCGACACCATACTGAAGAGATTCAGTATGGAAGATTCCAAGCGCGGTAACCTACCGGCTTGTCACGGGATCACCCTCTCTAAAGAGATGTCTCCCAAGACTGATTTGGAGAGGGATCGCATGTCTATTATACCCTACGCTTCTGCGGTAGGCTCTATAATGTATGCGATGTTGTGTACCAGACCGGATGTAGCTTATGCACTGAGTGTGGTAAGCCGGTATCAGTCTAACCCTGGGGAGAAACACTGGATAGCGGTAAAGAACATTCTCAAGTACCTGAGAAGGACTAAGGAGATATTCTTGGTGTATGGCGGAAAGGACCTCCAGATCGAGGCCTTTGCTGACTCCAGCTTCCAGAGTGATAAGGATGATTCCAAGTCCATGTCGGGTTTTGTCTTTACCCTCAATGGAGGGGCGGTGTGTTGGAAGAGTTCCAAACAGGAAACCGTTGCAGACTCGACGATGGAAGCGGAATACATCGCTGCATCTGATGCCGCAAAAGAAGCTGTCTGGATGAGGAAGTTCTTGAAAGAACTTCAGGTGGTTCCGTCCATTGTTGATCCAATACCTCTGTATTGCGACAACAACGGGGCTATAGCTTTAGCGAAGGAACCCAGGTCCCATCAGAAATCCAGGCACATCTTGAGGCGGTATCACCTGATCAGGGAGATCGTGGATCGCCAGGAGATCGAGGTTCGGAGAGTCGCTTCAGAAGATAACACTGCAGATCCATTCACCAAGGCCTTGCCCCAGACTCAGTTCGAGCGGCTGATCGAGATGATAGGTCTTCGATACGCCAGTACATGGCCTTAGTGCAAGTGGGAGATTGTTAGTGTATATGCCCTAGAGGCCATTACTGTATCATACTAGTTTGTATATTACTTAATGGATGCTTGGGATATTCACCTTGTATATACAATCTTGCTCAAAATAGTAGTATGCTACTTGGTTTGTTTCTACTTCAATGTGTACTTGTGTTTGTTTCAGTATATCACTTATACGCATTAGTGGAGCCCTTAGGATCTTTGCTTGATTACCAGCGTTGTGATGGCAGTCACATTAGTGGGGGCTGGGTAATCTATAAGCACATCCTTATTCAGGTCCCTGGTCGCAGGACTATCGAGACAGGGCATCGATACTCCGGAGTAGACCAGCGCATGCGCTTCTCATCCCAGTGTGGGAGACGGTCTGTCCCACAGCCGTCAGTACGTCGTACTTGAGATAGTATGCGGGTGCTCGTTAGGTTACGGGTACACTGGACAGGACTCGTCGGGAACTGACTAGTTGGTATTATACCTATCGTCAGTTATCAGTTCCCAGGTGACATGAGTACAGCTTAGTCCGCTGACTTGACACTGTCACTTCGCCTCGGGTGTGTTCCCACTGTACTTTGATCACTACCCTACCACGGCTCAAAGGAGTCGTGCAAACAGGTGGTAGTTGGGTGCAGTCCCGAAGCACTTGGAGGCAGTGACGGTTAGACAGGATTCGTCTCTCCCGGTATTGGGGGTTGACATCGCGCTGTGTCTAGGAGAGCCATTACACGAGTAGTCCCTGGCCAGGGCAAACGAGATATACTGGTAGGTTTCCAGTGTTATCTCAGGGTGTATTGGGCTTCACTCCGGCACGACTTGTACCGCTATTGGGGGACTGACGTTTACCGCCCCCTAGGCCCGCCATGCGATGTATCAGACGAACAGACCGGACTGTACGGAGAATGTCACACTCAGGCTCAGTAGGAGTTCAGATGGGTTTCGCCTCGTCGGTCTTCTTGTCGGCATTACCTGGGGACCGTTACGCACAGCTAGTGCCGCTTGCGGTCTGTGGTTAAACCCACTGCCAGCGTAGTGTCGAGTCTTTAGAGTCCCACACAGAAAGCTTTTCGCCTTTAGGCAAAAGAGTAGAGGTCGCATGGTATTGCGACAGGTCGCATGGTTTTGCGACAGGGTTCGGTCACATCCGTGCACTTGTGCACGTACAGTGTCCGGACAGTTTACACTAGCGGGCTTTGGTTTAAGCCAGATCCTAGTGTACCTTATGGGATTGGATTTATCCAGTTTGCATTCGTGTTCCTCGGAACGCGGATGCGGGTGTGTATGCACAGTTGACAGGGAGGCAGAGGCAGCGGATTCTCATTAGGGTTGTTGACAGTTGACCGTTGACTTTTTGACTTTATGCTCAACCCTAATGAGAATATGATATGTGATTAACTATTATATTAATTAAGTATTATGGTGATATGGTTGTTGACTTGTTGACTTTGGTGACTTGTTGACTTTTGTTGACTTGTTGACCGGTTGACTAGGCTTGACTAGTTGACCATCATGATAACCATGGTTATCATTTCATGCCAAAGACTTTTTCTTGCTTGTTCATTTGAGTAAAATGAGTGCATGACATGATAAGGTTATGGTTACTTCAACCATCACATAAGACTTTTGTTGATATGATGAGTTATCATTGCTTTGGATTATGAGAGGGTGAGAGACAAAATACTTGCTCATTCTTTCTTGCTCATTCTCTCTCTTGTTCTTGAGCTCTCCTCTTGCTCTCATCCTCAACCTCTTGCTCCCTCTCTTGATCTATGGTTCTCTTGTCTCATGAGTTGAGAATCAAGAACCATAGATAAAATCCCATTCTAAATTATCTCTACTCATTCTAGTTCACTAGGTTTAGCAAACCAAGTGAACTAGTTTCTTCAAAGAACGAAGAAGGAGCTAAAGGTTGGAGCTTTCAAGTGGATCTATCTTCGGCGTACGGAGACAACGAGAAGGAGCCATCGAACCACCATCGGAGCTTGAAGAGAAGGAGTTCAAGTTTAGGTATAACCATCTTCATCCGAGTAGCTAACTCTCTTTAGCTTAGTTTGCTAGTTTTAGTTTAGGTAACGATCCCGACCATAGTTTAGTCCATGTTGCCTCTTGCGATAAAAATTCGTTTTTTATACCGTTTCCGCCTCCCCGTAAGAACCGGGGGTCGCAATATGGACTTACAATTCCCACTGTGCTTTGATTTCCACCATACCACGGTCAAGAGATTGTGCAAAAAGATGGTTTTTGGGTATAGTCCTGAGTCACATGGAGGCAATGAGCGATAGGAGGGGTTTTGTCTCTCCCAGTATTGGGAGTTGATGTTGCGCTATGCTCGATTGGCCATAACAGGAAATCCCTGGCCAGGGTTGCTGAGATTTACCGGTAAGTGTTATCAGTAGTTCTTCGAACCCTTATGGACCTTGCATCGGCATGACTTATCAGGCTATTGGGGTCTGACGTTATACCACCCCCAGGCTGTGATATGCGACATATCAGACGAAGAGACCGGACTGTACGGTAGTGTTACTGATTGGATTCGCAGGAGTATGAGCAGGCATGCTTTTTGATCTTCTGATCGCTCAATACCCGGGTGGCCGTTACGTTTAGCAGACCGCTTGCGGCTTGTGGGTGTTTGATATGATCACCACCTACTGCCGGCGTATTGATGAGTCTTTAGAGTCCTACACAGAGGTTTCCTGGCTCAAGCGAAACGGAGTAGGAGCACATATGTGATATGTGCGGGACCGAGCTTAATACTGTATGTGATACCGTATTCTATTCTCGCGATAAGTGATATCAGTCGGTTATATATGATATATCCGGGTTATCGGATTAAGTGTTGATTTGATAAGTTGATTCATATGATATTAGTCGGTTGTATATAATACTGCCGGATTATTAAATCAAGTGTTGATTTAATAATTTAATATATAATTATATATATTTGATATATTAATATGCATTAACTAATATTAGCTCACTTAAGATTTCTTTTCTCACTTTGTTTGTGCACATTGTATATATGTGATGTATGCAAGTGTACATAATTATGTGTCATGTTTGATGATACATACAACTTGGGTGTGTGTGCGACTTACACCATACTAGAGATAATCTAGGGTTTTTAATTTCTTAAGTAATTCAAAAATTAGTTTGATTTAGTAATGGCTAGAAACTTGGAGAAGCTTGCATGGTTCATTGACTAAGTCCACTTGTTTTGTTTTGCATATGATATTTGTTAACCCAACCAATTATCATAGCCATGGTTATGTCTCTACAAAGGTTAGTATATGATACTAACTCACCTTGGGTTGCCATTCTCTACTTGATAATTATCATGAGAGATTTCTTCATCTCCTTCCTCAAGCTCACTAGCTTCAATGGAGATGATGGAAATGAGTGAGAAAATTATTTCTAAAATATGAAAAATTCCTACTTCATCATCCTACTCTACTAGCCATTTAGTTTAGGGTGTTTGCTTCACTAATTCTACAATTAGTGAAGAGGTAGCTTGGGTCAGTGTCTCCTCGACGTAGATCATTTTCGGCCTCGAAGACTTTGAGCAAGCTTGTTACGTACATCTTGTGGAGCCTCTCAAGAGTCCGGGAGTTCATGGATCGCAGCGAAGGGACTACTACACGGAGCTATTGAAGTGAAGGACCGGTCTACAAAGGTTGTATTCCTTTTTCACTTCTTTGCAAAGTTGTTTGCATATTGTTTCGTCGGATTTTCTAGTATCGATTCTAGGGTTAGGGTTAGCTAGAACGGCAATTTTTTTAATTGGCATGGACGATGCCAACCGAAACCTTGCTGCCGTGCTAGGCAACCCAATAGGTTAGATAGGATTCATCTCTCCCGGTATTGGAGGTTGATATCACACCGTGTTCGGAAAGCCATTACATAAAGTCCTTGGCTAAGGCAAGCGAGATTTACTGGTAGGTACTCCAGTAGTTTCTCACGGTGTTTTGGGCTACACTCTGACATGACTTATTGCGCTATTAGGGGTCTGACGATTACCGCCCCCTAGGTCCGATATGCGATACTCTTAGACAAACAGACCAGACTGTATATAGATTCACATATAGGATCAGTAGGAGTTCGGATGAGTTTTCTCATCGGCCTTCTTATCGACAGATACCTGGGTAGCTGTTACGTGCAGCTAGTACCGCTGACGTGCTTGTGGTTAAACCCACTGACAGCGTACTGTCGAGTCTTTAGAGTCCCACACAGAGGGTTTCCGTACATCGGGCAAAAGATGTAGAGGCCGTATGGTTTTACGGCAGGGCTTCAATCACGTACGTGTACTTGTGCACATATGATATTCGAGCGGATAATACTATTGGGCTTTGGTTTAAGCCGGATCAGAGTATTATATTGTTGTATTTGTTTCGTCTCTTTGTATTCTTATTTTTTGGAATACAGATACGGGTATGTATATATAGATGAGGGGCATTCTTGTAATTTGCTCAAGATTGTTTCTAGAAGAAGATACCTCATTAGGGTTTTTAATCTTTTGATTAAAGATTAATGGGGTGGTGGAAATGAGGTGTTATTTGAAAAAAGATATAGCATGGCTCTTAGGTGACTCATGGTGTGACTCATGGCATAACTCACTTTGTGATGATTGTGCATACTAGATATTTTATCAAGCATACTAGATATTTTATCAAGCATGCTAGATATTTTTATGGTTACATGATTTGTATGCATTATTCATCACAAATAAGAAGCAAGCTCATTCTTATGTTTTATTCTACACTCACTTTTTTCCTCAAGCTCCCTTCTTCTTCCTCTAACCCTAAATGTCTCATGAGTTGAGAAACCTTGGGTTCATAGAGACAAACTATTCCATCTACACTCTCTACATCATCTAGTACATATAGTTTAGCGAACTAGATGCTGTAGTTACCTCGGATTTGAGGTTGGAGCTCGGACTATAGACTCTCGGGTGGATCGTCTTTGATTCGAGGATGCCGACCAGGTTGCCCGATCCGTCACGGTCCTTGGAGCTTATGATGAGGAGGAGGACATCAACAAGAAGACCCGAAGGACATGAATCTGTGAGGTATAAACTCCTATCCGAGTAGTTTACCTCATACAGTTTTGTTTGCTAGATAGGGTTTAGCATCAATCCTGGAGTTCAAGTCGGTGTTGCGATACCCGTAAAAATCGTTTTTTACGTATTCCCCCTCCCCGTGAACCCGCGGGGTGCGCGACATCGACTTACATATTCGGTTATAACTGTATTGCCTACTGTATACCATGATTTGATTGGAATATGTGATTGTGAAGTAGATACCTTACCTGACTGATTACATCATCACTGACATACCTATACACAAATTCAAGACTTGTATCCTACCATCTTGTTACTATTACTGTTATCATGCTAGTACCTATTGACTGTAATACTTACCGATACCAACAATCCTGACTTGTTGTCCCGATGGATCTGACATGTTGTCTAGATAGACATAATATGTATCTGATTGTTCCTGTGTTGGCATTAGATAGATATTATATTGATACCTGATTTGAACATGAAATCTGGGGAAAAGGGAAAATCAAGAATGTAACTGAAACGTAACTTAAGAGTATGTTATTATTGTCGTGATTCCGGGTGTGAATGGAATAACCATTGTTGATTGTACCATGGTCCCGTAGGGAATGAACGGGATATATTGTATTATGGTCCCGTGGGGAATAAACGGGATATATACTGTTGAGTTATGATGAGAATTACATTAATTAGTTTTAAATACTTTTAGCATAGAGAACCTACACACATGAACCCATAGGATACACGTGACATGATTGACTCCATATATCTTGCTTGTTACATTACATGTTATTGCTATTGTTTATCGTTTACACTCATTGCATCTAGTTCTTGCACCTGGTATATACTATATTTCACACTGGTTATATTATTATGATATTTATGACGCACTGACGTCTGGATTTTGCATGGCCCAGATATTTGACTTTAGCACGTGAGAATCATGAGTACTTCGACAGGATTGCTGATCAGTGAGGAGCATTTCACTGAGATAGCTCTTATTGATGGTTAGGTATTCTTTTTCCTTGGATCTTTATTGTTTCCGCTACTGTTTCCTGTTATTGTTCTTGTGGCTATTGAACATGTTTAGAAATAGATAATTACATTATTGTTCTTGATTACTGATTGACAGCCTTAATGTGAGTATGAAAGGATATTTCCTTACCGTAGGTAACATGGCTGGCTTTGTCACGTTCCGTATTTACGGATTTGCGAAGTGCGGCATGACATCTGTATGCACCAACATATGTCATCTACATCATATCTCTTGAACCGGAAAAACCCTCTGTGTGGAACTCTAAAGACTAGTCAATACGCTGGTAGTGGGTTTAACCACAAGCACGTCAGCGGCACTACCTGTACGTAACGGCTATCCAGGTATTGAGTAAAAGGAAGGCCGATGAGCAAACTCATCCGTACGCCTACTGATCCTGTCTGTAACAATCTCCGTACGGTTCGGTCTATTCGTCTAAGAGTATCACATATCGGGTCTAGAGAGTGGATAAAGTCAGACCTCTAATAACGCGATAAGTCGTGTTAGTGTGAAGCCCATCACCCACTAAGAAACTACCGATTCGAATCAATAAATCTCGTCCACCTTAGCTATGGATTTCTGGTGATGGCCACCCGTGCACAGCACGACATCTACCCCCAATACTGGGAGAGACGAATCCCTGACGATCCGCTCACTACCTCCATGTTGCTCAGGACTGCATCCAATTAAAACCTATTTGCACGACTCCTTTAAGCAGTGGTAGAGTAGTAATCAAAGGACAGTGGGAACTGAAAGTGTGTCTTAGCACCACCACTAGGTTTATACAAGCATCAAGTATGCAATTTTAAAAAATCTAGAGTGCTAAGCTACACTAACCTAGAATCTAAATAGAGTATCAGGGTTTACAAAACATGAAAGAAAGTTCTATACTAAGTGAAGAGGGTTACAACCTTTGTAGACCAAGTCCTTCACTTCTAAAGCTCTAAGTAGTAGTCCCTATGACTCCTCTTGGCTCCATTTGAAGAATGGATCGAGCTTGCTTTGCGATCTTCGTGTCGAAGATGATCCACCTTGAAGTTTCTCTAACTCAAGCTAATGCTTCACTAATCAAGTATTAGTGAAGCTAACAACCTAAACTAATGGGCTAGATGAGTGTAGGTTGATGAAGTAGGAATTTTTCTCTCTTTAGAAATCTATTTCTCTTTTTATTTCCAACTCAAGAAAAACCCTAGTGAGCTCTTGAGAGGAAGAAGATGAACATGGGTGAGAAAATAAATCATGTGATGAAGTGAGAGAGTGAACCATGGGTTAAAAATATGGTTGGGTGAGAAAAATATCTAGATTAAAAACAAAAATGAGAGATGAGTCATGGTTTCTACATGCTTCTACAAGCATCGAAGCCATGCTCATTAATCCACTCATTTTTATTTTCCTCTTAATAAATAATCACCCAATTATCTTTAGGTCATGGTATGAGTCTCATACACCCATGTTCAATGTATCATCAACCATGATACAAAATATTTTATATATAAATATATATATATCATATATATATATATAATTATATGTAAAGAGAAGAGAAGAAAATCTTTTGGTGAGCATAATATTAGTTAATATATAAATATATCAAATATAAATATATATCAAATTATTAAATCAACACTTGATTCAATAATCCGGTTATATCATATATAACCGACTAATATTATTTATATGTATATCAAATTATCAAATCAACACTTGATTCAATAACCCGGTCATATCACATATAACCGACAACATTCAATATACTATATCAAATTAATACTTGATTCAATAATCCGGTCATATCATATATAACCGGCCAATATCAAATATATATACATATAACATATCATTGAATCAACACTTGATTCAACAATCCGGTTATATCACATATAACCTAACCGATATCAAATATCGCGAGATTAAAATACGGTATCACATACTCGTATTTAATCAAGCTCCCGCACATATCACCATATGTGCCCTACTACGTTTCGCTTGAGCTTAGAAACCTCTGTGTGGGACTCTAAAAACTTGTTAATACGCCAGCAGTAGGTACTGATCACATCAGACACCTACAAGCCATCAGCGGTACTAGCTGGACGTAACGGCTACCCAGGTATTGAGCCAATAAAAGATCAACAAGCAAGCTTGTCCAAACTCCTGTAAAGCCTATAAGTAACACTTACTGTACAGTCCGGTCTCTTCGTCTGATATGTCGAGTCTAGGGGTGGAATCGTCAGACCTCAGTAACTTGATAAGTCATGCTGATGTGCAGCCTATAACCTTTCGAGAAACTACTGATAACACTTACCAGTAAATCTTATCATCCCTGGCCAGGGACTTGCTGTTATAGCCAATCGAGCATAGCGTAACATCAACTCTCTATACCGGGAGAGACGAAACCCCTCCTATCGCTCATTGCCTCCATATGACTCGGGACTGTACTTAAAATCCACCTGTTTGCACGACTCCTTTGAGCCGTGGTAGGGAGAAAATCAAAGCACAGTGGGAACCGCACAAGACTCTATGACGATCTTGGGTCTACAGACTAACCTGTACAAGTGTCACCAGAGAACTGCTATCTGACGATATGTATGGTACTATCTAGGAGTTCTCGGCGAGTCCTATTCGGTGTACCCATTCTCTAATGAGCACATGTGTATAATCTTTGATGTCTAACACCAATGGTTGTAGGATCAACCATCACCCCATACAGGGTCAAGAAACGAACACACTAGTCTACTCTGGAATATCGATACCCTGTCTCAATACTCTTTCAACTAGGAACTGTTAAAGGATGTGCTTGTGGACTACCCAAGCCCCACTAGTATGATCTGCATTATAGTCCTGGTAGTCAAGCTAACATCCTAAGGGTTTTATCAATATGTAACAAAAAGACGGTATAATAAAATAAGTGTACATGTTAATATAAAGAGCAACCAGATAGCATACTATCATGTCGAGCAAGAAATTCCTCTACATATATATCCAAGTATCCACTATATCATACAATAATGGCCTCTAGGGCATACATATTCCTAACAATCTCCCACTTGCACTAAGGTCAGTTGTTGCAGTATCTCATACCCAACATCCCAAAAAGTCTCTCAGACTGCGTCTGGAGGAGGGCCTTCGTGAGTGGATCCGCTGTGTCGTCCTTCGTGTCAACTCTTCTGATCTCGATCTCCCGGCGATCCACTATCCCCGGATCAGGTGATACCGCATCAAAATATGTCTGGATCGCTGATAGGACCGAGGTTCCTTGGCCAAAACCACAGCTCCATTGTTATGACAATACAAGGGTATTGGATGCTCAATGGAAGGAACCACACCAAGTTCAGTAATGAACTTCTTCATCCAGACAGCCCCTTTGGCAGCATCGTTTGCAGTGATGTATTCAGCCTCCATCGTCGAGTCTGCCATGGTATCTTGCTTGGAACTCTTCCAACATACCGCCCCTCCATTGAGGGTGAAGACAAAACCCGAGACCGACTTACTGTCGTCCTTATCACTCTGAAAGCTCAAATCGGTAAATGATTCCACCTGGAGTTCTCCGTTACCATACACTAAGAACATCTCTTTAGTCCTTCTCAAGTACTTAAGAATGTTCTTCACAGCTGTCCAGTGCTTCTCCCCAGGATCTGATTGATACCTACTTACCACACGAAGTGTGTAAGCTACATCTGGTCTGGTACACAACATCGCATACATGATAGACCCAACTGTAGAAGCGTAGGGTATCTCTTGCATGCGAGCCCTCTCCAAATCAGTCTTGGGAGACATCTCTTTGGAGAGAGTGATTCCTGAACAAGCGGGTAAATTACCATGCTTAGAATCTTCCATACTAAACCTCTTTAGTATGGTGTCAATGTACCTGGATTGGGACAATCCCAACATCCGCTTAGATTTATCTCTATAGGTCTTTATTCTCAGGATGTAGGAGGCATCACCCAGATCTTTCATGGAGAACTTTTTTGATAAGAAAAATTTGACCGAGTATAGTATAGGAACATTATTTCCTATCAAGAGTATGTCATCCACGTACAATATGAGGAAGACAACCTTACTCTCTACAACCTTTTTTGTATATACAAGGTTCATCTACGTTTTTGATGAAATCAAACTCTTTGACTGCCACATCAAAACAGATGTTCCAACTCCGTGATGCCTGCTTTAATCCATAGATTGAATTAAGCAGTTTGCATACCTTTCTGCTTCTCCCACTGTCTACGAAGCCCTCTGGTTGTGTCATGTATACGCTTTCTTCTAAATCACCACTTAGAAAAACGGTCTTGACATCCATCTGCCAGATTTCGTAGTCATGGTATGCAGCAATGGCAAGTAGGATCCTGATGGACTTAAGCATAGGCACAGGAGAAAAGGTTTCATCATAGTCGACACCTAGTCGTTGACGAAAACCTTTTACTACAAGTCTAGCTTTGAAGGTCTCAACCTTTCCATCTACACCAAATTTCTTCTTAAAGATCCACTTGCTTCCAATAGGTTTTACCCCTTCAGGAGCAATATCCAAAGTCCATACTTTGTTGGTGTACATGGATTCCATCTCAGATCGCATAGCATCCAGCCATTTCACAGAGTCCCCACTTATGATGGCCTGCTCGAAACTAGTTGGGTCATCATCTTCCATGATGCAATTCTCACTCCCACCGTCTATGAGAAAATCGTTGTATCTCTCAGGTGGATGAGGAACCCTATTAGATCTGCGGAGTGGCTGAAGTTCGTCGGGGACTATCCCTCTGATTCTACCAAATCATCAGTTGTAGTTTGTGTAGCTGGAACTTCATCCAGCTCTACCATATTGCCACTAATTTGCTTTACAAGAAATTCCTTTTCTAAAAAGATGGCATGTTGAGCAACAAACACCTTTTGTTTCTCACTATGGTAGAATATATATCCATGTGAATTCTTTGGATATCCCACAAACTTGCATAAAACTGATTGTGCCTCGAGTTTTTCCGGATTCTGTTTTTTAACATAGGCCGGACAACCCCATATCTTAACTCGTTTAAGATATGGTCTCTTTCCACTCCATATCTCATATGGTGTTTTAGGCACAGATTTTAATGAAACTTGATTCAATAGGTATGCAGCTGTCTCAAGTGCATAACTCCAAAAGGTAACTCAGTATTGCTCATCATAGAGCACACCATATCTAATAGGGTGCGATTCCTCCACTCCGATACTCCATTGTGCTGTGGTGTATACGGAGGAGTAAGCTGAGAGAGAATCCCATTCTCTTTTAAATAGTCTCGGATTTCCATTCTCAATTATTCTCCTCCTCAATCAAATCGAAGGACTTTAATACTTTTACCCGTTTGATTCTCTACTTCTTACTTATATTCCTTGAATTTCTCAAAAGCTTCAGAGTGTTTCAACAGGAACACATGTCCGAATCTTAAGAGATCATCGGTGAATGTAATAAAGTACGAGAAACCATTCCTGGCATATGTAGACATAGGACCGCATACATCACTATTGTTAGTTATATGTATGCCCTAGAGGCCATTACTATACATAGGATGTATATTGTAGTGGATGCTTGGACATATATAGGGAGGACTTTCTTGCGCGACATGATAGTATGCTATCTGGTTGATCTTTACCTTAACGTGTATACTGATTGTCTCTCTGTTACATGTTGGTAAAGCCCTTAGGATGTGTACTTGACTACCTGGACTATGATGCGGATCATACTAGTGAGGACATGGTAGTCCATAAGTACATCCTTCAAAGTCCCTAGTCGTGGGTATATCGAGACGGGGCATCGATATACCAGAGTAGACTAGCGTATACCTTCTCGACCCATACAGATGGGCGATGGATGATCCCATATCCATTGGTGTTTGACATCAGGGATGATATACGGGTGCTCAGTGGAGACTGGGTACACTGGACGGACTCGCCGAGAACTCCCAGATGGTATTATACCTTACGTCAGATGGCAGTTCTCTGGTGACACTGGTACAGAGTAGTCTGTTGACCCGAGATCGTCATAGAGTCTTGTGTGGTTCCCACTGTGCTTTGATTTCCACCTTACCACGTCCAAGAGGGCGTGCAAAACGGTGGATTTTGGGTACAGTCCCGAATCACATGGAGGCAATGAGCGATAGGAGGGGATTCGTCTCTCCCGGTATAGGGAGTTGATGTTGCGCTGTGTTCGATTGGCTATAACCGGAAATCCCTGGCCAGGGTTGCTGAGATTTACTAGTAAGTGTTACCAGTAGTTTCTCGAACTGTTATAGACCTCATATCGACACGACTTATCGAGCTATTGGGGTCTGACGTTTACCACCCCTAGGCGAGATATGCGACATATCAGACGAACAGACCGGACTGTACGGTAAGTGTTACTGGTTGGATTCACAGGAGTATGAGCGGGCTTGCTCGTTGATCTTCTGATCGCTCAATACCTGGGTGGCCGTTACGTTTAGCAGACCGCTTGCGGCTTGTGGGTGTTTGATATGATCATCACCTGCTGCCGGCGTATTGACGAGTCTTTAGAGTCCTACACAGAGGTTTCCTGGCTCAAGCGAAACGAAATAGAAGTGCATATGAGATATGTGCGGGACCGAGAATAATGCGTGTATGTGATACCGTATTCTATTCTCGCGATGAATGTATCGATTGGTTGTATGCGATATAACCTAGTTATCGAATCAAGTATTGATTCGATAAGCCGATACATTGGATATTAGTCGGTTATATGCGATATGACCGAATCGCTAAATTAAGTGTTGATTTAATGATTTAATGCATAATTATATATTTGATATATTACTTTGCATTAACTAGTATCGGTTCACTTTGAATGGATTTACTCACTCGAATGTGCACATTGTATATGTGATATATTTTTGTGCACTTGTTTGTATCATGTTTGATGATACATGCAAAATTGGCTTTGTGTAAAGACTTATACCATGGTTATGATAATGGTTAGGGTTTTGATTTATTCACTTATTTATTTATCCATTCATTTTTGAGAAATAATTAAAAGAAAACAAAAATGGTTTCTTTCTTTCTTTTCATGAAGCTTGTTGAAGCTTCATGAAGCTTTGACCAAGTGACCATTTTGTCTTCTTCTTCTAACCCTAACCATTCATCTAAACTCAAGTTAGTTCTCTACACAAAACCATGGTTAAAATTATGATAAGAATTGATTTTCTTTTCTATAATATTATTCTTATCATAATATACTTCATCTTCTTCTTCTTCTTCGCATGAAGAAAAGCTTGCTATCAACAATGGCAACTTGAGAAAATGAGTGAGAAATCCAATTCTAAAGTGAACCCACTTCCTATTTCTTCATCCTCTACCACTTGCCAAGTAGTATAGGGTGTTTTCTTCACAAGTTTCATGACTTGGTGAAGTGGGAGCTTGATCTAGCAATGCCTCGACGTAGATCATCTTCGGCATAGTAGTCGATGACCTAGCCCGCCCATTTTTCCGATGAAGCCGACGCAAGAGCCCGGGATTCGATTCGGACAGCGAGGAGACTTCATTGCGGAGCTATGGACGTAGAGAACCGGATCTACAAAGGTTGTATTTCCGTTCACTTAGTTATATTGTTAACTAGCTTCTTGTTTCGCCTAAAATTCTAGTTAACGATCCGTATTAGGGTTTCTCGGCACTTGTAAAATTTGAAAACGCCATGGTTGATGCCTTGTGAGACCTCATTAGCGTGCCTAGGAACCCTACAGTGGTATCAGAGCCTAGCTAGAGCCTTAGGCGATGCGTAGACGAAGTTTGAAACCCGATCGACCCGAAACCCTAACCCGATAATGCTCTCTGGACATTTTTCAAAAACTGGGTTTTTTCCAGATTAAAAATTGCTAAAAAATTCAACAGGGTCTTAGTTGAATTACTCTGAAATTCGAGGGGCTAAGTCATCTAAAGCGCGGCGGAACCGCGGCACAAGCATGCCTTGTGCGGCGGTTCCGCGGCCATATGATGACGTCAGCCCTCCATTTTTGCACAGTAATTTGTCACTTCAGGTGCTGGATTTTCTGGGAATTTTTTAATATTTATTCAAGAGTTGAATATTCCAGGGTGTTTTGGAGCTTAGATGATTCGATCGGATTATCAAACTTTGTCTATGTGTTTTTCCGGGTAAATTTTAGAATATGTTAAAAAGTTCGACCGGATATAAATACCCAATTTTTCCCCTGCCGGAAAATTTCCAAGTGTTGGATTTTTCTGAGGTTTAAAGACGTTCTAAGTAGTGCAAGTAACGCGATGGACCCTCTAGAAGACAACAAACCTTAACTCGATTATGTGACCGTCTTGAACTGCCCTTTGAACCTTAGGGTTTGGGGCAGTACGGCGTGCCACATGTGAGGCGTTGGCTTGACCCTTCTACGGCTGGACCGTTGGTACTGAGGCACGAAGTGAATGTTTTTGAACTTATTTCATGTGATGATCTGTTTCGGGAAAACTTGGGTATTCGATTGCTCGATCGGAAAGTTTAACATTTTCTATTTATCTGGAATGTGATACAATAATTGGAATTCACAATAAGTTATGAGATAACTGAATGAATGTTATAAACATAGCAGTTTAGTCTCACTTGATCGGTTGCCACGGAATTTTGTTGTGATCAAAAGTCCGTCGCAATCACGTAGCGTACGCGGATACTCGCCGGGTAAACTTAATAGACAGCCTCGCTCCATAGCCCCGACCAAGTGACTGTAGGAGAACCCCGTCGCCGAAAGCATCCGTTCGGGTGCTCGCGGCAGCGTTGTTCCTCCTTGGTGCACTTCGTCGACGGTATCGGGGGTGCGGCCGTCTACTGAAGTTTGCGACGAGCATTCGATCAGGATGTCGGGAATCTTGTTGAATTGCCCGACTTGATATTGAAAAGTGTTTTCGATAATGAGACTAAAATACGGGGTTTAAAATTGTTAGGCATGCGATGTCTAAGGAATTCATTTGATTAGGCATGCGATGTCTATGTAGGTTGCGGATTCCAACTGTTGTAGTTTTACACTTTCTTTTCTGTGACCGTAAGTGTAATATGTGATATCGCCGGTTTCGTTACTATATGCCAACGACAATTGGGATACGCATGTTTACTTACGTTGATGACATGGGATGTTTTGTGTTACTGGATATGTTATATTGGATCGTCGTGTTTGAATAGCCGGGGGTTTTTATGTGAGATGAGTGTTTTTCATTTTCATTCATGTAAAAATCTGTATGTAATATTCTTTTATTGGGGCACTTCCAGGTTGCGGAAGATGTTACCCTTTGTATATTATTTACTTTTCCGCACTAGGATAGACCCAAGGAGGGGAGCACAAGTAACCGGGTTCTGGAGTCCAGTGGGAGACCAACTCGAGGAGTCGAGTCCGGGTCTCCTAACTCTAGAATTGGTAGGGTTGCTTGCCGCTCTCGTAGGGGTCTAGGGGTGTGGGTTTGGCTATTCATCGCGACCGTGGAATCCGTGTTTTATACTGGCTCGTATTGAAAACACGGACGTCCTAGTATATCCAATATTTCATATATTTCTTCTGCTGCGATATCTGTGATGTGATCATGTGATGTTCTGTGATAAATACTGTATATAGTATATATGATATATTATATAGACGTTACTTATGTTTTGCACTCGCGCTAGTCCTTCCCCGCTCTGTCGTTAGTTACCTAACCTAACGGTGCACGAGGGGACATCGAGGCGAATGCGGATGGCATAAGTGTACGTCGTATTTATCTGTGATGTTTAGGTACTTAAATGATGGGACTTCATTAATGTGATTAATGAAAGTAAAAGAAACCTAAAGATGTTGTAGAATCGAATTTCAAAATAAAACAGGTAGCTACAGTTCTTGCTTTGCACAGAGGTATATGTGATATATCCTGCACCTTATTCGATGAGGAAAGGACCGAGATCCCTTCACCGGGAGTGACTCCTTTAGCAATAACTGGCAGATGCTACACACTCGGTTTGTCTTTTGTTTGCTTTTAAGAGTTTTTGCTTTGCACAGTGATATATATCCCGCACCTTATTCGATGAGGAAAGGGCCGATGATCCCTTCACCGGGAATGACCCCTTTAGCAAAACTAGAAAAGCCTCGAAAACACTCCATTTTAAAATCATTTGATTCTACAACGATATCAAGTTCATTACGCAATAGGTTCTCAGAAAAACCTGTCGTAGCCCTCCGTCATTTCAGATAAGTCCTGTTTAGTATTCGTGCTGCGTTTGTTGACCTTGTCAAGGCGCAGTGTGCGTTAGCTAACCAGTATTTATCTGCTTATGCATATGATGCAGATTGGGTTAGGGTAGTCGTGCGGCCTTGTTGACCTTGTCAAGGGTCGTGCGGGTGGGTTTGATTCAATCAAGAAATGACGGGTTGAACTTGACTTGCGATCTATGGTTTGTTGACCTTGTCAAGGTCATAGATCGTTCGGGGCAAAATATTATCGGGAATTTCAAGTGTTGAAATTTGCAATGAGATTGCATACCTTCTATGAGATAGTTGGATCCCGATACCCGCTGCGAGTAAGAGTTACTCCTGGGAGAGTTTTACATATTACAATTAGCCGATCAAGTAGGTGTCAACGAGGTTTTGCCTCTGGGAAAACGAGGTTTACATTAATTAGGTTCGTGCGAAAGCACGGGGGACCTCCCTCAAAGTACCGACACTGGCCTGGCTGAAAGATTGGCGAACTTGTAGTATGTAATTAATCCCGGCTAGTCTTTCCTTTTAGGGTTTGAAGGAAGATTTGATAAAAAGCAGTGGGAGCCATCCTGATTAGATAAAATAAAAACCAATCTATTCTTGCAAGAGCGCACGCTGAGTGTTTTCTTCTCTCTCTCTCTCCAGGTAGCGACCATATCACGCCTTAATCAAGATAATAATACGGATTATTGACCGAACCCGCTTGTTATACTGAGCTGGGGAACGTTGGTCCCGCTCCAACTTATAATTGTTATAAGACAGAGCAGGAAATTGGGGATTACCAGAATTCCCGTGCCACCCAAACGAAGAGAGTGCATGCTGATGCATCATCTTCGGGTGTGTTCTTTATACAGAACTGTTTCTCTATTCCCTACGTCCTGGGTATTTGATACCGGATCAGGATTCCAGATATGTAATATGTTACATAGGGCTACAGAAAGGTAGAGAACTGAGAACGGGTGATAAGTTTCATGAGGCAGAAAACGGGGCAAGTGTTGCAGCCAAGTCTGTTGGTCACTGTCACCCTGTATTACCAATACATTGATTCTGAATGAATGTTATTAGATACCGAACCTGATATACAAAATCATATCAGTCTCTTTATCAGTAAAGAAATGATAAAATTTTGTATTGTTGGATAATGTTTTGAACATTTCCTATATCAAAAGTTGATTGGTTCAGGCACGTTATCTAAAAGCGTTGATGTTCTAAATCAAACTACAGTTCTAAGTATACGGAACACACACAAGAGGAAGAGTTCAGAAATGAACGAATCCTTCTTGAGGCATTGTAGACTAGGTCATATCAATGCGACCCGACTAGCTGAAGTTAATTGTAGATGCATATTTAAATCAGTTTGAATTTACATCTTGTGAAACTTGCCAGTCATGTCACAAAGATATAATGACCATAGCTCTGTTTACTGGAAACAGAGAAAGAGTTAATGAACTCTTGGGATGATACATGTTGATGTATAAAGGTCCCCAGTCTACACATGCCAAGACCGGTTCTTTGTACTTTATTACATTCTCTGATGATCTTTTTAGATTCAGACATATGTTCCTGTTGAAACACGAGTCCGAACCTTTTGAGATATTCACAGAATATAAGTTAGAAGTAGAGAACCAAAATACGGGTATAAGTATTATGTCCTATGATGAGATCAGGGAGGAGAATACTTGTGCATGGAATTCCTGGACTTTTCCAAAGGAGAATGAGATTCTCTCCCAGCATTACTCCTCCGTATACACCATAGAACGATGGTATATCGGGGCGGAGCAATCTCACCCTATATGATAAGGTGTGCTCTATGATGAGTACTACTGAATTACCTATTTCCTTTTTGGGAGTTATGCACTTGAGAAGCTGCATACCTATTGAATAGGGTTCAAATCAAATCAGTTGCCTACCACTTCATATTTGATATGATAAGGGAACAGCCCATCTCTTAAGTTAGTTAAGATTTGGGGTTGTCCAGCCTATGTCTGAAAAGCAAAATCCGGACAGGCTCGAGGCAAGGTCTGTAATGTAGAACTGGAAAGGTTCCAGCTATACAAACTACAGCAGATGATTTGATAAAACCAAAGGATTCAATAGTTACCAACGAACCTCAGCCTCTCCGCCGATCTAGTAGGGTTTCTCACCCACCTGAGAGATACTTATGTTTCTCTATGACAGTGGGAGCGAGGATTGCATCATGAGATGATGACCCAACTAGTTTCGAGCTGGCCATCAGGAGTGGGACTCTGTAAGAATGGCTGGATGCTTAGCGATCTGAGATTGAATCCATGTACACCAACAAAGTATAGACTTTGGTTGCTATATCTGAAGGGTTAAATCCCCATCAGGAGCAAGTATATCTTGAGAAGATTACTTGGAGTAGATGGAAAAGTTGAGACTTTCAAAGCTAGACTTGTTAAAGCTTTTCGTCATCGACCAGGCGTGGATAATGATGAAACCTTTTCAAGTGGCTATGCTTAAGTCCATCCAGATCCTACTTGCCACGGCTACATACCATGACTACGATATCTGGCGGTTGGGTGCCATGACTGCTTTTCTAAATGATGTTTTAGAAGAGAACGTCTATAAGTACACAGCCAGAGGGCTTCGTAGACAGTGGGAGTAGCGGAAACGTGTACAAGATGCTTTATAGGATAAAGCAGGTATCGCGGAGTTGGAACATCTGTTTTGATGTCTTAGTCAAAGAGTTTGACATCGTCAAAATAGTAGATGAACCTTGTATATACATAAAGGTAGTAGGGAGTATAGTGACGATCCTCGTAGTGTACGTGGATGACATACTCTAGATAGGGAAGGAGTTTCCTATGCTACGCTCGGTCAATCTCCGCTTATCACAATGATTCTCCATATAGGATCAAAGTGATACCTCCTAAATCCTGGGTTTTGGGTCTATGAGATAGATCTAATTGGATGTTAGGATTCTCACTAGTTGTAGTGAGATGATATCAACCGATCCTGGGGAGAATCACTGGAATGGTTCCAGGGTGATAAGGACGACTGAAAGTCAGTCACAGGCATTGTCTTTACCCTCAGTAAAAAGACGGTATGTTGGAAGAGTTCCAAGCTAGATACCGTGGTATACTAGGCGATAAAGGCTCGATACATCGCTACTTAAGATGCTACCAAAGAGGCTGTTTGGGTGTATAATAGTTCATGAGATGAACTTCGTTCCTACCATTGTGAGACAATGGAGTTGTGGTTTATGCCCGGGAACCCCGGTCCCATCAGTGACCCAGACATATTCTAAGGCAGTATCACCTGATCATGGAGATGGTTGATCTCCAGGCTGATCGAGGTTAGGAGAACAGACTCAGAGGACAACACGGCGGATCCACTCACAAAGGCCTTTTCCTAGAGAGAGACTTTTATGGGATGGTTGAGTATGAGATACAACAACCACTGCTGTCAGATGGCCCTAGTGCAAGTGCGAGATTGTTAGTTATATGTATGCCCTAGAGGCCATTACTATACATAGGATGTATATTGTAGTGGATGCTTGGACATATATAGGAAGGACTTTCTTGCTCGACATGATAGTATGCTATCTGGTTGATCTTTACCTTAACGTGTACACTGATTGTCTCTCTGTTACATGTTGGTAAAGCCCTTAGGATGTGTACTTGACTACCTGGACTATGATGCGGATCATACTAGTGAGGACATGGTAGTCCATAAGTACATCCTTCAAAGTCCCTAGTCGTGGGTATATCGAGACGGGGCATCGATATACCAGAGTAGACTAGCGTATACCTTCTCGACCCATACAGATGGGCGATGGATGATCCCATATCCATTGGTGTTTGACATCAGGGATGATATACGGGTGCTCAGTGGAGACTGGGTACACTGGACGGACTCGCCGAGAACTCCCAGATGGTATTATACCTTACGTCAGATGGCAGTTCTCTGGTGACACTGGTACAGAGTAGTCTGTTGACCCGAGATCGTGTTAGAGTCTTGTGTGGTTCCCACTGTGCTTTGATTTCCACCTTACCACGTCCAAGAGGGCATGCAAAACGGTGGTTTTTGGGTACAGTCCCGAATCACATGGAGGCAATGAGCGATAGGAGGGGATTCGTCTCTCCCGGTATAGGGAGTTGATGTTGCGCTGTGTTCGATTGGCTATAACCGGAAATCCCTGGTCAGGGTTGCTGAGATTTCCTGGTAAGTGTTACCAGTAGTTTCTCGAACTGTTATAGACCTCATATCGACACGACTTATCGAGCTATTGGGGTCTGACGTTTACCACCCCTAGGCGAGATATGCGACATATCAGACGAACAGACCGGACTGTATGGTAAGTGTTACTGGTTGGATTCACAGGAGTATGAGCGGGCTTGCTCGTCGATCTTCTGATCGCTCAATACCCAGGTGGCCGTTACGTTTAGCAGACCGCTTGCGGCTTGTGGGTGTTTGATATGATCATCACCTGCTGCCGGCGTATTGACGAGTCTTTAGAGTCCTACACAGAGGTTTCCTGGCTCAGGCGAAACGAAATAGGAGTGCATATGAGATATGTGCGGGACCGAGAATAATGCGTGTATGTGATACCGTATTCTATTCTCGCGATGAATGTATCGATTGGTTGTATGCGATATAACCTAGTTATCGAATCAAGTATTGATTTGATAAGCCGATACATTGGATATTAGTCGGTTATATGCAATATGACCGAATCGTTAAATCAAGTGTTGATTTAATGATTTAATGCATAATTATATATTTGATATATTACTTTGCATTAACTAGTATCGGTTCACTTTGAATGGATTTACTCACTCGAATGTGCACATTGTATATGTGATATATTTTTGTGCACTTGTTTGTATCATGTTTGATGATACATGCAAAATTGGCTTTGTGTAAAGACTTATACCATGGTTATGATAATGGATAGGGTTTTGATTTATTCACTTATTTATTTATCCATTCATTTTTGAGAAATAAATAAAAGAAAACAAAAATGGTTTCTTTCTTTCTTTTCATGAAGCTTGTCAAAGCTTCATGAAGCTTTGACCAAGTGACCATTTTGTCTTCTTCTTCTAACCCTAACCATTCATCTAAACTCAAGTTAGTTCTCTACACAAAACCATGGTTAAAATTATGATAAGAATTGATTTTCTTTTCTATAATATTATTCTTATCATAATATACTTCATCTTCTTCTTCTTCTTCACATGAAGAAAAGCTTGCTATCAACAATGGCAACTTGAGAAAATGAGTGAGAAATCCAATTCTAAAGTGAACCCACTTCCTATTTTTTCATCCTCTACCACTTGCCAAGTAGTATAGGGTGTTTTCTTCACAAGTTTCATGACTTGGTGAAGTGGGAGCTTGATCTAGCGATGCCTCGACGTAGATCATCTTCGGCATAGTAGTCGATGACCTAGCCCGCCCATTTTTCCGATGAAGCCGACGCAAGAGCCCGGGATTCGATTCGGACAGCGAGGAGACTTCATTGCGGAGCTATGGAGGTGGAGAACCGGATCTACAAAGGTTGTATTTCCGTTCACTTAATTATATTGTTAACTAGCTTCTTGTTTCGCCTAAAATTCTAGTTAACGATCCGTATTAGGGTTTCTCGGCACTTGTAAAATTTGAAAACGCCATGGTTGATGCCTTGTGAGACCTCATTAGCATGCCTAGGAACCCTACAACTATGTATCGGTCCCAATAGCTCAATAGCTTTTTCTTCGTGTCTCGTAAACGAAGTTTTGGTCATCTTGCCTTTGAGACATGACTGGCAAGTTTCATAAGATGTAAATTCAAAAGGATTCAAATATCCATCTTTATGCAACTTAGCTAGTCTTGTCGTATTGATATGACCGAGTCTACAATACCACAAGAAGGCTTCATTCATTTATGAACTTTTCCTCTTGTGTGTGTTCTTTATGTTTAGAATTGTAGTTTGATTTTGAACGTATATACCGTTACATAACGTACCAAACTCAATCAACACTTGATTTAGGAAAATGTTTATAACATTTTCCTCCAATACAAAATTATATCATTCTTTATGTAATAAAGAGACTGATATAATATTGTACATCATTTTTGGTACGAAATAACAATCGTTCAGAATCTATGTATTACCATTTGGTAATACTAGGTGATATTCGCCAACTGCTTTGGCTGCAACAATTGCAACATTCCCTACTACGAGAGACTTATCGCTTTTTCCCAGTTCTCTACTTCTTCTTAACCCATGCAACATATTACAAATGTGGGATCCTAATCCGGTATCTAATACCCAGTACATAGAGAAAACTGAGAAACAGTTCTCGGTAACGAACACACCCGAAGAAGATGCATCATCATGCTCTTTCTTCGTTCGGGTTGCGAGGGAATCCTGATATTCCCCTATTCCTTGCTCAGACTTATGACAATCATAAGAAAAAGCGGAACCAATGTTTTCCAGCTCAGTATAATAAGCGGGTTCGGTCAATACATCCATATTATTATCTTGATTAAGGCGTGTCATGGTCGCTACTTGGAGAGAGAGAGAGAAGAAAATACTTTAGCGTGAGCTCTTGCAAGATTAGATTGGTTATTATCTTATCTAATCAGGATGGATCCCACTGTTTTTATCAAATCTTCCTTCAAACCCTAAAAGGTAAGATTAGCCGGGATTAATTACGCTCTACAAGTTCGCCAATCGGTCAGCTAGGCAGGTATTGGTACTCCGAGGGAGTCTCCCCGTGCTTTCGCATGAAACTAATTAAATAACCTCGTTTCTGCAGGGGCATAACCCCATTAACACCTTTTTTAGACACCTACTGGATCAACTAATTGTAAAGTGGAAAAATCTCCCACGAGTAACACTCACAGTGGGTATCGGGATCCAAGTATCATATAAAAGATATGCAATCTTATTGCAAATTTCAACACTTGAAATTCCCGATATCTGTTTTTACCCCCATGCGGTTTATGACCTTGATAAAGTCAACAAACCATAAACCGCAAGTCAAGTTCTACCCGTCATTTCGTAATTGAATCAAACCCACCCGCACGACCCTTGACAAGGTCAACAAGGTCGTACGACTACCCTAATCCAATCGCATCACATGCTGCAGATAATCATTAATCAGCTACCGCACACTGCGCCTTGACAAGGTCAACAAACGCAGCACAAATACTAAAAATAGTACTTATCTGAAATGAGGGAGGGCTACGACTTTTCTTTTCATTAATCCCATTAATGACGTCCCATCATATATGTTTCCTAAACATCACAGAAGAAACGAAAATAGAACGTATGCTTATTCCATCCGCATTCGCCACGGGGCCCCGTCATGCACCGTTAGGTTACTTAACTAACGGCAGAGCGGGGGCAGGACTAGCGCGGGTGCAAAACATAAGTAACGTTTATTATATATCATATATATATAAGTACATACGTCTCACGCAGTTATATGATCACATCACAGAACATTTCAGAATAGCAGAAGCAAACATATGAAATATAGGATATACAAGAAAGTCTGTGTTTTAAATTAAGCCAGCAATGAAAAACACGGGTTCCATGGTCGTGATGAATAGCCAATCCCACATCCCTAGAGCCCTACGAGAGCGGCAAGCAACCCTGCCAATTCTAGAGTTAGAAGACCCGATCTCGACTCTTCGAGATGGTCTCCCACTGGACTCTAGAACCCGGTTACTTATGCTCCCCGCCTTGGGTCTATCCTAATACGGAAAAGTAAATAATATACATCAATGGAGACAGCATCCTCAACCCGGAAGTGTCCTAATAAAAAAATATTACATACAATTTTTATTACATGAATGAAAATATAAAAACTCTCGTTTCACGCAAAACTCCCAGCTATTCATTCAAGACGATCCAATATAACATATCACAAGCAACGCATAACATTACATGTCATCAATGTAAGTAAATATGCGTATTCCTAATGTCGTTGACGTATAGCAACGAGATCGGAGATACACCACATATTACACTTACAGTCGCAGAAAAGAAATGAAAACTACAATAATTAGAATCCACATCATCCTTAAACATCATAAACCCGGAATATCTCATATATCGGATTTCATGCCTAACCCTTTAAATCTTGTATTTATGTCTCGAATTGAAAACAATTTTCAATATCAAGTCGGGTAATTCAACAAGATTCCTGATTAAATGATCGAATACTCATCGGGAACTTTAGTAGATTGCCGCACCCCCGATGCCGTCAACGAAGTGCACTAAGGCGGAACACCGCGGCCGCAAACTCCCGAGTGGATGCTTTTGGTTACGATGTTCTCCTATAGTCACTTGGTCGGGGTTTTGGGGCATGGCTATCTATTAGTGTTTTCCGGCGGGTGTTCGCGTACGATACGAGATTGCGACGGAGTTTTGATCCGAATCGAAACTCCGTGGCAATCAATCAAATGAGACTAAAATGCTAGATTTACAAAACACAAACTAGTTTTCACAAAACTAATTAATATGGATTTCAAATATTGTATCACTTATCATTATAATCTAGACGATTTTAAACATTTTGATCGATTTATCAAACACCCACAAATCACAGAGACCTCAATAACATGAGCCTTACTAAAAATACCGAGAAAATGCATAATCACAAAATGGAGCAGCACAAGAGAAACGAGCCTACAACTCCATAGTCTTGCGGCGGAACCGCGGCTAAAACAGGGGTTAGGCCGCGGTTCCGCGACGACTTATTGGAGATGGGGCCTCATATTTCTTGAGGCTCCATCAAATAACCTGCTCGAATTTCTGCATATTTTTAATATGTAAAATATCAACTTTTGAAAAATGGACAGAAACTTGGTAAAATGCGGGTTTCGAAGTTCGATCGAACACTTTAACGTCATCTAGACATCGCCTAATGCTCTAGCTTGGCTCTGATACCATGAAAGTGTGTCTTAGCACCACCACTAGGTTTATACAAGCATCAAATATGCAATTTTAAAAAATCTAGAGTGCTAAACTACACTAACCTAGAATTTAACTAGAGTATTAGGATTTACAAAACATGTAAGAAAGTTCTATACTAAGTGAAGAGGGTTACAACCTTTGTAGACCAAATCCCTCACTTCTAAAGCTCTTAGTAGTAGTTCCTACGACTCCTCTTGGCTCCACTTGAAGAATGGATCGAGCTTGCTTTGTGATCTTCGTGTCGAGATATCCACGTTGAAGTTTCTCTAACTCAAGCTAATGCTTCACTAATCATGTATTAGTGAAGCTAATAACCTAAACTAATGGGCTAGATGAGTGTAGATTGATGAAGTAGGAATTTTGCTCACTTTAGAAATCTATTTCTCTTTTTATTTCCAACTCAAGAAAAACCCTAGTGAGCTCTTGAGAGGAAGAAGATGAACATGGGTGAGAAAATAAATCATGTGATGAAGTGAGTGAGTGAACCATGGGTTAAAAATAAGGTTGGGTGAGAAAAATATCTAGAGTAAAAACAAAAATAAGAGATGAGTCATGGCTTCTACATGCTTCTACAAGCATCCAAGCCATGCTCATTAATCCACACATTTTTATTTTCCTCTTAATAAATAATCACCCAATTATCTTTAGGTCATGGTATGAGTCTCATACACCCATGTTCAATGTATCATCAACCATAATACAAAACATTTTATATATAAATACATACACACACACACACACACAATTATATGTAAAGAGAAGAGAAGAAAATCTTTTAGTGAGCACAATATTAGTTAATATATAAATATATCAAATAGAAATATATATCAAATTATTAAATCAACACTTGATTCAATAATCCGGTTATATCATATATAACCGACTAATATTATTTATATGTATATCAAATTATCAAATCAACACTTGATTTAATAACCCGGTCATATCACATATAATCGACAGCATTCAATATACTATATCAAATTAACACTTGATTCAATAATCTGGTCATATCATATAGCCAATATCAAATATATATACATATAACATATCATTGAATCAACACTTGATTCAACAATCCGGTTATATCATATATAACCTAACCGAAATCAAATATCGCTAGATTAGAATACGGTATCACATACTCGTATTTAATCAAGCTCCCGCACATATTACCATATGTGCCCTACTTCGTTTCGCTTGAGCTAGGAAACTTTTGTGTGGGACTCTAAAGACTCGTCAATACGCCAGCAGTAGGTACTGATCACATCAGACACCCACAAGCCGTCAGCGGTACTAGCTGGACGTAACGGCTACCCATGTATTGAACGAATAGAAGATGTACAAGAAAGCTTGTCCAAACTCCCGTAAAGCATATAAGTAACACTTACCATACAGTCCGGTCTCTTCATCTGATATGTCGCATATCGAGTCTAGGGGTGGAATCGTCAGACCCCGGTAACTTGATAAGTCATGCCAATGTGTGGCCTATAATCTTTCAAGAAACTACTGATAACACTTACCTGTAAATCTTATCAGCCCTGGCCAGGGACTTGCTGTTAGAGCCAATCGAGTATAGTGCAACATCAACTCCCTATACTGGGAGAGATGAAACCTCTCCTATCGCTCATTGCCTCCATGTGACTCGGGACTGTACCCAAAATCAACCTGTTTGCACGACTCCTTTGAGCCGTGGTAGGGAGGAAATCAAAGCATAGTGGGTACCACACAAGACTCTATGATGATCTCGGGTCTACAGACTAACATGTACAAGTGTCACCAGAGAACTGCTATCTAACGATAGGTATGGTACCATCTAGGAGTTCTCGGCGAGTCCTGTTCGGTGTACCCATTCTCTAATGAGGACCTGCGTACAATCTTTGATGTCAAACACCAATGGTTGTGGGATCAACCATCGCCCCATACAGGGTCAAGAAACGTACACACTAGTCTACTCTGGTATATCGATGCCCTGTCTCAATACTCTCACGATTAGGAACTGTTAAAGGATGTGCTTGTAGACTATCCAAGCCCCACTAGTATAATCCGCATCATAGTCCTGGTAGTCAAGCTAACATTCTAAGGGCTTTATTAACATGTAACAGAGAGACTTATAATAAAATAAGTGTATATGTTAAGATAAAGAGCAACCAGATAGTATACTATCATGTTGAGCAAGAAAGACCTCTATATATATGTCCAAGCATCTACTATATCATACAATAATGGACTCCAGGGCATACGTATTCCTAATAGGAACTCATACGAGACAAATGATGATCTCAGATCGACAGACTAACCTGTACTCATTTCACCAGAGAACTGCTATCTGACAATAGGTATAATATCTTCTAGCATGTTCCCGGCGAGTCCGTCTAGTGTACTCACCTCCAGTAAGCACCTGTACATTATCTTAGGTGACCAACTGACACCAATGGCTTGTGACACCGGCCATCACCACTCGTCGGGGTCTCGAAAAGTATACACTAGTCTACTCCGGAGTATTGATGGCCAGTCTCGATACTCTCTCGACTAGGGACATTTAAGGATGTGCTTATAGACCATCCAGCTCCCACGTATATGATCGCATCATAATGCCGGTAGTCAAGCAAGAATCATATGGGCTCTGTCAACATGTAACAGTGATCTGTAATACTACATAATGCATGTACATGATGATAAAGATGAACCAGATAGTATACTATCATCTCGAGTAAGACTGTTCTACCTGTATAGATCATCTCTCAATCATCTTAATCGCTTGCCTGTGATTACAATAATTGACTTGAGAGCACTATAGCCAACATATAATAGCAAAGTTATAATAATAAAAGGATTTTGATAATCTCTTCCTCTCTCCCTCTCTCTTTGTGTATTAGATTTTTTATTACCAATTTAATACTTTTTAACAATTTCTTGGGTGTAGTCGATACAAAACTCAATTAAACTAATTAAACAATATGGAATGCAATTCCAACTGTCGTGGTTACAAAAGCATGTAGTTGGAAATGCATTGTAATTCGAACTGCATATAATCAAACACATCCTAAATAATGATCATATTATATGAATATGCCAAAGAGTTTTTGCTCGAGCTGCAATGACATCCATCCCCCATTTGGTGGGAGGTATTGGGTTCAAAATCCCCCTCTTACAGTGGAAAAATAATTTTTCAATAAATTATGTGGATAAAGTTCCTATGGCTCAGAGGGCACAACCCTGTCTCCAAAGCCTACGTGCTTTCGCAATATAAAATATTATGAACATTAAATGCATTCCATGTATCCCATAACCAGCTTTAAATCCACACACCATGCATCCATAATTTTGCTTTAAGAAATAAATTGTGGAACAAAAAGTGAAGATAATACTTGAACCAAGGCATCCACTCATTATTTCTTTCGATCCCCCAACTCAAACATTTATTAATTTACAAAAGAAAGGACAAGATTGGGTTCGACAATGGCTGCAAACTGCAGAATGGAGCAGAGGAAGCAGAGAAGAATGGGGCTTTAATATCCTCCATATCTTGGTTGCTGAATTTTTTTTAATGGTATTGGTTGAGACAAAAGGAGAATATTATTTGCTTGCAGCAACATTTACCTTGATCTTTTTGGATTTTGGTGCCAAACTTTATATTCTCATTGGATTTATTTTAGATAAATGTGAATATTTTTGCAGACAGACCATTGCCGAAAAATAAATAATACTGAAGAATAAATAATACTGAAGAATAACTGTTTTTCTGACAATTATCGACGACTTTGCATATCGCATACAAAGCATTCCGATGGATTTGTGACACATGACTGTCGCCTTGCCACGGGTTTGTGAAATGAATATTGTGCTCTCTTTTTTATTGAAACAATAGTATTCATATTAGCTTTTCTCTTTTTTGACAAGTTTGTTAATTTTAGAAGACCGTTTTCTATTATTAATACATTCTAGACTTGAGCTACGGCTCAACTTTTCATATATAAAAAAAAATAGAATTCCCTTTAGCTTTATTGAACGAGTATTGTGTTGACAAGCCATAAATTGATGACACATGATGTACAACCCTTGGAGTTTGCATTATAGGAACAAAGAATTGTAAGCAATTGTACTCTTTTTGATAGAAACAACTGTATCCAGACTTCATTACATGATATTTGTTTAGACCAACTCGTCTAAGATTAGGATTGCCCACAAACAATGTATATGTTGTAGATATATATTTATAAGGAATTTATGAAACACTAAAGGATTTATTACACGAATTGTCATGTTAAGTACAAATCCATCAGTAATCAGCATTACAATAGGTCTTTTGGAATTATAATTCAAAGTTAAACACATTCGAAGCATTTATATAAGCCGATATTATGTCTATAAGCGTACATTATTGAATTAGTCAATCCTAATAGAAGTCCCACATGGAATGACATTCCCCACGAAAGCATTTTCAATAGGGGAGACACGGATCTTCTGAATTTCGTTTATTTACAAGAAAAAACCACCATATGTAACATAATTTTCCTCAAATTTGTTTAATCTTGTTGTACTATTACGACATTCAATGATCTACAACAACGAAGAATGGGATGGTGAAGGCGATGTACAAATGATCAAGAAATAATTTTTGAAGGAAAGGTCAAGATATTAAATTAGTTATATATGATGCTAATTTAGTGGAAGATTTATCTTTATCCACAAATTTTGTATGTTATAAATATTTTGTGCACTAGTACAAAGATGGTTTGTCTCTACGGTTAATAAAATCCGTAGGGGCAATTAACGAATGCCCCTATGGATGGTATTTATAAATAAAAATTTGTTAAAATTTAACTTATGCAGTTGTCCCTACGGTGCCGCAAGATAAGAATCTACGGATATATTCATAGGGGCAACTTTAAAGATTAAAAAGAAAAATAAAAACCAAATTGTTATCGTCCCCGTCACCATACCCTAATTCTCAATTCCCCCCAAAATTTCCCCGCGTGCACCTCCTCCTTCATCGCCTCCTCTCTCGTCGATCGTCGCCTCCGACCTCCTCATCACCTCCGAGTTCCTCTACGCCTCCTCCCTCGTTCCCTCCTCCGACTGCGTCGCCTCCTCCTTCGTCGTCTTCTTCATCCTCCTACGACCTCCAGCGCCGTCTCCATCATCTCCAGCGCCGTCCTCTTCATCAACGTTGAGCTCCTCCTCGGCTTTCTCGTCACCGTTGAAATCATGTTAGTTAATTTATTGATAAATTTAAATTGTTATTTCCGTAAATTGAATTTGGTGGGCAAGGCTTCAATTTGGGGATTTTGAATTGTGGTGGTGGCTGTGATGGTCAGTGGTGGCTCTGGTGGTGACTGTGGTGATTGGTGGTGGGTGGCAGCGGCTATGGTGGTGGTTGTGGCGGCGGCTGTGGTTTGGGGATGTGGGTGGCGGTGGTGGTAGCTGTGGTGGTGGTGGTGGTGGCGGCTGTGTAATTAGGTCTAGGATTATGTTTAATTGGGTCTAAGGTTATGGTTAAGTTAGCTAGGGTAGGGTTAATTAGGTTTAGGGTTAGGGTTAAAGTAATTAGGGTTAGAGTTAAAAGTGAGGGTTACGATTGGGGTATTTTATGTTAGTTGTATGTATGCCCTAGAGACCATTATTGTACATAAGATGTATATTATATTAGATACTTGGACATATATAGAGAGGACTTTCTTGCTCGACATGATAGTATGCTATCTGGTTGCTCTTTATCTTAACATCTATACTTGTCTCTTGATACCGTCTTTTGGTTACATGTTGGTAAAGCCCTTAGGATGTGTACTTGACTACCACGATTATGATGCAGATCATACTAGTGGGTCCATGGCAGTCCATAAGTTCATCTTTTAATGTTTCTAGTCGTGGGTGTATCGAGATGGGGCATCGATATACCAGAGTAGACTAGCGTATACGCTTTTCGACTCATTTGATGGGCGATGGATGATCCCATATCCATTGGTGTTTGACATCAGAGATGGTATACGGGTGCTTAGTGGAGACTGAGTACACTGGACGGACTCGCCGAGAACTCCTAGTTGGTATTATACCTATCGTCAGATAGCAGTTTTCTGGTGACACTGGTACAGGTTAGTCTGTAGACCCGAGATCGTCATAAAGTCTTGTGTGATTCCCACTGTGCTTTGATTTCCACCATACCACGTTCAAGAGGACGCGCAAAACGGTGGTTTTTGGGTACAGTCCCGAGTCACATGGAGGCAATGAGCGATAGGGGGGTTTCGTCTCTCCCGGTATTGGGGGTTGATGTTGCGCTGTGCTCGATTAGCCATAACAGGGAAGTCCCTGGCCAGGGCTGATTTAGAGATTTACTGGTAAGAGTTATCAGTAGTTTCTCGACCCGTTATGAGCCTCGTATCGACATGACTTATCGAGTTATTGGGGTCTGATGTTTACCACCCCTCGACTTGATATGCAACATATCATACGAGGAGACCGGACTGTACGGTAGTGTTACTGTCAGGCTTTTGCAGGAGTTAGAGCGGTCTTACTTGCTGATCTTCTGATCGTTCAATACCCGGGTAGCCATTACGTCCAGCTAGTACCGCTGACGGCTTATGGGTGCTTGATGTGATCATCACTTACTGCCGGCGTATTGACGAGTCTTTAGAGTCCTACACAGAGGTTTTACTGGCTCAGGCAAAACGAAGTAGGAGCACATATGTGATATGTGCGGGACCGAGAATAATACGAGTATGTGATATCGTATTCTATTTTCGCGATATTTGTATCGGTCGGTTATATGTGATATAACCGGGTTATCAAATCAAGTGTTGATTCGATAAGTTGGTACATATTATATTAGTCGGTTATATGTGATATAGCCGGATTATTAAATCAGGTGTTGATTTGATAATTTAGTGTATAATTGTATATTTGATATACTAGTTTACATTAACTAATATTAGCTCACTTAAGCATTTATTTTCTCACATGTGCACACTTAATATATATGTGATATATATTAATTGTGTTTTATTTTGTGTCATGGTTGTTGATACACACTACATGGGTGTATGAGATTTACACCATACTAATTATAATATAGGGTTTAAACATTTAAAGTAAATCCAAATTAGTGGATAATTGTTCACATGCATAAAGCTTGTAGAAGCTTATGGATGCATTGACTTAGTCCACTCATTTTGTTTTACTTAAGATATTTATTAACCTATCCATTATAATTTAGCTATGGTTATCTCTCTACATGAGTTAGTATATGATACAAACTCACCCATGGTTGATTCTCTCACCTTATTAGTTCATTCTCATCTCTTGAGTTCATCTTCTTCTTCCTTTGAAAAAAGCTTGCTAGGTTTTTCAAAAGTAAGAAAATATTGTGAGAAAAATAAATCTAAAGTGAGCTCACTTCCTACTTCATTATCCTCTACTAGATTAGCACTTTAGTATAGGGTGTTAGCTTCACTAATCTCTCATTAGTGAAGTCGTAGCTTGAGTTAGTGTCTTCTCGACGTAGATCATTTTCGGCCTCGAAGACTTCAAGCAAGTTTGTTATTTTCGCCTTGAGAAGCCATGCAAGAGTCCGTGAGTACCATGATCGCAGTGAAGGGACCACTACAAGAAGCTATTGAAGTGAAGGACCGGTCTACAAAGGTTGTATTTCTCGTTCACTTCTATGTAAAGTAGTTTACATTATTGCTTTGCCCCTAAAACTCTAGTTAGATCCTAGGTTAGGTTGTTTGGTATGCTAGAAAATTTTAAATACGGCATGTTTGATGCCTTGAGAAACCTAGTAGTCATGCCAAAGAACCCTACAGTGGTATCAGAGCCTTGCTAGAGCATTAGGAGTTGTCTAGACGAAGTTAGAAGTTCGAACGAACTCCGAAAATCCGATATTCCCCACTTTCTAGAAATTTTATCAAAATGTTGGAATTTTTCACATTAAAAATCCTCAGAAAATCATGCAGGTAATTTTATGGACCCTCTTGAAGAACGAGTCCCTAACTCGCTTTAGTGACCGCGGAACCGCGGCGCCACTAAGGAGGCAAGGGACGGCACTTCAACGGTTGGTTCATTGGTACTGGGGCATATTTCTGGGAATTTTTAATACTGCTCAAGTGTTAAGCTTTCTAGGAAATTTTGGGAATTCGTTAATTCGATCGAAAGGTTTAACATCGTCTAGCTATTTGTGGAATGTGATACAATATGTGGAATTCATATAGTTAGGCATGAAATCCGTAATATGTGATATTTCGGGTTTATGATGTCTAAGGTTGCTATGGATTCCAAATGTTGTAGTTTGACATTTTCTTTTCTGCGACCGTAAGTGTAATATGTGGTGTATCGCCGGTTTTGTTGCTATATGCCAACGACAATTGGGATACGCATATTTACTTATGTTGATGACATGTGATGTTATGTGTTGCTGTTATATGTTATATTGGATCATCGCATTTTGAATAGCCGGGGGTTTTATGTGAGATGAGAGTTTTTATTTTCATTCATGTAAAATTAATTGTATGTAATATTCTTTTATTGGGACACTTCCGGGTTGAGGAAGATGTCACCGTTGATGTATATTATTTACTTTTCCGCATTATGATAGACCCAAGGAGGGGAGCACAAGTAACAAGGTCTAGATTCCAGTGGGAGACCAACTCGAGGAGTCGAGTCCGGGTCTCCTAACTCTAGAATTGGTAGGGTTGCTTGCCGCTCTTGTAAGGATCTAGGGATGTGGGTTTGGCTATTCATCGCGACCGTGGAATCCGTGTTTTATACAGGCTCAAAATAAAACACGGACCTCCTAGAATATCCAATATTTCATATGTTTCTTCTGCTGCCTTGTGATGTGATCACTGTGGATTCTGAGACGAATGGATATACATTATATATGAGATATATAGTAGACGTTGCTTATGTTTTGCACCCGCGCTAGTCCCGTCCCGGTATGCCGTTAGTTAAGTAACCTAACGATGCATAACGGGACACTGTGGCGAATGCGGATGGCATAAGCGTACGTTGTATTTTCGTTTCTTCTGTGATGCTTAGGAAGCATAAATGATGGGACTTCATTAATATGATTAATGAAAGAAAAGAAACCTAAAAGATGTTGTAGGATCAAATTTTCAAAAAGGGTAGCTCTAGTTTTTTCTTTGCATAGCGGTATTCCTTATAGAATATCCAGCACCTTATTCGATAAGGAAAGAGCCGAGATCCCTTCACCGGGAGTGACCACTTTAGCAAAAGCTAGCAGATGCTACAACACTCGGTTTGTCTTTTGATTGCTTTTATAGTTTCTGCTTTGCATAGTGGTATTTGTGAAATATCCTACACCATATTCCATAAGGAAAGAGCCGAGATCCCTTCATCGGGAGTGACCTCTTTAGCAAAACTAGTGAAATCCTAAAAAACACTCATTTTCAAAATCACTCGATTCTACGACGATATCAAGTTCATTACGCAAAAGGTTTACAGAAAAATATGTCGTAGCCCTCCGTCATTTCAGATAAATCCTACTTAGTATTCGTGCTACGTTTGTTGACCTCCGTCAAGGCGTAGTGTGCGGTAGCTGACTAGTATTTATCTGCTTATGCATATGATGCATATTGGATTAGGGTAGTCGTACGACCTTGTTGACCTCCGTCAAGGGTCGTGCGGGTGGGTTTAATTCAATCAAGAAATGACGGGTTGAACTTGACTAGCAGCCTATGGTTTGTTGACCTCCGTCAAGGTCATAGGACGCTAGGGGCAAAATATTATCGGGAATTTCAAGTGTTGAAATTTGCAATGAGATTGCATACCTTCTATGAGATAGTTGGATCCCGATGCCCACTGGGAGTAAGAGTTACTCCTGGGAGAGTCTTGCACTTTACAATTAGCCGATCAAGTAGATGTCTAGAAAGGTGTCAACGGGGTTATACCTCTGGGAAAACGAGGTTATTTTAATTAGGTCCGTGCGAAAGCACGGGGAACCTCCCTCAAAATACCGGCACTGGCCTGGCTGAAAGATTGGAAAACTTGTAAGGTGTAATTAATCCCGGCTAGTCTTTCCTTTTAAGGTTTGAAGGAAGATTTGATAAAAACAGTGGGAGTCATCCTGATTAGATAAAATAATAACCAATCTGATCTTGCAAGAGCATACGCTAAAGTGTTTTCTTCTCTCTCTCTCAAGGTAGCGACCATGTCACGTCTTAATCAAGATAATAATATGGATGTATTGACCGAACCCGCATGTTATACTGTGTTGGGGAACGTTGGTTCCGTTCTTTTTTATAATTGTTATAAGACTGAACAGGGAATAGGGGAATATCCAGATTCCCACGCCGCCCAAACGAAGAAGAAACATGTTGATGCGTGTTCTTCGGGTGTGTTAGTTATTGAGAATTGTTTCTCAGTTCACTCTACGTCCTGGGTATTAGATACCGGATCAGGACCCCACATATGTAATATGTTACATGGGCTACGGAAAGGTAGAGAATTGGGAATGGGTGATCATTCCGTAAGAGTTTGGAATAGGGCAAATGTTGCAGCTAAAACTGTTGGCGAATATCACCTTGTGTTACCAAATGGTAATACATTGATTCTGAACGAATGTTATTACATTCCGACCCTGATATGCAATCTTATATCAGTTTCTTTATTAAGTAAAGAAGGATATAATTTTGTAGTACAAGATAATGTTATGAACATCTTCCTGAATCAAAAGTTGATTGGATCAGGCTCGTTAAATAATGGCATATACGTTCTAGATCAAACTACAGTTCTTAATGTACAAAACACACACAAGAGGAAGAGTTCAGAAATGAACGAATCCTTCTTGTGGTATTGGAGACTGGGTCATATCAATGCGACATGGCTAGCTAAGTTGCATAAGGATAGATATTTGAATCCGTTCGAATTTTCATCTTATGACACTTGCCAGTTATGTCTCAAAAGCAAGATGACCAAAACTCCATTTACAGGATACGGAGAAAAAGTTACGGAACTCTTAGGACTGATACATAGTGATGTATGCGGTCCCATGTCTACACATGCCAGGAATGGTTCTTCGTACTTCATTACATTTACTGATGATCTCTCAAGATACGGACATGTGTTCCTAATAAAACACAAGTCTGAAGCTTTTGATAAATTCAAGGAATATAAATACGAAGTTGAGAACCAAACGGGTAAAAGTATTAAAATCCTACGATCTGATCGAGGAGGTGAATACTTGAGCATGGAGTTCCTCGACTTCCTAAAAGAGAATGAGATTCTCTCTCAGCTTACTCCTCCATATACACCACAGCACAACGGTGTATCGGAGCGGAGAAATCACACCCTATTAGATATGGTGCGCTCTATGATGAGCACCGCTGAGCTACCTATTTCCTTTTAGGGTTATGCGCTGGAAACGGCCGCGTACCTATTAAATCGAGTTCCTACCAAATCAGTGCCTACCACTCCATACGAGATATGGAATGGGAAGATGCCATATCTTAATTTTATTAAGATATGGGGTGTAACGCCTTGAAAATTCGTTTAGGTTATTTTCGCGTTAATTAGCGATAATGCGTGTTTTTCATAAAATCCCGTTAATAATTATTTTCCACATAGACTGGAATAAATCTATTTTAAATAATGATAATATATAATTATATATATAATTGTGTTTTATTAATTATCATTTAATATATTGTTCACATAATTATCTATTTTCTTAAATATTATTTTTCTAAGAAAATTTTTATTTAACATGCACAACCCAATACTTACCCTGGGTTAATAATGTAGCATGTATTTCATTTTTATTCTTATGATTCTCTTTTTCCTTTTGAAAAGCCAAAACAATTTAGAAAATAAGAAAAAGAAAAGAAAAGGGAAGCATGGGGGCATTAAATGAGGCATGGGCCTTGACTTTGGGCTCTTTCTCTCCCTCCCTCTCACTCCAGCAGCAGCAGCAGCCCCAGCCCCAGCAGCAGCAGCCCCTCCCCTTTCCTCTTCTTCTTCTTCTTCTTCTTCTTCTTCTTCATTCACTCAAGCCTCATCTCCATATAAAAATCCATCATTTCTTCACAAAACCTCTTGCTAATCACCCCAAAACACTTCCTTGTTGGTTCTTGAAACAAAGTCAGCAAGTTTGAATCCTCCTAGGACCAACTTAAGGTATAAAGCTTACCCTAATTATCTTTTTGCTAAACTTGTAGTTTATTTAGCTTAAAGTAGTGTTTTAGTGAGTTTTTGTGCTAATTATATGGTTTAAGTGGAGATTAGGTTAAGTTAGGGTTTTTATGGCTTGATTAGCTTAATTAAGTGTTGTTAGTGTCGTTTAATCCAAGTCCTTGCATCAGATTACACTAAAACACCATATTGTATTAAATTAGTGCTTAATTAGTGTTTTAGTTAAGATTTGGGTTCGTTTTGCGATCTGCTTTTGAATCTGTTGCTTCAGGAAAAAGTTGCATTTACTGGAGCTTAGTTATTGGGCAAGAACCACACACACGAAGCACGAGCCCCTAACTCCCCTAACTGGCCGCGGTTTTAATGGTTCTGGCCGCAATTTGTGGCCAGAAGGTGGACCTGGGTGTCGGGGCTTCTTCTGTAGGTGTCTGCTATGTTTTGTAGGATTTTGGTACATGCAACTTTTCCTGTTTCCACTTGTATCAAAAATCTGGGACCATATACCTTGTTTTTAACACTTTTAGACTTGCGCAACACGTACGTTCTGAGTTGGGTTTAGTGTTTGCTATGTATCGCAGCGTGTCAGGGTGGTTTCAGACGTTAGCACACACGTTTCGGTGTTTCGAGTGCACACGCGTTAACTTGCGACACTAGTTTCTCGTATGGTCTTGATATTGCGTTTTTGTAGGATTTTAGCCTTATGTGTGTTTCTTTGTGTAAATGCTAGGATCGGTAGCGGAGACATCGGACGCGGCGCAGAAAGGAAAGGCGGTGATCGGATCGGACTAGCGGAGGCGTTCCGGTGAGTAGATGTACACATCTACGGGAGAAATCGTTTGGATGGCGCATGACGCCCGATGGTTAGAATTTCGTTTAGTACTTATAATTATATGCGTAGTTCCTAATTATTATTCCGTTGCATTGCATCATTTACCATATATATATGCTGTGATAGTACCTCATAGGACACTCGCACTATTACCATTGGTTTATGCTGCACGGGCACTATTCATGGGGACACACACGCCTTGGTAATTGCTATGCCACGAACACTTTATAACTTGTTTAAATCCGCATCTTATCACTTGCGCCAATTATTGATTAATAAACCTGCAATTGATATATTTAATTCATCAATATGGATATGTGGGATTGCTAGTCACATGCACATATCTTATTGCATCATTGTTCATGCATAGCTTTCTAGTTTCCGCATTGCATTGCATATTGTTAATATCATAGACATTCATGTATCATAATTCTTCTCGAGGATTTCCATATTTATGAGATTTATGGATTTGTAGAAACCGCAAGGATTTGAAAACATATTGCCATTTAAAAAAAAATGTAAGTTGCGGTTTTCTCATGATATGATGCATCTATCGTCTACCATGAGATTTCTCAGTGCTTGAGCAGTATCCTACACCCGATTCGAGGAGGAGGAGGAACCGTTTATGGGTGCATGGTGGACCCGGTGCGGTACCCCGGGGCAAGATGGTCACAGATGATGGCGTTGAGCCCGGCAGGGGAGCACTACCGACCGGTTATTGTGAAGCGCCGGATATCCGGAGGATACCGACGTAGTCTTGAGTTTTGATGATATGGGCCAGTCCGGATTTGCCGGAGCCCTATATCAGATATTTGGGCTAGTCCGGATTGCCGGAGCCCGGGATAATTGAGATATTCATATTTAGTGTCGATGCTTGACACAGACTTATATTGATTTCATTGATGAAACTACAGCTAAATTACAGAAGTTTAATAAGACAAGAATACAGATTTTCCATGTTAATTATATTCAAATCTCGTATTGTTTATTGCATACATGTTGTATACATATTATTACATCGCATCATATTATTATTTGTAGGTTGTGACATCATTGTGTACATGCTTACGATAGCCTTATTAGATGTTACTTATTACTCACGAGTTGGCAACTCACCCCCGTCGTGCCATAATATTTTGCAGGTCTGACCCATAAGCACAGTAGCGGCGGGCGCACCTCCTCTTTTTCTCCTTTTGCTTGGACTCGCAGCATTGTTCATAGGTGGGTTGCGGGGTTATTTTGTTGCCACCTTGTATTATTATTGTATCTAGTGTACTCCATCTACCGTATCTACCACATGCTTTATTGTATTAGCGACTTAGAGACGAGACAGCGAGATTTGTGTATTATATGTTGTATCTCTGGGTCGAGCTCAGTTGAGCCGACATGATGCTTTATTACTTGTGCCTTTTATGCTTATTTTGCACAGTGATGATTTATATTGCGTGTGATTTTGAGTCCGCCTTGGACAAAGAGCTAGCTCCCGCTTGGGGATGCCTTATTTCATGTTATACATATAATGTTGTTTTGTACCTGTTTGGGGCCAGTATTTACAAAGGAGACTCTGCCGAAATTTTCGGAAAATCATGTTGCTTTTAAAAAGCTTGATGTGACGTATTTAATTTAAATCGCTTTCAATAAATCTTGGTTTTCCTTCACTCTACTGCTCTATTTGGTTTTGATTACTGGGCTTTGGCTTACTTAGATTACGTACGCCTCGATACGTTTCATAGTTTAAGTGCCAGTCACGTTCCGTACTTTTCGGGTCGTGACATGGGGTTGCCCGGCCTATGTTAAAAAGCAAAATCCGGACAAACTCGAGGCAAGGTCTGTTCTGTGCAAGTTTGTAGGATATCCCAAGCATTCGCGTGGACATATCTTCTACCACCCTGAGGAACAAAAGGTGTTTGTTGCTCAACATGCCACCTTTTTAGAAAAGGAATTTCTTGCAAAGAAAATTAGTGGCGAGGAGATAGAACTGGAAGAAGTTCCAGCTATACAAACTACGACAGAAGATTTGGTGGAACCAGAGGATTCGGTAGTTCCCAACGAACATCAGCCTCTCCGCCGATCTAGTAGGGTTCCTCATCCACCTGAGAGATACTATGGTTTTCTCATTGATGGTGGAAGCGAGGATTGCATCATGGAAGATGATGACCCGACTACCTTCGAGCAGGCCATCACGAGTGGAGACTCTGTGAAATGGCTGGATGCAATGCGATCTGAGATGGAATCCATGTACACCAACAGAGTATGGACTTTGGAAGTTGCTCCTGAAGAGGTAAAACCCATTGGGAGCAAATGGATCTTTAAGAAGAAACTTGGTGTAGATGGAAAAGTTGAGACTTTCAAAGCTAGACTTGTTGCAAAGGGTTTTCGTCAACGACCAGGTGTGGATTATGACGAAACCTTTTCTCCAGTGGCTATGCTTAAGTCCATCCGGATCCTACTTGCCATTGCTGCATACCATGACTACAAAATCTGGCAAATGGATGTTAAGACCGCCTTTCTAAATGGTGATTTGGAAAAGTGCGTGTACATGACTCAGCCAGAGGGCTTCGTAGACAGTGGGAGCAGCGGAAAGGTATGCAAGCTGCTTAAATCCATCTACGGATTAAAGCAAGCATCGCGGAGTTGGAACATCTGTTTTGATGTCGTTATCAAAGAGTTTGATTTCGTCAAAAACGTAGATGAACCTTGTATATACAAGAAGGTGGCAGAGAGTAAGGTTGTCTTCCTCGTATTGTACGTGGATGGCATACTCTTGATAGGAAATGACATTCCTATGCTTCAATCGGTCAAGCTCTTCTTATCACAAAGATTCTCAATGAAAGATCTAGGGGATGCCTTCTACATCTTGGGGATTAAGATCTATAGAGATAGATCTAAACGGATATTGGGATTGTCCGAATCCAGGTACATTGACACCATACTAAAGAGATTTAGTATGGAAGAATCCAAGCGTGGGTTTTTACCCACGATCTCAGGACTCGCTCTCTCCAAAGAGATGTCTCCCAAGACTGATTTGGAGAGAGCTCGCATGCAAGGGATACCCTATGCCTCGGCAGTAGGCTCTATCATGCACGTGATGCTATGTACCAGACCCGATGTAGCACACTCACTAAGTGTAGTGAGTAAGTATCAAGCAGATCCTGGAGAGAATCACTGGACAGCTGTGAAGAGCATTCTCAAGTACTTGAGAAGGACTAAAGAGATGCTCTTGGTGTATGGTAATGGAGAACTCCAAGTGGAGTCCTTTACCGATTCGAGCTTCCAGAGTGATAAAGACGACTCTAAGTCACACTCGGGATTTGTCTTTACCCTCAATGGAGGGGCGGTATGCTGGAAGAGTTCCAAGCAGGAAACCGTGGCAGACTCGACGATGGAGGCTGAATACATCGCTGCCAACGATGCTGCCAAAGAGGCTGTCTGGATGAAGAAGTTCATAACTGAACTTGGAGTGGTTCCATCCATTGAGTATCCAATACCTTTGTATTGTGATAAAAATGGAGCAGTGGCTTTGGCCAAGGAACCCAGGTCTCATCTGTAAGTCCATGCTACCTCTCCCGGTACTTTCGGGCATGCGGAATTTGGTAAAAAACGATTTTCTTAGAGGTGGTAACATGGACTTAAAAACCGGATCTTTGTTAAACATCTAACTAACAACCTAACTAGGAGTCGTTAGCTACTCGGTTAGGGGGTTTATACCTTTCTTGTCTTGAACTCCTTCGTCTTCAAATCTCGATGGTGATCCGGATCGGCTTCTTCCCGTCGTCTCCTTACGCCGAAGATAGATCCACCTGAAAGCTTCAACCTTTGGCTCCTTCTTCGAACTTTGAAGAAACTAGTTCACTCGGTTTGCCAAACCTTGTGAACTAGAATGAGTAGAGAAGAGTTTGTATGGGATTTTATCTATGGTTCTTGGTTCTCAACTCATGAGACAAGTGAACCATAGAGTCAAGAGAGGGAGAGCAAGAGGAGGAGATGAGAGCTCAAGAACAAGAGAGAGAATGAGCATGAAAGAATGAGAGAAGACTTTTTTCATTTGGCTCTCATAATCCAAAACAATCATAACACCTCATATCAATCAAGTATTATGTGATGGTTTAAGCAACCATAGCCATATCATTTTATGCACTCATTTTGCACAAAAGAGCAAGCAAGCAAAAGTCTTTGCCATGAAATGATAGCTATAGTTATCATGATGGTCAACTAGTCAAGCCTAGTCAATCGGTCAACAAAGTCAACAAGTCAACAAAGTCAATCCCTCAACAACCATGTCACCATAATACTTAATTAATATAATTGTTAATCATATATCATATTCTCATTAGGGTTGAGCAAAAAGTCAATAGTCAACAGTCAACGGTCAACAACCCTAATGAGAATCCTCTGCCTCTGTCTCTCCGTCAACTGTGCATACACACCCGCATCCGCGTTCCGAGGAACACGAATACAAACTGGAAAAAACCAATTCCAATACTTACACTAGGATCTGGCTTAAACCAAAGCCTGCTAGTGTAAACTGTCCGGACACTAAACGTGCACAAGTGCACGGATGTGACTGAACCCTGTCGCAAAACCATGCGACCTCTACTCTTTTGCCTAAAGGCGAATAGCTTTCTGTGTGGGACTCCAAAGACTCGACACTACGCTGGCAGTGGGTTTAACCACAGACCGCAAGCGGTACTAGCTGTGCGTAACGGTCCCCAGGTAGATGCCGACAAGAAGACTGACGAGGCGAAACCCATCTGAACTCCTACTGAGCCTGAATGTGACATTCTCCGTACAGTCCGGTCTGTTCGTCTGATACATCGCATGGTGGGCCTAGGGGGCGGTAAACGTCAGTCCCCAAATAGCGGTACAAGTCGTGTCGGAGTGAAGCCCAAAACACCCTGAGATAACACTGGAAGCCTACCAGTATATCTCGTTTGCCCTGGCCAGGGACTACTCGTGTAATGGCTCTCCTAGACACAGCGCGATGTCAACCCCCAATACCGGGATAGACGAATCCTGTCTAACCGTCACTGCCTCCAAGTGCTTCGGGACTGTACCCAACTACCACCTGTTTGCACGACTCCTTTGAGCCGTGGTAGGGTAGTAATCAAAGTACAGTGGGAACACACTCGAGGCGAAGTGACAGTGTCAAGTCAGCGGACTAAGCTGTACTCATGTCACCTGGGAACTGATAACTGACGATAGGCATAATACCAACTAGTCAGTTTCCGACGAGTCCTGTCCAGTGTACTCGTAACCCAACGAGCACCCGCATACTATCTCAAGTACGACGTACCGACGGCTGTGGGACAGACCGTCTCCCACACTGGGATGAGAATCGCATGCGCTAGTCTACTCCGGAGTATCGATGCCCTGTCTCGATAGTCCTGCGACCAGGGACCTGCATAAGGATGTGCTTATAGATTACCCAGCCCCACTAGTGTGACTGCCATCACAACGCTGGTAATCAAGCAAAGATCCTAAGGGCTCCACTAATGTGTACAGGCGATATACTAAAATAAACACATGTACACATTGAAGTAGAAACAAACCAAGTAGCATACTACTATTTTGAGCAAGATTGTATATACAAGGTGAATATCCCAAGCTTCCATTAAGTAATATACAAACTAGTATGATACAGTAATGGCCTCTAGGGCATATACACTAACAATCAGCGATCCAGGCATATTCTGAGGCGGTATCACCTGATCCGGGAGATAGTTGATTGCCGGGAGATCGAGGTCAGGAGAGTTGACACGAAGAACAACACAGCGGATCCAATCACGAAGGCCATTCCCCAGATACAGTTCGAGAGACTCTTCGGGATATTGGGTATGTGATACTATAGCAGCTAGCCCTAGTGCAAGTGGGAGATTGCTAGTTGTATGTATGCCCTAGAGGCCATTATTGTACATAAGATGTATATTATATTGGATTCTTGGAAATATATAGAGAGGACTTTCTTGCTCGATATGATAGTATGCTATCTGGTTGCTCTATATCTTAACATGTATACTTGTCTCTTGATACTGTATTTTGGTTACATGTTGGTAAAGTCCTTAGGATGTGTACTTGACTACCAGGATTATGATGCAGATCATACTAGTGGGTCCATGGTAGTCCATAAGTTCATCTTTTAATATTCCTAGTCATGGGTGTATCGAGATGGGGCATCGATATACCAGAGTAGACTAGCGTATACGCTTCTCGACCCATTTGATGGGCGATAGATGATCCCATATCCATTGGTGTTTGACATCAGAGATGGTATACGGGTGCTTAGTGGAGACTGAGTACACTGGACGGACTCGCCGAGAACTACTAGTTGGTATTATACCTATCGTCAGATAGCAATTCTCTGGTGACACTGGTACAGGTTAGTCTATAGACCCGAGATTGTCTCAGAGTCTTGTGTGATTCCCACTGTGCTTTGATTTCCACCTTACCACGTTCAAGAGGACGTGCAAAACTGTGGTTTTTGGGTACAGTCCCGAGTCACATGGAGGCAATGAGCGATAGGAGGGGTTTCGTCTCTCCCGGTATTGGGGGTTGATGTTGCGATGTGCTCGATTGGCCATAATAGGGAAGTCCCTGGCCAGGGATGATTTAGAGATTTACTGGTAAGTGTTATCAGTAGTTTCTCGACCCGTTATGAGCCTCGTATCGGCATGACTTATCGAGTTATTGGGGTCTGACGTTTACCATCCCTAGACTTGATATGCGACATATCATACGAGGAGACCGGACTGTACGATAGTGTTACTGTCAGGCTTTTGCAGGAGTTAGAGCGGGCTTGCTTGCTGATCTTCTGATCGTTCAATACTCGGGTAGCCATTACGTCCAGCTAGTACCGCTGACGGCTTGTGGGTGCTTGATGTGATCATCACCTACTGCCGGCGTATTGACGAGTCTTTAGAGTCCTACACAGAGGTTTTACTGGCTCAGGCAAAACGAAGTAGGAGCACATATGTGATATGTGCGGGACCGAGAATAATGCGAGTATGTGATACCGTATTCTATTCTCGTGATATTTGTATCGGTCGGTTATATGTGATATAACCGGGTTATCGAATCAAGTGTTGATTCAATAAGTTGGTACATATTATATTAGTCGGTTATATGTGATAAAGCCGGATTATTAAATCAAGTGTTGATTTGATAATTTAATGTATAATTGTATATTTGATATACTAGTTTGCATTAACTAATGTTAGCTCACTTAAGCATTTATTTTCTCACATGTGCACACTTAATATATATGTGATATATATTAATTATGTTTTATTTTATGTCATGGTTGTTGATACACACTACATGGGTGTATGAGACTTACACCATACTAATTATAATGTAGGGTTTAAATATTTAAAGTGAATCCAAATTAGTGGATAATTGCTCACATGCATGAAGCTTGTAGAAGCTTATGGGTGCATTGACTTAGTCCACTTATTTTGTTTTACTTAAGATATTTATTAACCTAACCATTATAATTTAGCTATGATTATCTCTCTACATGTGTTAGTATATGATACAAACTCATCCATGGTTGATTCTCTCACCTCATTAGTTCATTCTCATCTCTTGAGTTCATCTTCTTCTTCCTTTGAAAAAAGCTTGCTAGGTTTTTCAAAAGTAAGAAAATATTGTGAGAAAAATAAATCTAAAGTGAGCCCACTTCCTACTTCATCATCCTCTACTAGATTAGCACTTTAGTATAGGGTGTTAGCTTCACTAATCTCTCAATAGTGAAGTAGTAGCTTGAGTTAGTGTCTCCTCGACGTAGATCATTTTCGGCCTCGAAGACTTCAAGCAAGTTCGTTCTTTTCGCCTTGAGAAGCTATGCAAGAGTCCGGGAGTACCATGATCGCAGTGAAGGGACCACTACAAGGAGCTATTGAAGAGAAGGACCAGTCTACAAAGGTTGTATTTCTCGTTCACTTCTATGTAAAGTAGTTTACATTATTGCTTTGCCCCTAAAACTTTAGTTAGATCCTAGGTTAGGTTGTTTGGTATGCTAGAAAATTTTAAATACGGCATGTTTGATGCCTTGCGAAACCTAGTAGTCGTGCCAAAGAACCCTACATTTTAGTGCTAGTGTAAGTGTGTGTGAGTGAGAGAGAGATAATGTTGATAATGATATGGATGTGTTTGTGTGTGTGTTTGTGATAATGATGATGTTGATCTCTCATATTAAACAAGACCAAATTCTAATTTTAAACATAACACCAACACTAAATCCAAAATCTTAAACTTCACACCAGAACCAAATCCAAAATTTTAAACTTGATTAAGAAAACCCTTAACTTTAAAAAACTTTACCTAAACTAAAAACTTAAAAGCCTTGAAATTGAAACGTAAACGTAAAACCAATTCAAGTTAAATCTTATAATAAGTGTATATATGACAATCGATGATAATATGAAATTTTTATATGCTCATCGATCGTCATATGTGAAAATTAAAGCGCGACTTAGTCCCCGTCTATCGGTTAATATACGTTCGATATTCGTCGTGACGTAGAAATATACGAAAGTTGTTAAATATCGGACGGTAACATTCGGTGCTAACAACCGTCGTATAGTCTATGTGACAAGAAGATTCAATCATATGATAACCGATAGATTTGTCCAGTTTGGACAAGTTGGGAATGTATAAAGCAAACACCTGCATTCACTTATGTTTTCATTCGTTTCGAGTTATTTCTTCTGTACTTTTCCGCTGGTTCTCTGTGTACAAAGATAAATTAGATGTTCATTTCAACGTTATTTCACAACATTAAAATGATTATCTATTCTATTACAGTGTACTCGGAGAACAGTGGGGAGGTGCTGCCGAAATTTACTCGAAACGGATGAAAGTACAAGTGAATGCATGTCTGCTCAATACATTTTTAATGGGATAGAAGCCTTACCCCCGACAGCCGAAACACACGCAAACAACACAAATACACAACACATGCACACACAAAACACAAACACACTAACAACCCTACACCTAAGCGAAATCATAAATTGAAACACACGTACACAGAATACAACTTATACTTGGGTATCTTCAAACTTAACTTTGTTAATCGATAATTTATTCTTTTCAACGACAAACTTGCCCCTACGGATTTTCTTCTTTGTCAATGTAACGACTCTGAAAACCCATGTACCAAATTAACTTGTTTAATGTATATAACGGGTATTTTGGCCTGATTAGGAGTTACAAATTAAATTTGTTTAATAAAAACAAGAACAAGCTTGTAACTCACTGGTAAAGCCTTTACACTGCTGTAACATAGCCTGTGTATTCGAATCCCATTAATCCCAATTACTTTTAATATTTATTCTTTTTAACTTTTTGGAAGCCCAAGTGTTGCACGTGCAATACATGGAGAATCGAAAAGTTTCAGAAAAATCAAACGGGATAAATGGGGAGTTAACACAGATTAAAGCACATGGCACGAAATTCGAGACAGGTGGCACAAATCTAACCGCCCGTTTTGCCCATTTAGCCGCTACCGGCGGTCCGATCTTGGCCAATCGCCTCCGTGTTTCGCTCACGCGTCTCTTTGACTCCCCTCTACTCCCTGTAGTGTTTGATTACTCTGCAATTTAACAGAGACCATTTAAATCTTCCATTAACATCATTTTAATTCTTTTTAATTTGCATACACTCAATTTCACCTATAAATACCACCTCATTCTCTAGCTCTCCCCATTCTGAAAATTCTTATCAAAAATTCTCAAAATTCTCTAAGTGCAAAGTGGAGTTATGCAAGCCAAGAGGAGTAGCAATCAAATTTCGACAACTGGAGCTTTCTCGACGATACCACGTTCTCCGAAGGCTTCCCATCCCTCTTTTCCTCTCTTGTTAACGCTCTAAAACGGTAAGTCCCTTTTCTCTCTCTTTCTTTTCATCTCAAATCAAAATCTAAAAAGATATCGACAAGTGGAGTTAACATTAAAAAAAAATTCTTTTAAATATTTTTTTCATTCTTGATAGGTCAATATGTCACACAATTATCCTAATATCACTTCAAATTAATATTCACATCATTTGACTTTTTGTGTAACCAAAATTCCATGTGAAATAATCATATAACGAACTTTTTCATAAAAATACCATGAACTTTAATATAACCCTTATTTCGATAATTAGTCAAATATACCTCTAGAACATTCATGGGGTAACGAACTACCCCACACGCACACTTTGGATTCATAGCACGATATTTAGTTATAATTTTTTCATCTAAATGAAACAATTTGCAATAAAATTCCATCACTTTATAAAAATATGTTTTTAATCGATATTTGAAAACTTTTGTAATTACGCCTCTACAACCCTCTTTAGGGGACTCGCTTGTGGATGGTGTGGATTGTCGCATATTCTTAGGATAGTAGAGCGAGATGCAGTGCTCCTCACGAAGAATTCGGTCTCGAAAGGAATAAAAATACGATTTAAAAGAAATACAACTTTTTTAAACAAATTAACTTTGGAAAATTATATATAATTATGAATCCGTATTTTCAATAAAAATAAATGGTGAAAATTCTCTTTTAAAATGAAAGATTAAAATTTTAATGAAATACCACTAAGTTTACAAAAGAAGTAGTTTTCATTAAAATACCATAAACTTTTAAAAGCTAGCTTTCATCGCTAAAATACCACTAAAATTAAAATACATGTTCATAAAAACTCTTAACATTCTAAATCACTCTCGAGGTTTATTTTAAAAGATATTAAAATATTTTTAATAAAATCCTCTCGAGAAAAGCAAACAATATAAATACAATGTAAACAACAATAATAAATTTCTGAGGACTCTAAATTAATGTAGGTTTAAGCGGTACCATTTCTCTTGAGCCCCAGAGAGCCAGAGAAAGTGAGTGCTTGCCTATTCAAGTTAGACAACAAATTAACAGAGTTGTCAAATGGAAATTGTCTTGGAAAAAGGCACAAATCCTGTCGTCCATATGCAGCAGTTGTCCGATTACTCCCGAACTTAAGAATTTCAACAGTTAAATCCATTCACATGAAATGTCTATAACTTGAACACAAACTCAAACCTAAACTGGACTTTAAACTCAATTCGATTCCAAACTCGAATTTAAACTTGAACTTGAACTCGATCTCAATCTACTCGACAAACTTGACTCGAGCCAATATTGCAATTGACATGACTCGCATTTCACTCGACTTACTCGACTTCGTTCTTTAAATTTTTCAATCTATGGTTTCGATCAAGAAATGTTATAATCAACTAATCAAATTAACTAAGGATATCTTACCGTTATAATATATATTATACTTGTGGTGTTTGTGATAGTTTCTTGTGTGAATCCAACGGGGCTTTAGGAGTCCCGTATTAACCTATTTTTTCATTTACTCGAATCTCAATCGGGTCAACTCCTCCACAGCTTAGAGTCCCGATACTAACAAATGAAATGGGCCCGTATTTTCTTGCTCCTGGGGCCCCACTCTTGAGCTCGTGAATACTTCTACGGCTGCATTGACATTCACACTTGGAACTTAACATTAACATAATAACTATATAGAGACTTATAAATACATATACCTATATTCAGAGCTACATAATTTTTACCGGTCATTTACATTATTTCTTTATATACTTGTCACTTTTCACTCTTACTCTATCTTGGGACTTACCGAGCGCTAGTTCGCTGACGGGCATTCCACCCATCTTTGTTTTCTTGAAATGTTTGTCAGATACGGTCAAGACGGAGGAAGTGGACGCTACCGAGAAGAATTACGACCAGATAGCTACTCAGAATTAGCTTAACTTTCTTTTTCTTTCAGTTTATGTATACCACCTGTTTAGGCATTTCCTTTTATTGTATTTACTTTTCCAGTTGAACTCATGTAACTGTATATATTTCAAGTTTGAATGTAAATAAAGATATTTGTTGAAAATTGTACAGTCTCTATTTATTCTTGCATTATGCATTATTATTTCAATACGCTTAGTATATTTATTTAGAGAATGACCTTCTCTGAATAAATATGCCGTGAGTTTACCACGTCATCATTTCCGTCTACTGGGAAGCGGAGCGTGACAATCAATAACCATCCCGTTCTTACATTTCTCAATATAGCCATTATAACTTACAATTTATATGTTATACAGTCTAACATGGCACATGAGTACATCAGAGTTAAGGACCGGATGTACGTGGATTAGCAACAATGCATGCAATCTAAGTTTGTCGTAAGAGTTGCCGCTTTCATTGAATTTGCACGCGCACATAATAAGATCGTGTTAGAGAAGATTCTCTGTCCGTGCGATAGATGTGGGAATAAGTTTTGGCAGAAGGTATAAATCGTAAATCTTCACATCGTTAAATATGGTTTTACTAAAGTTTATACAACTTAGCTATATCACGGGGAAGGACAAGAAGAAAACGATAATGCAGCGGAAGAAGAAGGAGAAGCCGGTAATACGGCAGAAGAAGAAGATAACTTATTTTCAGGAGAAGAAATAGAGGATATGGTAGAGGCTACCCTCGGTGATAGTAATCTTACCAAAGAAGACATTCCTTCCAGTCAAGGACCGCGTGCAGATAAGTATGAAAAGTTTATGAATGATACTAGAAGACCAATTTATGAGAATGCAAAGTATTCCACTCTATCATGGTTCGTCCAACTTTTCCAGATTAAGTGCCTAAATGGATGGAGCAACAAGTCATTCACGATACTTCTAAAGTTCCTAAAAGATTCTATGCCCCTGGAAAATAACGTGCCTAAGAGACGGTACGAAGCCCAGAAGATGATATCTGATTTGGGTCTGAACTGTAAGAAGATTCATGCATGTCCCAAAGATTGCGTGTTGTACCGGAAAGAGAATTTAGATTTGAAAGAGTGTCCAACATACGGAAAGGCTAGGTAGAATTTGATTAGAAGCCCGATATAACTGTTAAGAAATCACGATACTTTCCCATAAAAACTGCAGAGGCTATTCAGGTGCAAGAAAATAGACGAGGCAATAATTTTGCATCACTGTATTGCTCCAAGAGAAAATAGAAAAATGAGTAATCCAAGAGATTCAACAGCATGGAAGGATTTCAATAGGAAGCACCAAACATTCAGTAGTAATCCTCGCAATGTCAGGCTCGGACTGACTAGTGATGGTTTCTACCCATTCAACTATATGGCTGGAAGCCACAGCACATGGCCCGTTGTAATGATGGTTTATAATCTGTTGCCTTAGTTGGCTATAGATCATTCCTACTTTATGATGCCTTTTCTTATTGACGGACCAAACTCACCGGGAAACAATATCGACGTCTATCTCCGACCTCTAATCGATGAGTTAAAATCTTTATTCATTGATGGTGTAGAGACTTACGATGCAAACACAGATACAACCTTTACGATGAGTGCGATTTTAATATGGACAATTAATGACTTTCCTGTGTATGGAATGCTATCAGGTTGGTCCATACATGATCACAAAGCATACCCTTACTGCAATCAAGATACAATATCGAAATGGTTGAATTTTAGCAGGAAGATCTATTATTGCGGTCATCGGCGTTTCCTGCCACTAGATTATCCCTACAGGTGAGACAATGCTCACTTTAAAGGTCATCAGGAGCTTTTTAGGCCTCCAGCCACATTATCTGGAGAAGACGTGATTGCTCAGTGGGATAGTTACAATAACGTGACTTTCGGGATATATCCGGCAAAATAGGACAAACCACCCTACTAAAATAAGTTAAGCATTTTCTACGAGTTTCTGTACTGGTCAACAAATTTAGTGCATCATTGTATGGACATCATGCATATAGAGAAGGGAGTATCTAACCACGTACTCAACTTGCTTCTTTATAAAGACGAAAAATAGAAAGACAATCTTTGTGCACGGATGGATCTTCAGGACTAGGAAATTAGAAGTGAATTTCATCCTAAACCGATAGCCGGTAAACCAGACAAGTTTATACTTGCTAATGCCGCGTATCATATGTCACAACCGGAGAAGAAAAGATGCCAGCAAGTGTTGCATGATTTGAAAGTTCCCTGTCATGACCCGAAAGGTACGTAACATGACCGGCACTGAAATTACGAAACGTCTCGAGGCGTACGTAATCTAAGTAAGCCAAAACCCAGAAATCAAAACCAAAGAAGCAGTAGAGTGAAGGAAAAACCAATTTAAATTAAGTAGTTTTAACATCATAGGCCGAAGTATGTATTTTTAAAATCTCAAGTATTTTCTGAAAATTTCGGCAGAGTCTCCTTTGTAAATACTGGCCCCAAACGGGATACAACATGAATAGTATACGAAAATAAGTAAAAAGGCATCCCCAAGCGGGAGCTAGCTCTTCGTCAATCGACGGCTACAACCACGCAAGAAATATAATATACAACGCCAAGGGCGAGGATCAAAACTCAAAAGAATCTCAAAACAACATGAAAAACATAATAATACAACGCGCGACTCTAAGGTCGAAAGAATAACAGGTCTGGTTTTCTATCTCTCTCAAATATACAATCTGGTTGATGGAGTTTCTAGATACAACTGAAATAATAATAAACAATGGTGGTCCTGATGCAAAGAACCCACCTGCCAAAGCAATCACCCGGAAAGAACAGTGTACCAGCAAAGCCGCAAAGAACCTGTACGGCAAAACCTGCAAGGAACTGTGGCACAACGGGGGTGAGTTGCCAACTCGTGAGTAGAAAACATCTACGAGTAGAAATCGCATGCATAACGCTATCCTAGGTCATATCAGGTAATATCCTCAAATAAAAATCCTGGTCCGGCTATGTATAGTGTAATACTACCTGCTCGTGTCAGTGCCTCAGATAACAACATATCAGACATATGATGTTTGAATGCATTACGAATGGAAACAGAATATATCATGAGTGAGACAACTATTTTCTTTAATCATTGAGATTTCAATATGTATGTCAATCACTTATCATCAATGAATGCAACAGAGAAATCAGTGTCAAGCATCGACACAAAACATAAGTCTCAGTATCTCAATATCAAAGCTCAATATCTCAAATATCAGGCATCCGTATCATCTGCGGGATCGGCCCTCGGGCTCCGGCAGAACGGATCAGCCCATAACATCAATCTCACGACCATGAACGGTATCCTCCGGATATCCGCCGTGCTAGGTAAAATCACCGGTAGGTAGTCTGCCCCTGCCAGGCTCATCGTCTACTACTCGAACTTCTTGCCCCGAAGTACCATACCGGGTCCACCATGTACCCATAGACGGTTCATCCAACTCCTCGAATCGGGTCTCGAAAACTATCTCAGAACCGAGAAAACATCATGGTGGACACTACTCATCATATCAAGGAAAGACCGCATTTTGCTCTTTAAAATACATCATCAGTTATAAAACTTTCACATGCGGTTTCCAAATCCAGAAAATCTCAAGACGGGTCCGAAAACATCAAATCACCATGTCAATGAAAGTGAAAACCGACATAATGTCCATAATACTGTATAACCAATGAATATATGAATGCATCTGATATCATGCAATTAATGCAATAGTTTAACTAGCATATGAAAGCTATAACATATTGTAACATCAGCTATCAAGCTATGTCAATGAAATGGTATTTTCTAAAGTGTACGTGACATGGCAATTACCGATGATGATGTGTGTGAGCCGGCAAGCAAGTGTATGTGGAGCATACGCATCATCGGTAATGATGTTGGTGTCCTGACAGCATGGTTCATAATCACTAAGTACACAATAAACATGCAATGAGACGATAACAATATGATAAATGGCAAAAAGTAGTAATTGCAACAATAATATGCGGAACATGAATGATAGCATAACGATAAGGAATCTACACCGCTACACCTGTGTTATACTGTTTTGCCGTTTGAAAAAGTACGAATCGTGGTGTTTTGAAAATAAGATCTACGGTGTTTTTAAGAAAAGGTACGTCTTTTGAAATATCCGTAGTATCCCTTGACATGGTTTTAAAATCCTCACGATTCGTTAGTTTTGGAAATAGGTATGACTCGGGTCCTGTCTAACATATACTAGGTAAACTACAGGTCTAATTAATAACCAATCGAAAAGGGGTATGGAAACTACCTAAATCTGAGTCGATATATATATATATATATATATATATATATATATATATATACACACACACATGCATAATAGTCGATGATCTGTAACACCTTGAAATTCATTTAGAATGTTTTCTCGTTATTTAGCTAGTGTGCGTGTTTTTCGTAAAAATGGATATCTTATTTTCCTTCTTGGCTAGTGGGTTTTGTGTTGTGGAGTGTTTATATGGATATATATATTTATAGGATTGTTAATTATCTTTAGTCGGGTTTACCCTAATTGTGAATTTTTGTGTTAGGAGCACACATGCACACTTAGCATTTTGAGGCTAGATGAGAAAATGTGTCATGTTAACCCCCCTTCATTTGATGCATGGTTGATAACCTATTTTTCCCCCCATTTCAACAAGTTAAAACCCTTTTATAATTCAAAATTTCCAATTAAACAATGAGGTATGGTGTTAGGTGAGAAGTTGACCTTTTGACCCCATTTTTCTTCTCTTCTCTCTCTCTTCTCCTCATTCAGAATTCCTGCAGGATTTCCAGCAAAAACAACAGCTCCTTCTTCTTCTCTTCTTATCTTTTCACTTCCTTTTGATCCCTACATAAAACCCTACTCAAATCAAGACTTTTCCTTCACAAAACCATAGAAAAAAATGAGCTTTTGAGGTGTTTGGTGGTGGATCTGCACACTTGAGAAAAAAGCAGGGATTTTTGGTGTTTCTTAAGGTGTTTTGAAGGTATTAACTCACCCTTAACACCCCTTTTAGATAACTTGTAGTATTTCTAGCAAAATACCACTTTTTATGCATGTTTTGTGCTATATAAAGGGATTTAGTGAGGTTGTGATAAAAATTAACTTTTTATGGCTTGATTAGCTTGGTAATGTGATATTAGTGTGGTTTTGGACTTGGGTCTATTTCAGATTTCACAAAAATACCCTAAAGTATCATTTTAGTGCAAAGTGTGACTTTTAGCTTGAAATTGGGTTCTGTTGAAACTGCTACTACCCGGGGTGTTTCAGAATAAAATTGTAATTACTGGGATATACACAGTATGTATGGAGTGCACACACCAAACCCGGAAGCCCAACCCCCTACCCAGGCCGCCGAAAAACTCATTCTGGCCGCAAATTGCGGCCAGATGGGAGAATGGTGGGTTGGGGTTTTTGTGGTTGGTGTCTGCTGGTATTTGGAGTGTGTTGGTTTATTTATTTTTATAAAAATCTTTCTGTATAAAAATCTGGGACCTATTACCCTATTTTCCGTATTTTAAATCTCCGCGACACACGTGATACATGTGTGGTTTTGGGTTGTGCTGCGTATCGCGACGCGTCAGGAGCGTGATCACACGTTTTAGCGTATCGCGCACACGTGCGTTTGGGTTGCAACGCGGGGTTCTAGTTTGACCTTAATATTTCGTTTTTGGTAGATTTGAGCTTATGTGTGTTATATTGTGTAAATCTAGGTTCGCAGGCGAGTGAGACGGACGCTGCGAAGAAGGGGAAACAAGTCGTCGGCTACACTTAGCGCGAGACTTCGGTGAGTAGATTTAACATCTACGGGGATATCGCCCGCATGGCGTTCTACGTCAGGGCTGATAGGACTTTATAGCTACACATTGCATTTACCTACATTGACTGTTCATGGATATTGTTGTTGTATACTGCATTCCCTGCTATATGTATGAAAACTTAGAATTGATAGAACACCGCACTATTACTAACGGTTTATGTTGCACGAGCACTAATCTGCATGTTACACACACACCGTTAGTAATTGCCATGATACACTCACTGTAGAATTGCCATGATCATTATACTGTAGTTCATTTCACATATGATTCGATATGATTTTCATAGAAATTGGAAGCCGCATGCTGTCTTTGAAAGTTGAACTATCTTAAGAAACGCGGTTTCTCCTTTGTACCTATATTATGATGACTTGATGTACATAGCACAACGTATTTGATTTACTCATTGGTGTTGGATTTTCATGTGATTTCTGGTTTTGAGGACCGGGGCATTATTTAAGAAAAGATGCACTATTTGAAAACCCGGTTCCTCGTGATATGATATTTTGGTGCGTCCACCACGCGTTTTCTCGGTGCTGAGACGTGTGCTTGAAACCCGATTCGTGGAGTGGATGATCCGTTTGCGGGTTCGTGGTGGACCCGGTATGGTTCCCCTCGGCAAGATGATCGATGGACTTTGCCGATTGAGCCTGGAGGTGGGCGAGTACCTACCGGTGATTGGTTGGACCTGGCAGTTATCCGGAGGATACTGACCAGAGTCGAGAGATGGATGCGGGATGATTCGTACTGCCGGGGCCGAGGGCCGATACCGCAGACGGAGCCCATGGGCTGATCCGGACTTACGGAGCCCGATGTATGAGGATTTGCGTGTTGATGCTGGACACGAGTATTTATGATATTTTGGATGCCGATGTTGGGCACTCGTGATTCTCAGAGATGTACAGGATATGAGGGCCGAGGAGAGTGCCGGCGCCTGCGTTTATTTGGGATTTGGGTGCAGCTTGGGCACCGACTATTTTTCCACGATTGATATTTCGTGTAGATGTTGTTTATCCCATGCTCAGCAGTGATTATCATGTATCTCATCCTGTAGTTATTTTACCTGACAGAGCATTTGCATGATTATTGCACTTACTGCTTGTCGCATATAGATTTACCTGCTAGCATATGATAGCATAGCGCAGCACGTGCATGCTCGTGATTACCTTTATATGTTATCTCTATTCACGAGTTGGCAACTCACCCCGTTGTGCCACAGTATTTGCAGGTTGCCCCTCAGAGTAGTCGCGGCAGGCTGCCTTTTTGCATCTTTTGGCTTCAGATACCACTACAGTTGGTGCGAGAGCTATTTTGCTATTTAGGTGGGTTGTGGTATCTGGTTACTTTCATTGTACACACTTTTGTATCTAGTATTCTCCGTCTACCATATATGTACTTGACTTAGAGACAGTGTGAGGACGATGATGTATATTTTTGTATTCTGGTGTCGAGCTCGTGGGAGCCGACTTTTTATTTGCAGTTATTATTCTGGGATGTTACTTATTGCTCATTCTTCACTACGGCGTCGTATATTACTCTTGTGGTGATGGTTTCCACCGTTGGGCGTGATTGCTCCCGGTTGGAGATGCTTTGTTCATTATATCTCATTTCACTTATATCCTGTTTTTACCCGCTTTTCGGGGTTACTTTTACAAAAGAAATGCTGCCAAAATTATTATAAGGATAATTTAACTTTTAAAAGAACCTCATTGAACTAATTAAGGTCTTCTAAATGTTTTTAATTAAATATTTTCAACACTCACTACTTTTAAATGGTTTTGATTTCTGGGTTCGGCTTACTTAGTCGCGTTGCGCCTGTAGACGTAGCGTGGTTAAGTGCCGGTCACGAGTCGAAATATTCGGGTCGTGACATGATCCCGCCTCAATAATATCATGTATGATACAACATATCATATGACATTCTCGAATCAAGAGTGCGGATCTATCGTCAATATATAGCTCGTACGGTAAATCTGTCGTACGGCCTCCCAAATCTGGGGACGGGTCAAATGTCACATCTATCACATTAATCATCTGGTATTCTCTTTATCAAATGTCATGATCGGGGTACTGATCTACGTCTAGTACAATACTGATACCATCTATAAAATGCATGCGTGTGTATGAAAACACCACGCCTAAAGAACCTGCTAAAATATCATGTCGTATCTCAAATACGGACCATATCACATCACCGATCTCATGGCCTCAAGCCCAATCTCATCGACTCATCTCCAAATATCATAAAATATCCTCAACATTCATGCATGTGTATATAAATGTATATATGCATAGTCCCATATCCATGCGTATATACATATATACACATTTCCATATACGCACAAGAAAATGATATATGCAAGTGTATATGTGTGCGTGTATGCAAATCCTTACTCTAGGGTTTTGTGACTAAGAAATCCGCTAAAGTCCTTTCTTCAATTCTCGCTAATCCTAAACCCATAAGCTCCTAAGGCTTCTCTTACTAGGTGTTCATATCTCATAATAATATATAAAAGTATATCGTTACCACATCACCTCATTCCTCACAACTTTGCGTGGGTGCTATACTCCATCCACCCGACTTCTCCCCGTAGATATAAATCTACTCACCTGGTCTTCGCTCGCCGGCGCCGACGTTGCCACACGCTTGCTTGTCGTCTCGAAGTCCACATGGGGTATCTACATATCATGACGCACCGTATCGCATTAAAATCCGACTTATGACCAGAACGACACACGAATCTCACATAGGTCAAAACCTATGGTTTGCTTTCACAAATCAACCAAAAAAACCCTCGACATCGGCGACAAACGCCGATTGATCGAGAAAAATACCAAACGTACCAATCATGGTTTCACAAATCACTAATTATATATGAAATAGAATTTAAATCATCAAAACCATAAAATTAAACAAATTGTTTTATTTCCCAAAAACCTAGTTAGCACGATTTCCCATTTCGGTTCAAAACTTGATGTTTTAACCAATCTACATATTTTAACGATTCTAATGGCCAAAATGCTCATTAACTAACATAACTAGGTTATATAAACCATTTCCACAATTTATTCTCATCAATATGTATTAATTCCAAATTCCTAGTTTGCAAAAATAACCGATTTTAACACTTTTTAAAGCAAAATTCATAATTTAACAATTAAGCTTGGTTTTGCATAAACTAAAGTATTAAACCACAATTTATAATGTTAATGATGTGATGAAACCCTAACCATACTTTTAATCTCGCCTTTTGAATTAAATCAAAAAACCTAGTTTGCAATATTAAGTAATTAGGACAATTTAAATGTAATAATTAACAATCTAGCAATTAGCTTAGGTTTTGCATGCCCACTAGATGTTAACTACACACTTAAACCTTGATCAAATGATATAGAACCCTAACTTGATCCAAACCAAAATCTTGAAATTCCAAACTTGCAACTAAAACCTAATTAACACTTAAATAAGTTAGCTTTAAGCAATTAACTAACAAATTAAGAATTGGGTAAAGATTTATACCTCACAAAATAAAGAGATCAAACTTGAAATCTAGCCTCCCAAAATGGCCTCCATGCTCCTAGATCCATACTAGAGTAGCCAAAGAATATTGGGTAAGGATTGGATTTGGAGTTTTGTGGGATTTTATTTTGATTTTTGAAGGATTTTGATGAATTTTTTAGAGGAGTTGAAGTGGGGAAAAATGAAATGGGGCTGCTGGAAATAATGGGGGCTCGGCTAAGCAACAAGGAGGGGAGAGAGAGAGTGAAATGTGTGTGATCAATTTACCCCAAGTCAAACAAAACCATACCTATTTCTTTATTGTCTTTCTTTATTCTTTTTCTTTTTCTTTTGTTTTCTTTTTGCAAAAACAAGTGGGGAAATGGGGGGGGGGGGGAGGAAACTTGGGGCTGCTGATTTGGGGATAGGAGAGAGGGTGTGTGTGAGTGTGGGTGAGGGAAAAAAAGATAAATGTTATACCCCAATATCTATTTAACTTATTTTCTCCATTTAAGCCTTTTTCTTCGATATTTTCTAAAACCGTTTGACAACTTCATTTCATTTCAAAAACAACATGTTAAAATTTTGTTTAATGTGTTATGATGCACAAAATTTGTTTCAACCCATTCCAATTTGTAATTTTCCCTAATTAAATGTATTAGTGACGGCTTAAAATAATATTAAAATAATTATTTTCGGAAAATTTTTCAGAAAATTAGAAATTTTACCAGTAGCTCAATAAACACAAAATACTAGCAATTATATAGCTAGAATATGTATATTTAATTTTATATTAAAAGATATTTATATTTTGACTTTTTACGGAAAACCCCATTATTTTACTGATTTTTCCGAAATTTCACCGAAACGATTTTCAAAACGTTACATTCCCACAGGTTTCTCAGGATCATTTAGAAAGAAAATAAAGATTGTGAAAGGCAAGATCAATGGGCTGAAAAGTCATGATCACCATGTTATTATGGAGCACCTTCTCCCATTAGCCCTCAGGACTTCCCTTTCCGAATCGGTTGGTTTAGTAACCAATGACCTTTGTTGCTTTTTTAGGGAATTGTGCGCTAAAACCTTGGATGTTGTGACGCTGGAGAATCTAGAAAATTCTATTTTCTTGATACTTTTCAACTTTGAGCGTATTTTTCCACCGTCGTTCGTCGATATTATAATACACCTGACGATTCATTTTGCAACTGAGACTAAGTTTGCCGGACCGGTACAATATCGATAGATATATCCCGTCGAAAAGTACGTTGAATTTTTCATTTCACGCATTTTGTAAAATTATTGTTGTCTTATATGCCAGTATTTATTTATTTAACATATTTTTCTTTATGTAACTCTACACTCTAAAAAAGTATATACGCAATAAAAATCAACCAGAGGGTTCTATCATGCAAGGTTTTCTTCTAGATGAAGTAACTATATTTTGTTCGCGCTATCTGGACGAGAACATTGAGACGAACCTTAACCGGCCTCGGAGAATTCATGACGGCCCATATGATAAAACATATTATAAGAGAGTAGACCTCTTGTTTATCAACAAGATATATCGGTTTATTCTTCTCAATAGCGTATGTCTTGAAAAAATTAGAGAGTAAGTTTTTTGAATTAATTATTATATTTGTGTGTGTGTATGAAAAGATATAATATTAATATCAAAATTTATTGTTGAGAACAGAACTCATATTGATGAGGTACGTGAGGGGCATCCTGATAGAAATGATGAACGATTGGAAAAATATTATCAGGATAATTTTTCGATTGGGTTGTAGATCATGTAAATTGTTCGAATAACATGTTATTGCGACGGGTTGTCTTAATCTAAACTTATATCATCATGTATTTGCCGTAAAATTTATTTTGTCAGATCCACGATCCGAACTTGTTTACATCATTAGAGAGAAATTCAAGATGTTTAGCTCAGTTTTCTAGCATGGAGGTTGCATACTATAAATGATTCGGTGTCCTTGCATACGAATTTGAAGTTAAAGACATATAAATATCTCAAACCGCTTAGAATAGTGGGATTGCGACCGTAGGATCGGATGGTGTTATTTATTATGGACACTTAAATTGCATACTTGGCATCCAATATCCCGGACGATCAGAACTGTTTTATATATTTCAGTGTATTTGGCATGATATACGAACCATTACAGATAAGTGGAGAAACAATCTCGGGACTTGAAAAGATGAATATGGATAAAGTGTAAACACACTTCGATTTTATGGTCAGGACGATCCATTTATCTTCCCGCAACAAGCGTTTCAAGTATACAACTCACAGTGCTTGAAGCATCCGGGATGGCGTGTCGTGTACCATTGGAAACCCAAAAATGTTTACGATGTCCTAGAATTCGAGGATCGTATGGAAGACAGTGATGAGGATGAAGAAGAGAGAAGACTTAGAGTGCTCCGACCGTCTGTCTCCAAAGACTAGTTGTCTTAAGCTGGTCGTGAAGTTACGTGGGTTAGGAATGATATCGATGATGAAATCCAAATAGATATGTCTAACACGTCTACAAAACGAAAAAGGTTATCAGCAATTTTATATTATTACTTCACATTTTTACGATCTATACATATATTGCATGCATATGTAATGATTGTACTTTTATCTAGGTCTGATGACGATGCCAAGAGCAGCGAGGGGAGGAAGGTGTTGGGTTTTCGCCTACGCCCTGGCCATCTACCGTGACCGATGCGGAACAAAAACTGGAGTTTAAAAAATTTGGCGCAAACAATACCCGCTCAAGATCGAACCATAAACCTATACTAACATATACAAAGGGCTAAACTACTCGGTTTAGAAATGTTATATTGAATGAACCAAGTCCTTCGGTCTTCCATCAACTTCTTTAGCTCCTTGAGGCGTGCTCGAACAAGCTTGGCCGCCGGTCTTCCTCCGTCGAAGATGATCCACTCGAGAGATGTAGCTCATGGCTCTAGCTCCACATCAAAAGCATGTGAAGCAACTAGGGTTTCTACGTTGCTAATCTAGAAAGAATAGGATGTAGTGATCTAAGTGTTTATCTATCTCATCTCACCTCCTCTCATGATTTTCAACACATGAGAGGGTTGAGAGGGGGTGGAAGATGAAGGTGGAGGAAACTCAAGAGAACCAAAAGGAGAGTAATGCTAATGGTGAGGAGAAGAGAGCTCAAGAAATGAGCCATCTCAAAAATAATGAAGTCTCCACGAGAGAGAAAATCTCATGGCTAGGTTTCGTAAAACATTTTTCCAATTAAAATATACAACCCATACTTGAATAGTATGCATAAATGAATTAATAATTCATTTGTGCACACTATACAAGCATGGTCCTCACCATACTCCCATCACATCCATGCCACCTCATTTATCCATTTATAATAAATGATCAAACCCTAAAATGAGGTGTCCACCTTTTAGAATGTTTTCCGGAAAAAATACGGATTACATTCTATTGTATATACATACCTGTATTCGTACCGAAATACGAATAGCCAAAGAGATAGAATAACACAAAGAACATAATACAAGAATATACATATCGAAATATATATATGTAAATTATTAAATCAATACCTGATTTAATAATCCGGCTCAAACCCAAGCCGGCTAGTATCATCAAATGTCCGATCAAAAGTCCGGGTACAAAGTACAATCGATCGATCGGAACCCAGTACGTATCCAATACGGATACTACATCATTTTGCCAGAACCAGGGAAACCCTCTGTGTGGGACTCTAAAGACTCGTTAATACACTGGAAGTGGGTTTAACCACAAGCACGTCAGCGGCACTAGCTGTACGTAACGACTACCCAGGTATTGAGCGAAAGGAAGGCCGACGAGCAAGCTCATCTAAACCCCTACTGAGCCTGTCTGTGACAATCTCTGTACAGTCTGGTCTGTTCGTCTAAGAGTATCGCATATCAGGTCTAGGGGGTGGATAAAGTCAAACCCCTAATAACGCGATATTTCATGTCGGTATGAAGCCCATCACCCACTGAGAAACTACTGATCCAAATCAGTAATTCTTGTCCACCGTGGCCACGGATTTCTGGTGATGGCCACCCGTGCACAACGCGACATCAACCCTCAATACCCGGAGAGACGAATCCCCGACGATCCGCTCACTGCCTCTATGTGGCTCGGGACTGTACCCAACTAAAACCTGTTTGCACGACTCCTTTGAGCTGTGGTAGGGTAGTAATCAAAGCACAGTAGGAACTCACACGAGACAAATGACGATCTCAGGTCGACAGACTAACCTGTACTCATGTCACCTGGGAACTGCTATCTGATAATAGGTGTAATACCAACTAGCATATTCCCGGCGAGTCCGTCCAGTGTACTCATAACCCAATGAGCACATGTATACTATCTTAGGTGACTAACTGACACCAATGGCTTGTGAGACCGGCCACCTCCCCTCCTTGGGGTCTCAATAAGTATACACTAGTCTACTCCGGAGTATCGATGCCCAGTCTCGATACTCCCTCGACTAGGGACATTTAAAGATGTGCTTATAGACCGCCCAGCTCCTACGTATATGATTGTCATCATAATGCTGGTAGTCAAGCAAGAATCTTATAGGCTCTATCAACATGTAATAGTGATCTGTAATGCCATCTAATGCTGTACATGATGATAAAGATAAACCAGATAGCATACTATCATCTCGAGTAAGACTGTTCTCCCGGTATAGGTCCTCCCTCAATCATCACAATCGCGTGCCTGCGATTCAATAATTGACTTGAGGGCACTATAGCCAACAATCTCCTACTTGCACTTAAGGCTAATTATTGCGGTGTCGCATACTCACAGCCCGTGTGATACCGAACACCCAACTTCTCTACTAATCAGTTCCGAAAATCCCGTTTGTGAAACTATTGTGTTCGAGAAATATCCTCGGTGAGTGGATCCGCTCTAATCTTTCTTTCTGCATCTCTCTTTATCTTAACTTCGCGGAGAAATACTATCTTCCGAAATGAGCGATACTTGTCTTAGAATTTGTCTGGATATCTGATGGGACCCGGTTCACAAATGAACTCCAAATCCAACAAACTTCTTAGACTGTATCATCCACTGAATTTAATCAGAATCTTGCGCCATGTCTTCCTCAGTATCCGCTTGGACCACATGTCCAACATACTGCCCCTCAAAAAGAGGGAAAACTATAACTCTGACAATCACTCTGTTATCCAGGTCACCTTGGAAGTCTCAAATGATAACGGCCTCCGGAAGGAGGCTGCTGTTACCATATACCAAGAACATCCACTTATGTTCATAACTGCTTCGCAACGTTTCTCCAGGATTGGATTAATATATGCTTATTGCATCCAGTGCAAAAGCAATATCTGGTGTGGTACTTGACATTTCATGATTGACTCAATTGCCTAAGCAAGATATATGTCAATCATGCAAATCCCTCTCCTCATCAGTCTAAAAGACATCTCTTTAGATAGGGTGACTCCATCACCTGCGGGTACACCACCACGCTAGGAGTCGTTCATACTAAAACACTTTAGAATAGTGTCAAAATACCCAAATTGGGACACTTCCCAAATCTAGATCTAAAACCATAGATCTAGTAACCAGAATCCCTAATATTTTATCCATATCCTATGTGAAGAAACAACGTGTGACAACCACAATATAACCGATCGTAGTATAGGAATATCACTTCCTATCAAGAGCATGTCATCCAAATACCAGGACATCACTCCCTACTACCTTCTTACCAGATCCATCTGTTATCCTGACGAAGTCAAACTCTATGACTGTCACACCAAAAATAGATGATCTATTTCCGCTATTCCTGCTTTAGTCTATAAATAGACATAAGCTACTTGCCCAGTATGCTTCCGCTGCTCCCACTGACTACAACAACCCTATGGCAGAGTCATATACACGTGCACTTATAAAGCTGATTTAGAACGACGTTATACTCATCCTCCTGCCAGATCTCATAGTCTAGAACAACAGTAGTGGAAAGTAAGGGTAATCAAAAACCTCCCTTTCACCTTCTTTGAGGAGACCGAAGTACCTCTCGGGTGGTTGAGGTTACCCACCAAATCTGCGAAGTGGCTAATGGATTGTCGAATCCAATTTGAATATTTAGGTTCTATTAAATCTTCAGTAATCGTTTGTGGTTCTGGATTAACTTCCAGTTTTACCATACTCCCAATAATGTTTTCGGAAAAGAATCCATTTTACTAAAACTGGTGGCGAGTCAAGAACAATATAACTATTGATCTTCCAGATGGTAGAATGTTAACCCTCGTCAATGTCCGGGATAACCCACAAACTGCCATTACTGAAACGTGCCTTGAGTTTATCCAGATTCTGGTTTTAAGCATAAGACGGAAAACTCCATATACCTTAACATCGTCAGGATATGAATCCATTATATATCAACTATAAAAACAAAGACACTAATTTAATTGGAACCAGATTCAAAATACATGCAGCCGTTTTCAGTGCATATCAACAAAATGGAAGGAGGCCAATCAACATTACTCATCAAGGAATGCATCCACATATGAGTAACCTGAAAAAGAAGCATGTTCTCAAAAACCATTACTTACAACGGAATACCTAGCACAAGTATCTACATCTTCGATCACCTTGAAGAATCCTGATACTTTGCAACATATGGTTCTCTACTTTATTCTTATACCAATAACTTCTCAAAACTTGGACCTTGTATTTCAATGAAATACTTGTCTAAAACTAGAGAAGCCATGAGTAAACAGAATATAGTATGAGTACCAACCCCTCTGTCCTAATGGACATCGGACAACATACAATTGTTAGTTATATGTATGCCCTAGAGGCCATTACTATACATGAGATGTATATTGTAGTGGATGCTTGGACATATATAGGGAGGACTTTCTTATTCGACATGATAGTATGCTATCTGGTTACACTTTACCTTAACGTGTACACTGATTGTCTCTCTGTTACATGTTGGTAAAGCCCTTAGGATGTGTACTTGACTACCTGGACTATGATGCGGATCATACTAGTGGGGACATGGTAGTCCATAAGTACATCCTTCAAGGTCCCTAGTCGTGGGTATATCGAGACGGGGCATCGATATACCAGAGTAGACTAGCGTATAGCTTCTCGACTCATATAGATGGGCGATGGATGATCACATATCCATTGGTGTTTGACATCAAAGATGATATACGGGTGCACAGTATAGACTGGGTACACTGGACGGACTCGCCGAGAACTCCCAGATGGTATTATACCTTACGTCAGATGGCAGTTCTCTGGGCACAACGGTACAGGTTAGTCTGTAGACCCGAGATCGTCATAGAGTCTTGTGTGATTCCCACTGTGCTTTGATTTCCACCTTACCACGTCCAAGAGGGCGTGCAAAACGGTGGTTTTTGGGTACGGTCCCGAGTCACATGGAGGCAATGAGCGATAGGAGGGGTTTCGTCTCTCCCGGTATTGGGGGTTGATGTTGCGCTGTGCTCGATTAGCCGTAACAGGGAAGTCCCTAGCCAGGGATGGTTTAGAGATTTACTGGTAAGCGTTACGCGTAGTTTCTCGACTCGTTATGCGCCTCATATCGGCACGACTTATCGGTTATTGGGGTCTAACGTTTACCACCCCTAGACTTGATATGCGACATATCAGATGAGGAGACCGGACTGTACGGTAGTGTCACTGTCAGGCTTTTTGCAGGAGAAGGAGCGGGCTTGCTTGCTGATCTTCTGATCGCTCAATACCCAGGTAGCCGTTACGTCCAGCTAGTACCGCCGACGGCTTGTGGGTGCTTGATATGATCATCACCTACTGCCGGCATATTGACGAGTCTTTAGAGTCCTACATAGAGGTTTTACTGGCTCAGGGAAAACGAAATAGCAGCGCATATATGATATGTGTGGGACCGAGAATAATACGAGTATGTGATACCGTATTCTATTCTCGCGATGTTTGTGTCGATCGATTATATGCGATATAACCAGGTTATCGAATCAAGGGTTGATTCGATAAGTCAATACATTGGATGTTAGTCGGTTATATGTGATATAACCGGATTATTAAGTCAAGTGTTGATTTAATAATTTAGTGTATAATTGTATATTAGATATACTAATTTACATTAACTAACATTGGTTCACTTAAGCATTTGTTTTTCTCACTTGTGCACAACTTAATATATATGTGATATATATTTATTTGTGTTCATTTTGTATCATGGTTGTTGATACAACTATCATGGGTGTATGAGACATATACCATTATAATTATATTGGTGGGGTTTTAATATACAAAGTAAATACAAAATTAGTGGATAATTGTTCAATTGCATGAAGCTTCATGAAGCTTGTGAGTGCATTGACCAAAGTCCACTAGTTTTGTTTTACTTAGGATATTAGTAAACCTAACCACTACAATTAGCCATGGTTATGTCTCTACATGAGTTAGTATATGATACCCACTCACCCATGGTTAGCTCTCTCTCTCTCTTAGTTAGTTTTCATTCTCATTTTGAGCTCATCTTCTTCCTCCTTCAAATTCTTGCTAGGGTTTGATAAAGAGAGAGAAATATAGTGTGAAAAGAAATTCTAAAGTGTACCCATTTCCTATTTCACCATCCTCTACTAGACTAGCACTTTAGTTTAGGGTGTTTGCTTCACTAATTCTCTTGTTAGTGAAGTAGAAGCTTGAGTTCGTATTCTCTCGACGTAGATCATCTTCGGCCTCGAAGACTTCAAGAAAAACCGTTGCCCTCTTCTCATGGAGCCGTCCGAGAGTCCGGGAGTTCGATGATCGCAGCGAAGGGACTACAACAAGGAGCTTTAGAAGTGAAGGACCGATCTACAAAAGTTGTATTTCGTATTCACTTAGTGATAATTGTTATTCACTTGCATGTGTTACCCTAATAGTCTAGCTAAGATCTTGTTTAGGGTTGTTAGGCACGGCTAAAATTTTTAATCGGGCATGGTTGATGCCTTGTAGAACCTTGTTAGAGTGCCTAGTAACCCTACAGTGGTATCATAGCCTAGCTAGAGCATTAGGCGACGTGTATACGAAGTTAAAACCCCGATCGAACCCGGAAACGTCAATTTAACCCCTTCTCTGGACATTTTTTAAAAACTGTGATTTTTCTGTATTAAAAATACCTAAAACTTCAGCAGGGAATTTTATGCATCACTGTGAAAAACGAGGGGCTAAACCGTACGGACAGCCGCGGAACCGCGGCAATACCTTGCTTGCGCCGCGGATCCACGGCCGTACAGTGGGGTTTGACTTTTCTTTTTGCACAGTTATGACCGTATCTGCTAGTGTATCTTTCTGGGTATTTTTAATCTGACTCAAGTGTTGAGTGTTCTGGGAATTATTTTGTATACGATGATTCGATCGGAAAATTTAATTTCGTTATGTTTTCCGGATAATTTAGAAAGTGTTAAAATGTTCGAACGGATATCAATAACTAACTTTTTCCCCTGCCGGAAAATTTCCAAGTGTTGGATTTTTCCGTAGTTTAAGAACGTCTAAATCGTGCAAGTTACGCAATGGACCCTCTAGAAGACAACAAACCTTAACTCGATTATGTGACCGTCTTGAACTGCCTTTTGAACCTTAGGGTTTGGGGCAGTAGGGCGTTGCCACATGTGAGGCGTTGGCTTGACCTTTCTACGGATGGACCATTGGTACTGTGGCATGTGATGGATGTTTTTAAACCCCCCTCAAGTGTTGAGAACTATTTGGGAAAACTTGGGTGTTTGATCATTCGATCGAAAAGTTTAACATTGTCTATTTATCTGGAATGTGATACAATATTTGGAATCCACAAGTAGTTATGAGATAACTAATTTGAATGTTATAAATCTAGCAGTTCAGTCTCAGATGATCGGTTGCCACGGAATTTTGATGTGATCAAAAGTTCGTTGCAATCATGTAGTGTACGCGGATACTCGCCGGGTAAACTTAATAGACAGTCACGCCCCAAAGCCCCGACCAAGTGACTGTAGGAGAACCCCGTCGCCAAAAGCATCCGTTTGGGTGCTCGCGGCAGCGGTGTTCCGCCTTAGTGCACTTCGTCGACGGCAACCGGGGGTGCGGCCGTCTACTAAAGTTTGCGACGAGCATTCGATTACATATCGGGAATCTTGTTGAATTCCCCGACTAGATATTGAAAAGAGTTTTCGATTACGAGATTGAAATGCGGGGTTTATAATTGTTAAGCATGCGATGTCTAAGGAATTCATTTAGTTAGGCATGTGATGTCTAGGGATGTTGCGGATCCAAATGTTGTAGTTTTACACTTTCTTTTCTGCGACCGTAAGTGTAATATGTGATATCGCCGGTTTCGTTGTTATATGTCAACGACAATTGGGATACGCATATTTACTTACGTTGATGACATGTGATGTTATGTGTTGCTGGATATGTTATATTGGATCGTCGCGTTCTGAATAGCCGGGGGTTTTATGTGAGATGGGGGTTTTTATTTTCATTCATGTAAAATTAAATGTATGTAATATTCTTTTATTAGGGCACTTCCGGGATGAGGTTGATGTCACCATTTGTATATTATTTACTTTTCCGCATTAGGTAGACCCAAGGAGGGGAGCACAAGTAACCGGGTTCTGAAGTCCAGTGGGAGACCAACTCGAGGAGTCGAGTCCGGGTTTCCTAACTATAGAATTGGTAGGGTTGCTTGCCTCTCTCGTAGGGGTTTAGGGATGTGTGTTTTGGCTATTCATCGCGACCGTGGAATCCGTGTTTTATAGAGGCTCAAAATAAAACACGGACCTCCTAATATATCCATTATTTCATATGTTTCTTCTGCTGCGATATCTGCGATGTGATCATTTGATATGTTGTGATAGATACTGTATATAGTATATATGATATATTATATAGACTTTACTTATGTTTTACACCCGCGCTAGCCCTGCCCCGCTCTGCCGTTAGTTACCTAACCTAACGGTGCACGAGGGGACATCGAGGCGAATGCGGATGGCATAAGTGTACGTCGTATTTATCTGTGATGTTTAGGTGATTTAAATGATGGGACTTCATTAATATGATTAATGAAAGAAAAGAAACCTAAAAGATGTTGTAGAATCAAATTTTTCAAAAAGGGTAGCTACAGTTTTTGCTTTGCATAGTGATATATATGATATGTCATTCACCTTATTCGATGAGGAATGAGCCGAGATCCCTTCACCGGGAGTGACCTCTTTAGCAAAACTTGCAGATGCTACAACTCTCGGTTTGTCTTTTGATTGCTTTTAGAGTTTTGCTTTGCATAGTGATATATATGATATGTCATGCACCTTATTCGATGAGGAAAGAGCCGAGATCCATTCACCGGGTGTGACCTCTTTAGCAAAACTAATGAAAGCCTCAAGATCACTCCATTTCAAAATTTCACATCATTCTACAACGATATCAAGTTCATTACGCAATAGGTTTTCAGAAAAACCTGTCATAGCCCTCCGTCATTTCAGATAAGTCCTGCTTAGTATTCGTGCTGCGTTTGTTGACCTTGTCAAGGCGCAGTGTGCGGTAGTTGACCAGTATTTATCTGCTTATGCATATGATGCAGATTGGATTAGGGTAGTCGTACGACCTTGTTGACCTTGTCAAGGGTCGTACGGGTGGGTTTAATTCAATCAAGAAATGACCGGTTGAACTTGAATTACGGTCTATGGTTTGTTGACCTTTTCAAGGTCATAGATCGTTTGGGGCAAAATATTATCGGGAATTTCAAGTGTTGAAATTTGCAATGAGATTACATACCTTCTATGAGATAGTTGGATCCCGATACCCACTGTGAGTAATTGTTACTCCTTGGAGAGTTTTACACATTATAATTAGCCAATCAAGTAGGTGTCTAGAAAGGTGTCAACGGGGTTACGCCTCTGGGAAAATGAGGTTTATTTTAATTAGGTCCGTGCGAAAGCACGGGGAACCTCCCTCAAAGTACCGACACTGGCCTGGCTGAAAGATTGGCGAAATTGTAGGGTGTAATTAATCCCGGCTAGTCTTTCCTTTTAGGGTTTGAAGGAAGATTTGATAAAAACAGTGGGAGCCATCCTGATTAGATAAAATAATAACCAATCTGATCTTGCAAGAGCGTACGCTGAGTGTTTGCTTCTCTCTCTCTCCAGGTAGCGACCATATCACGCCTTAATCAAGATAATAATACGGATGTATTGACAGAACCCGCTTGTTATACTAAGCTGGGGAACGTTGGTCCCGCTCCAACTTATAATTGTTATAAGACAGAGCAGGAATTAGGGGATTACCAGAATTCCCGTGCCGTCCAAACGAGGAAAGTGCATGTTGATGCATCTTCTTCGGGTGTGTTCATTACAGAGAACTGTTTCTCAGTATCCTTTACGTCCTGGGTATGTGATATCGGATCAGGATCCCACATATGTAATTTGTTACATGGGCTACAGATAGGTAAAGAACTGAGAACGGGTGATAAGTTTTATGAGATAGAAACGGTGCAAGTGTTGCAGCCAAGTCTGTTGGTAGTTATCACCCTGTATTACCAGAATACATTGATTCTGAACTAATGTTATTAGATGCAGAACCTGATATACAACATCATATCAGTCTCTTTATTAGTAAAGAAGGATATAATTTTGTATTGTTGGATAATATTTTGAACATTTCCTATATCAAGAGTTGATCGGTTCAGGCACGTTATCTAAAAGCATTGACGTTCTAAATCAAACTACAGTTCTTAGTATACAGAACACACACATGAGGAAGAGTTTAGAAATGAACGAATCCTTCTTGAGGTATTGTAGACTAGGCCATATCAATGTGACCCGACTAGCTGAAGTTACATATAGATGCATATTTAAATTAGTTTGAATTTACATCTTGTGAAACTTGCCGGTCATGTCACAGAGATAAGATGACCATAGCTCTGTTTATAGGAAACAGAGAAAGAGTTATTGAACTCTTGGGATGATACATGTTGATGTATGATGGTCCCCTGTCTACACATGCCAAGAACGGTTCTTTGTACTTCATTATATTCACTGATGATCTCTCAAGATTCAGACATATGTTCCTGTTGAAACATAAGTCCGAAACTTTTGAGATAATCAAAGAATATAAGTTAGAAGTAGAGAACCAAAATGGGTATAAGTATTATGTCATTTGATGTGATCAAGGAGGAGAATACTTGAGCACGGAATTCCTGGATTATTCTAAAGGAGAATGAGATTCTCTCTCAGCATTATTCCTCCGCATACACCACAGTACGTCGGTGTATCGGGGAGGAGCAACCACACCCTATTTGATATGGTGCGCTCTATGATGAGTACTACTGAGTTTCCTATTTCCTTATAGGGAGTTATGCACTTGTGAAGTTGCATACCTATTGAATAGGGTTCCGATCAAATCAGTTGCCTACCACTTCATATGAGATATGGAAAGGGAAGAGCCTATATCTTAAGTTTGTTAAGATTTGGGGTTGTCCAGCCTATGTCTAAAAGCATAACCCGGACAAGCTCGAGGCAAAGTCAGTTCTGTAGAAGTTTGTTGGATATCCCAAGCATATGCAAGGGAATATCTTCTACCAAACGGAGGAACAAAAGATGTTTTGTTTCTCAATATGCCACCTTTGTGAAAGGGAATTTCTTGTGAAGAAATTAATGGTCATAAGGTAGAACTGGAAAGAGTTCCAGCTATACAAACTGCAGCTGATGATTTGGTAGAACCAAAGGATTCAATAGTAACCAACGAACCTCAGCCTCTCCGCCGATCTAGTAGGGTTCCTCACCTACCTGAGAGATACTTCGAGTTTCTCTATGACAGTGGGAGCGAGGAATGCATCATGAGATGATGACCCAACTAGTTTCGAGCTAGAAATCAAGAGCGGGACTCTATAAGAATAGCTGGATGCTTAACGATCTGAGATGGAATCCTTATACACCAACAAAGTATGAACTTTGGTTGCCTTATCTGAAGGGTTAAATCCACATCAGGAGCAAGTATATCTTGAGAAGATTACTTGGTGTACATGGAAAAGTTGAGACTTTCAAAGCTATGCTTAAGTCCATCCAGATCCTACTTGCCACGGCTACATACCATGACTACGATATCTGGCGGTTGGGTGTCATGACTGCTTTTCTAAATGATGTTTTAGAAGAGAGAGTCTATAAGTACACAGTCAGAGGGCTTCGTAGATAGTGGGAGCAGCGGAAACGTGTGCAAGATGTTTTATGTGATAAAGCAGGCATCGCGGAGTTGGAATGTCTGTTTTGATGTATTAATCAAAGAGTTTGACATCATCAAAATGGTAGATGAACCTTGTATATACAAAAAGATAGTAGAGAGTATTGTGGAGATCCTCGTAGAGTACGTGGATAACATACTCTTGTTAGGAAAGGATTTTCCTATGCTACGTTTGGTCAATCTCCGCTTATCACAATGATTCTTCATATAGGATCAAAGTGATACCTACTAAATCCTGGATTTTGGATCTATGAGATAGATCTAATTGGATGTTAGGATACTCACTGGCTATAGTGAGATGGTATCAATTGATCCTGGGGAGAATCACTGGAAGGGTTCCAGGATGATAAGGACGACTGAATGTCAGTCACAGGCATTGTCTTTACTCTCAGTAGAGGGACGGTATGTTGGAAGAGTTCCAAGCAAGATACCGTGGCATACTAGACGATAAAGGCAAGACACATCGTTACCAATGATGCTACCAAAGAGGCAGTCTGGGTGTATATTAGTTCATGAGATGAACTTTGCTCTTACCATTGTGTGACAATGGAGTTGTGGCTTATGCCTAGGAACGCCCATCCCATCAATGATCCAGACATATTCTAAGGCAGTATCACCTGATCATGGAGATGGTTGATCTCCAGGGGATCGAGGTTAGGAGAGTAGACTCAGAGGGCAACACAGCGGATCCACTCACAAAGACCTTTTCCCAGAGAGAGACATTTATGGGATGGTTGAGTATGAGATACTACAACCACTGTTATCAGATGGCCCTAGTGCAAGTGAGAGATTGTTAGTTATATGTATGCCCTAGAGGCCATTACTATACATGAGATGTATATTGTAGTGGATGCTTGGACATATATAGGGAGGACTTTCTTACTCGACATGATAGTATGCTATCTGGTTACGCTTTACCTTAACGTGTACACTGATTGTCTCTCTGTTACATGTTGGTAAAGCCCTTAGGATGTGTACTTGACTACCTGGACTATGATGCAGATCATACTAGTGGGGACATGGTAGTCCATAAGTACATCCATCAAGGTCCCTAGTCGTGGGTATATCGATACAACATCGATATACCAGAGTAGACTAGCGTATATCTTCTCGACCCATATAGATGGGCGATGGATGATCACATATCCATTGGTGTTTGACATCAGAGATGATATACGGGTGCTCAGTACAGACTGGGTACACTGGACGGACTCGCCGAGAACTCCCAGATGGTATTATACCTTACGTCAGATGGCAATTCTATGGTGACACTGATACAGGTTAGTCTGTAGACCCGAGATCGTCATAGAGTCTTGTGTGATTCCCACTGTGCTTTGATTTCCACCTTACCACGTCCAAGAGGGCGTGCAAAACGGTGGTTTTTGGGTACAGTCCTGAGTCACATGGAGGCAATGAGCGATAGGAGGGGTTTCGTCTCTCCCGGTATTGAGGGTTGATGTTGCGCTGTGCTCGATTGGCCGTAATAGGGAAGTCTCTGGCCAGGGCTGGTTTAGAGATTTACTGGTAAGCGTTACCCATAGTTTCTCGACTCGTTATGCGCCTCATATCGGCACGACTTATCGGTTATTGGGGTCTGACGTTTACCACCACTAGACTTGATATGCGACATATCAGATGAGGAGACCGGACTGTACGGTAGTGTCACTGTCAGGCTTTTTGCAGGAGTAAGAGCGGGCTTGCTTGCTGATCTTCTGATCACTCAATACCCGGGTAGACGTTACGTCCAGCTAGTACCGCTGACGGCTTGTGGGTGCTTGATATGATCATCACCTACTGCCGGCGTATTGACGAGCCTTTAGAGTCCTACATAGAGGTTGTACCGGCTCAGGCAAAACGAAATAGCAGCGCATATGTGATATGTGCGGGACCGAGAATAATACGAGTATGTGATACCGTATTCTATTCTCGCGATGTTTGTGTCGATCGATTATATGCGATATAACCAGGTTATCGAATCAAGGGTTGATTCGATAAGTCAATACATTGGATGTTAGTCGGTTATATGTGATATAACCGGATTATTAAGTCAAGTGTTGATTTAATAATTTAGTGTATAATTGTATATTAGATATACTAATTTACATTAACTAACATTGGTTCACTTAAGCATTTGTTTTTCTCACTTGTGCACAACTTAATATATATGTGATATATATTTATTTGTGTTCATTTTGTATCATGGTTGTTGATACAACTATCATGGGTGTATGAGACATATACCATTATAATTATATTGGTGGGGTTTTAATATACAAAGTAAATACAAAATTAGTGGATAATTGTTCAATTGCATGAAGCTTCATGAAGCTTGTGAGTGCATTGACCAAAGTCCACTAGTTTTGTTTTACTTAGGATATTAATAAACCTAACCACTATAATTAGCCATGGTTATGTCTCTACATGAGTTAGTATATGATACCCACTCACCCATGGTTAGCTCTCTCTCTCTCTCTTAGTTAGTTTTCATTCTCATTTTGAGCTCATCTTCTTCCTCCTTCAAATTCTTGCTAGGGTTTGATAAAGAGAGAGAAATATAGTGTGAAAAGAAATTCTAAAGTGTACCCATTTCCTATTTCACCATCCTCTACTAGACTAGCACTTTAGTTTAGGGTGTTTGCTTCACTAATTCTCTTGTTAGTGAAGTAGAAGCTTGAGTTCGTATTCTCTCGACGTAGATCATCTTCGGCCTCGAAGACTTCAAGCAAAACCGTTGCCCTCTTCTCATGGAGCCGTCCGAGAGTCCGGGAGTTCGATGATCGCAGCGAAGGGACTACAACAAGGAGCTTTAGAAGTGAAGGACCGATCTACAAAGGTTGTATTTCGTATTCACTTAGTGATAATTGTTATTCACTTGCATGTGTTACCCTAATAGTCTAGCTAAGATCTTGTTTAGGGTTGTTAGGCACCGCTAAAATTTTTAATTGGGCATGGTTGATGCCTTATAGAAACTTGTTAGAGTGCCTAGTAACCCTACAACAATACTTTGTATAAGTCCTCTGAGTTTAATAACTCAAACCCTATGTGTCGTAGGTTGAAAACTGTGTGCTATGGTTAAGAAGAATTACACCGCTGTTGAATGCTCCTTACCTAACCATCAACCGATATAGGTAAATGTCATAAACATAATTTCAAAAAGTTATATCTCACTTTATAAAATAAACGTACAGATATATCAGTTTGAAATTGGTGCATAACGACGGATATTCAAAACCAAATATTTGCCGTCAGGCAAAACCCTGGTGATTTCCTCAAATATCACCAATTACAAAGAATTCCGATATAATGAGGATATAATCACCCAATTCCCAATATCTTACTCCCACTCAGCATCTGTAACGCCATACAGATGTGAGAATCAAATCTGGTAAATACATACCCTAGAGTCAGAATCTAATTAGGAAAACAGTTTTCAATTAACACCGCACAGTAAAACTGAAACATGAAAAATGTTTTGAAGGGGTAGCCGGATATCCCAAGTAATGCCACTTCCACTATCCAGATTCATGACAATAACCGTATATTTTCTTGCCCTCACTCCAATCCCTTTATATGTCTTTACTTATTACCTTCTGTACACTTTACATAGGCTAAATGGTCCTCTTCTATCCCTACCTTTCGGCACCTGCATATGGTTTGGAAGAAGACTATCCAATAAGCGTAATAGATATACTCTCCTAATACTAGGAGCTCTCGCAACCTGAGAGAAGGTAAAGAGAAAAGACAACCGAATAATCTTATTCAATTTCTCCAGAACCAGAAACCATCCTTGAAGTGAAACAAATTCATTCGAGTTCGTATGTAACTATACGATGGCATATCCAATAAATGTGGATCTTTGTAGTGATACGGAGTGCTCCGAAGAAATGCAAAGGCGAGGTAGGAGTGGCAGAGATATACGCGGCTTCATCGTTGAAAGTCTACTCTAGCACCACCATGAGGTTTTAATAGCATCAAGCATGCCAAATTTTAAATTTTTAGGTGCTAAGTTAGAGTAACCAAGATCTTAACTAGAAGATTAAGGTTTACTATGATGATATGAACTAAACTAAAGAAGTGAAAGAAGTTATACCCTCGTAGATCGAGTCCTTCACTTAACTAGCTCCGGGTTGTAGTCCACATGATTCCACTAGGTTCCACTTGAGAGTTTGATCGAGCTTCCTCCGAAGACCTTCGTGCCGAAGATGATCCACGCGAAGCCCACTAGCTCAAGCTACCTCTTCACTAATCTCCTATCAGTGAAGGAAACACGCCACACCAAAGTGCTAGTTTAGTGTGGGATGGTGAAGTAGGGGATTTGAGGCTCATTAGTTTGTTCAAAGCTCCATGGTTCACATCACATGTAAGGGGTTGGAACTTTGATGCATGAAGAGGAAGAACAAGAAGAGGTAAAGAGCTCAAGAGAGCAACTCAAGAGAAATGACTTAAGTGATAGAATGAGAGAAGAATGGCTCATCATAGACCCTCACTCATTGAAGCATCCAATATCCACAAATAAAAATATGGAGCCATGCTTCAATAGTAGGTCAAGGCAAATATAATATTAGATAAAGCCATGCTTCCTCATTCCTCTTCATTTTCCACCTCATTTTCTATTTTCTAAAAATAGAAAATTATGCCATGCCTCATATATATTTATATATATATATATATAAGAAAATATTAAGTGAGCTAATAATATTAATTAAGATATAATTATATCAAATATAATATATATATATAACAAATTATTAAATCAACACTTGATTTAATAATCCGGTTATTTCATATATAACCGACTAATATCATTTATCTGTATACCACATTATCAAATCAACACTTGATTCAATAATCTGGTTATATCACATATGACCTAACTGATAACAGATAACTGCCAGATTACAATACGGTATCACATACACGTATTTAATCAGGCCCCTGCACATATCACATATGTGCCCTACTTCATTTCGCTTGAACCAGGAAACTTTTGTGTGGGACTCTAAAGACTCGTCAATATGCCAGCAGTGGGTGATGATCGCATCAGTCACCCACATGCCGTTAGCGATACTAGCTAGACGTAACGGCTACCCGGGTATTGAGCGATATGAAGATCAACAAGAAAGCTTGTCCATACTCTCCATGAAGCCTATCAGTAACACTTACCGTAAAGTCCGGTCTCTTCGTCTGATATGTCGCATATCGAGTCTAGGAGTGGTAAACGTCAGACCCCAGTAACTTGATAAGTCATGCCGATGTTTGGCCTATAACGGTTCGAGAAACTACTGATAACTCTTATCAGTAAATCTCAGCAGCAGCCCTGGCCAGAGACTTCCAGTTATATTCAATCGAGCATAGCGCAACATCAACCCCCAATACCGGGAGAGACGAAACCCCTCCTATCTCTCATTGCCTCCATGTGACTCTGGACTGTACCCAAAATCCACCTGTTTACACGTCTCCTTTGAGCGTGGTAGGGAGGAAATCAAAGCACAGTAGGAGCCACACAAGACTCTATGACGATCTCGGGTCTACAGACTAACCTGTACTAGTGTCACCAGAGAACTGCTATCTGACAATATGAATAATACCAACTAGGAGTTCTCGGCGAGTCCTGTTCGGTGTACCCATTCTCTAATGAGCACCTGTGTACAATATTTGATGTCACACACCAATGGTTGTGGGATCAACCATCGCCCTCTAAGGGACAAGAAACGTACACATTAGTCTACTCTGGAATATCGATACCCTGTCTCGATATCCCCTCGACTAGGAATGGTTAAAGGATGTACTTTTGGACCACCCTGACCCCACTAGTATGATCTCATCATAATCCTGGTAGTCAAGTACATATCCTAAGGTCTTTATCAACATGTAAGAGACAAACAGTATAATAATACAAGTCTACATGTTAAGATAAAGGCAACCAGATAGCATACTATCATGTCGAGCAAGAAAGTCATATATATATATATGTATGTATGTATGTATGTATGTATGTATGTCCAAGGGTCCACTATATCAACAATAATGGCCTCTAGGGCATACATATTCCTAACAATCTCCCAATTGCACTAAGGCCAGTTGTTGTAGTATCTCATACTTAACATCCCAAAAATCTCTCGAATCGCATTTGGGAGGGCCTTTGTGAATGGATCTGCTGTGTTATCCTCTGTGTCAACTCTCCTGACCTCGATCTCTCGGAGATCAACTATCTCCCTGATCAGGTAATACGGCCTAAGAATATGTCTGGATTGCTGATGGGACCGGGGTTCCTATGCTAAAGCCACAACTCCATTGTTATCACAATACACATGTATTGGATGCTCAATCGTAGGAACCTTACCTAGTTCATCTTATGAACTAATTCATCCAGACAGCCTCTTTGGCAGCATCGTTGGTAGCGATGTAATCAGCCTCTATCAACGAGTCCGCTACGGTATATAGCTTGGAACTTTTGCAAAATACTGTCCCTCTACTGAGGGTAAAGACAAAAACCGAGACTGACTTTCAGTCGTCCTTATCACTCTAGAAGCTCGAATCGGTAAAGGACTCCTCCTGGAGTTCACCGTTACCATACACCAAGAACATTTCTTTAGTCCTTCTTAAGTACTTAAGAATGTTTTTCACAGCTGTCCAGTGTTTTTCCCCAGGATCTGATTGATACTTACTGTTGGGTTACGGCAGCGTCCCGGCCATCAAACCGTGGCCAAATGCGGAACAAAATTTTTCTAAACTGGCGCTACCATGACTCGATGCCCGGATCTACCATAAACCCTATACTAGCAAGCAATATAAAGAGTTAGGAATGATTATACCGAGTTGATCCGTTTCCTTCGGTCTTCATCCTTCATCCCAAGCTCCTAGAGGTTGCGGATCGAGTTTGGTTGCCGGTCTTCCTCCATCTACGATGATCCACCTGAGGAAAACGGCGCAAGCTCCAGCCTCGCCAAGCGAGGCAACCGAAACTTCAAGATTGCTAGCAATGGAGAGGGGAGGTGTAGGAATGTGTCACTATGTATTTTCTCTCATCACAAATTCTCCATGAGCAACTTAAGAAGATGAAGAGGAAGTAAGGAAACATGTGGCATGGGCAACTCAAGAAAATGGCTAAGTGTTTTCTCCAAGTGAGAATGAGAGATCAAGTGAAGAGAGCAAGTCAAGAAAATCAAAAGCATGGCATGTGTAGAATGGTGGCTGCCTCTCTCTCTCTCTCTCAATCATGCATCCAAAATATCTCTTCATTTTTTTACAATTAAACAAATGCAAACCATACCTCTCTACATGCCATCATCCATGCTCATGCCTACTTACCCTCCACCTCATTTCCTAAATTGATTTACTAAAACGAAAATCAATTAATGAGGTGGACATCTTCTAAAACAATTCCATATAAATACGGAATACAACCTGATATACGTATCGAAATACATATACGCGTATTCGTACAAAAATACGAATAGCCAAGAGAGAAAATGAATAGTGAACAATAATACTAGAATACATATATATAAATACATATATAAATTATTAAATCAAAACCTGATTTAATAATCCGGCTTAATCCTAAGCCGCTAGTATTATCAACCGTCCGATTAAAGTCTGTGCAGCCTGTACACATATTTAATCGGACACCTGTATGTACCAAAATACGTCATCTACACCATATCGCTTAAACCGTGAAAACCCTCTGTGTGGGTCTCTAAAGACTCGTCAATACGCTGGCAGTGGGTTTAACCACAAGCAGTCAGTGGCACTAGCTGTACGTAACGGCTACCCAGGTATTGAGCGAAAGGGAGGCCGACGAGCAAACTCATCCTGAAACCCTACTGAGCCTGACAGTGACAATATCCGTACAGTCCAGTCTGTTCGTCTATGAGTATCGCATACCGAGTCTAGGGGGTGGATAAAATCATACCCCTAACAGCGCGACATTTAGTGTCGGCATGAAACCCATCACCACCTGAGAAACTATCGATCCTGGATCGGTACTTCTCGTCTACCCCGGCCGAGGATTTCTGATGATGGTCACCCGTGCACAACGCGACATCAGCCCCCAATACCGGGAGAGACGAATCCCCGACGATCCGCTCACTGTCTCCATGTGGATCGGGACTGTACCCAACTAAAACCTGTTTGCACGACTCCTTTGAGCCGTGGTAGGGTAGTAATCAAAGCACGGTGGGAACTCACAATAGACAAATAACGATCTCAGGTCCACAGACTAACATGTACACATGTCACCTGGGAACTACTATCTGACTATAGGTATAATACCAACTAGCAGGTTCCCGACGAGTCCGTCCAGTGTACTCATAACCCAATGAGCACCTGTATACTATCTTAGGTGAACAAACTAACACCAATGGCTTGTGAGACCATGCCACCGCCCCTCGTCAGGGTCTCGATCAGTATACACTAGTCTACAATGGAGTATCGATGCCCAGTCTCGAAACTCCCACGACTAGGGACATTTAAGGATTTGCTTATAGACCCCCAGCTCCCACATATATGATCGCCATCATAATGATGGTAGTCAAGAAAGAATCCTATGGGCTCTATCAACATGTAATAGTGATCTGTAATACCACATAAAGCATGATGATAAAGACAAACCAGATAGCATACTATCGTCTCGAGTAAGACTGTTCTACCGGTATAGGTCATCTCTCAATCATTACAATCGCATGCCTGCGATTCAATAATTGACTTGAGGGCACTATAGCCAACAATCTCCCACTTGCACTCAAGGCTAATTATTGCGGTGTCGCATACTCACAGCCCGTGTGATACCGAACACCCAACTTCTTTACTAATCGGTCTCGCAAAGCCCGTTTGCGAAACTATTGTGTTCGAGAATTTGTCTGGATATCTGATGGGACCCGGTACACAATGTTAGTTATATGTATGCCCTAGAGGCCATTACTTTACATACGATGTATATTGTAGTGGATGCTTGGACATATATAGGGAGGACTTTCTTGTTCGACATGATAGTAAGCTATCTGGTTACTCTTTATCTTAATATGTACTCCGATTGTCTCTATGTTACATGTTGATAAAGCCCTTAGGATGAGTACTTGACTACCAGGACTATGATGCAGATCATACTAGTGAGGACAGTGTAGTCGCCAAGTACATCCTTCAAATGTTCCTAGTTGTGGGAGTACCGAGACAGGGCATCGATACTCCAGAGTAGACTAGCATATGCGCTTCTTGACCCATATGATGGGCGATGGATGATCTCATATCCATTGGTGTTTGACATCAGAGAAGGTATACGGGTGCTCAGTGGAGACTGGGTACACTGGACGGACTCGCCGAGAACTCCCAGATGGTATTATACCTCACGTCAGATGGCAGTTCTCTGGTGACACTTGTACAGGTTAGTCTGTAGACCCGAGATCGTCATAGAGTCTTGTGTGATTCCCACTGTGCTTTGATTTCCATCATACCACGTCCAAGAGGGGGTGCAAAAAGGTGGCTTTTGGGTACAGTCCCAAATCACTTGGAGGCAATGAGCGATTGGAGGGGATTCGTCTCTCCCGGTATAGGGAGTTGATATTGTGCTGTGTTCGATTGGTTATAACTGGAAATCCCTGGCCAGGGTTGCTGAGATTTACTGGTAAGTGTTATCAGTAGTTTCTCGAACTGTTATAGACCTCATATCGACATGACTTATCAAGCTACTGGGGTCTGACGTTTACCACCCCTAGGCGAGATATGCGACATATCAGACGACGAGACCGGACTGTACGGGAGTGTTACTGACTGGATTCACAGGAGAATGTACAGGCTTTCTTGTTGATCTTCTGAGCGCTCAATACCTGGGTGGCTGTTACATTTAGCAGACCGCTTGCAGCTTGTGGGTGTTTGATATGATCATCACCTACTGTCGGCGTATTGACGATTCTTTAGAGTCCTACACAGAGGTTTCTTGGCTCAGGAAAAACGGAGTAGGAGCACATATGTGATATGTGCGGGACCGAGAACAATACGTGTATGTGATACCTTATTAGATTCTCAAGATATGAGATATCGGCCGGGTATATGTGATATAGCCGGGTCATCGGATCAAGTGTTGATTCGATGAACTGATACAGATAATATTAGTCGGTTATTTGTGAAATAGTCGGATTATCGGATCAAGTGTTGATTCGATAATTTAATGTATAATTATATATTTGATATATTAAATTACATTAACTAATATAAACTCACTAAAAGATTCTTTTTCTCACTCGGGTAATACATTGATATATATGCGATATATGTTAATTGCATTATTTTATTTTGTTACAATAAATATTGTATATGTGATATATAATATTATAACATGATATGATTACTAATGCAACATGTTTAGTGGAGATTAAAAAAGGTTAGGGTTTGATTTGGGTTAGTTCTTTCTTGAACTTTCTAGAAGCTTTCTTTTTGTTTTTGCAAAGATATTTTGCAAGATATTTCCAAACCCAACCCACACCCTTTAACCCTAGTTAAGTCTCTACAATGGTTAGCCTATCATCTTTAACCATGGTTGCATAAGTAATTATTAACACAATTCATTATTCATCACAAATAGAATTACTATTCTTCTTCTTCTTCCTTGAGCTTTTGAAAAGCTTTCTAGGTTTTTCTTAAGTGATGAAAATGAGTTAAATGAAAATAAATGAGAGCTAAAATCCTACTTCATCATCCTAATTTATCCTAACCATCTAGATTAGGGTGTTCACTTCATTTAGTGAGTGAGAGCTTGTATTATAGAAACTTCAAGGTAGATCATCTTTGTTATCGAAGATAGGAAGCAAGCTTGCATCTTCTCTTCGTGGAGCCTCTCGAGAGTCCGAAACTTAATGATCGCAGCGAAGGGACCACAACACGGAGCTTATGAAGTGAAGGACCGGACTACAAAGGTTGTAATCCCAAACTCTTAGATATTAAAGTGTTTAACATGCTTTGTTTCGCCTAATCTCTAGTTTAAAGATCTCGTTTAGGGTTGTTCGGCACGGCTAAATTTTGAATCGGGCATGGTTGATGCCTTGTAGAACCTTGTTAGAGTGCCTAGTAACCCTACAGTGGTAATAGAGCCAAGCTAGAGCTTTAGGCGAAGTCTAGGTGAAGTTTAAAGTCCGATCGAACCCCGAAACCCTGGTTTATACCCTTCTCTGGAAATCCTCAGAAAAATTTGCAGGGAAATTTAAGAATTACTGTGAAGTACGGACGTCCAATGAGCTCACGTGGCCGCGGAACCGCGGACAAACCACGCGTTTGGCGGCGGTTCCGTGGCCAAAATTATGATTTGGTCCCTGGCACTTCATATATTTATTCTTAGGTCCTTTTTCATTTTTCTGGGAATTTTTAATTTTGCTCAAGTGTTGAGTTTTCTGGAGATCTTTTGTATTCGTTGATTCGATCGGAAAGTTTAACTTCGTTTAACTTTTTCCGGGTAATTTTTAGAACGTGTTAAAAAGTTCGAACGGATATCAATAACTCACTTTTTCCTCTGCCGGAAAATTTCCAAGTGTTGGATTTTTCCGTAGTTTAAGAACGTTCTAAGTCGTGCAAGTAACGCGGTGGACCCTCTAGAAGACAACAAACCTTAACTCGATTATGTGACCATCTGAATCGCCTCTAAACCTTAGGGTTTGGGGTAGTACGGCATGCCACATGTGAGGCGTTGGCTTGACCCTTCAACGGCTGGACCATTGGTACTGTGGCATGTGATGGATGTTTTTAAACTAATTTCAAGTGTTGAACTATTTGGGAAATCTTGGGTGTTTGATTATTCGATCGGAAAGTTTAACATTGTCTATTTATCTGGAATGTGATACAATATTTGGAATCCATAAGTAGTTATGAGATAACTAATTTGAATGTTATAAATCTAGCAGTTCAGTCTCGAATGATCGGTTGCCATGGAATTTTGATGTGATCAAAAGTCCGTCGCAATAACGTAGCGTACGCGGATACTCACCGGGTAAACTTAATAGACAGCCACGCGCCATAGCCCCGACCAAGTGACTGTAGGAGAACCCCGCCGCCGAAAGCATCCGTTCGGGTGCTCGCGGCAGCGGTGTTCCTCCTTAGTGCACTTCGTCAACGGCACCGGGGGTGCGGCCGTCTACTGGAGTTTGCGATGAGCATTCGATTAGGATGTCGGGAATCTTGTTGAATTGCCCGCTTGATATTGAAAAGAGTTTTCGATAATGAGACTAAAATGCGGGGTTTATAATTGTTAGGCATGCGATGTCTAAGGAATTAATTTGGTTAGGCATGCGATGTCTAAGGTGGTTGCGGATTCCAACTGTTGTAGTTTTAAACTTTCTTTTCTGTGACCGTAAGCGTAGTATGTGGTGTATCGCCGGCTTCGTTGCTATACATCAATGACAATCGGGATACGCATACTTGCTTACGTTGATGATATGAGATATTATGTGTTGCTGTGATATGTTATATTGGATCGTCGTGTTCTGAATAGCCGGGGGTTTTATGTGAGATGAGGGTTTTTATTTTCATTCATGTAAAATTCATTTGTATGTAATATTCTTTTATTGGGGCACTTCCGGGATGAGGTTGATGTCACCATTGTATATTATTTACTTTTCCACATTAGGAAGACCCAAGGCGGGAAGCACAAGTAACCGGGTTCTAGGGTCCAGTGGGAGACCATCTCGAGGAGTCGAGACCGGGTCTCCTAAGCCTAGAATTGGCAGTGTTGCTTGCCGCTCTCGTAGGGGTTTAGGGATGTAGGTTTGGCTATTCATCATGACCGTGGAATCCGTGTTTTATACAGGCTCGTACTAAAACACAGACCTCCTAGTATATCCAATATTTCATATATGTTTCTTCTGCTGCAATGTTCTGTGATGAGATCATATTACTGCCTGAGACGAATGTTTAGATTATATATATGAGATATATGTTATATTGCAGATTTCGTTTCATATCTGATGCTTGTGAAGAAAAATTAAAATGGGACTTCATTAATGAGATTAATGAAATAAAAGAAACCTAAGATGTTATAGAAACTTGTTTAAAAAAACTGGTAGTTCTAGTTCTTGCTTTGCATAGCGGTGTTCCTTGTAGAACATCCAGCACCTTATTCGATAAGAAAAGAGCCGAGATCCCTTCACCGGGAGTGACCTCTTTAGTGAAACTAGCAGATACTATAAACACGGTTTGTCTTTTGATTGCTTCTATAGTTTTTGCTTTGCATAGTGATATTTGTGAAATATCCTGCACCTTATTTGATGAGGAAAGAGCCGACGATCCGTTCACCGGGAGTGACCTCTTTAGCAAAACTAGAAAAGGCCTCAAAAACATTCTTTTTAAAAATCACTCGATTCTACAACGATATAAAGTTCATTACGCAAAGGGTTTTCTTAAAAACCTGTCGCAGCCCTCTGTCATTTCAGATAAGTAGTTTTTAGTATCCGTGCTGCGTTTGTTGACTTAGTCAAGGCGTAGTGTGCGGTAGCTGATTAGTGCTTATCTGCAAAGCATATGATGCGATTGGATTAGGGTAGTCGTGCGGCCTTGTTGACTTAGTCAAGGGTCGTGCGGGTGGGTTTAATTCAATCGGGAAATGACGGGTTGAACTTTACTTACGGTCTATGGTTTGTTGACTTTGTCAAGGTCATAGATCGTTTGGAGCAAAATATTATCGGGAATTTCAAGTGTTGAAATTTGCAATGAGATTGCATACCTTCTATGAGATAGTTGGATCCCGATACCCGCTGTGAGTAAGAGTTACTCCTGGAAGAGTTTTACACATTACAATTAGCCGATCAAGTACATGTCTAGAAAGGTGTCAACGGGGTTACGCCCCTGGGAAAACGATGTTTATTTTAATTAGGTCCGTACGAAAGCACGGGGAACCTCCCTCAAAGTACCGGCATTGTCCTGGCTGAAAGATTGGCGAACTTGTATAGTGTAATTAATCCTGGCTAGTCTTTCCTTTTAGGGTTTGAAGGAAGATTTGACTAAAACAGTGGGAGACATCCTGATTAGATAAATTGATAACCAATCTCATCTTGTAAAAGCGCACGCTGAGTGTTTTCTTCTCTCTCTCTCCAGGTAGCGACCATGTCACGCCTTAATCAAGATAATAATACTGATGTATTGATCGAACCCACTTGTTATACTGCGCTAGGGAACGTTGGTCCCGCTCCAACTTATAATTGTTATAAGACAGAGCAGGAAATAGGGGATTACCAGAATTCCTGTACCGCCCAAACGAAGAAAGTACATGTTGATGCATCTTCTTCGGGTGTGTTCATTACCGAGAACTGTTTCTCAGTATCCTTTACGTCCTGGGTATGAGATACCGGATCAGGATCCCACATATGTAATTTGTTACATGGGCTACAGATAGGTAGAGAACTGAGAACGGATGATAAATTTCATGAGCAAGTCTGTTGGTAGCTAGCACCCTGTATTACCAGAATACATTGATTCTGAACGAATGTTATTAGATACCGAACCTGATATACAACATCATATCAAGTCTCTTTATTTATTAAAGAAGGATATAATTTTGTATTGCTGGATAATGTTTTAAACATTTCCTATATCAAGAGTTGATTGGTTCAGGCACATTATCTAAAAGCATAGACGTTCTAAATCAAACCACAGTTCTTAATGTACAGAATACACACAAGAGGAAGAGTTCAGAGATGAACGAATCCTTCTTGAGGCATTGTAGACTAGGTCATATCAATGCGACCCGACTAGCTGAAATTACATATAGATGGATATTTAAATTAGTTTGAATTTACATCTTGTGAAACTTGCCGGTCATATCACAGAGATAAGATGACCACAACTCTGTTTATTGGAAACAGAGAAAGAGTTAGTGAACTCTTGGGATAGATACATGATGATGTATGTAAAGTCCACTGTCTACACATGCCAGGACTGGTTCTTTATACTTCATTAGATTCACTGATGATCTCTCAAGATTCAGACATATGTTCCTGTTGAAACACAAGTCCGAAGCTTTTGAGATATTCAATGAATATAAGTTAGAAGTAGAGAACCAAAAACGGGTATAAGTATTATGTCCTTTGATGAGATCAAGGAGGAGAATACTTGAGCACGGGATTCCTGGACTATTATAAAGGAGAATGAGATTCTCTCTCATCATTACTCCTCCGTATACACCACAGCACGTAGGTGTATCGGGGCGGAGCAATCACACCCTATTAGATATGGTGCGCTCTATGATGAGTACTACTGAGTTTCCTATTTTCTTTTGGGAGTTATGCACTTGAGAAGCTGCATACCTATTGAATAGGGTTCAAATTAAATCAGTTGCCTACCACTTCATATATGATATGGAAAGGGAAGAGCCCATATCTTAAGTTTGTTAAGATTTGGGGTTGTCCGTCCTATGTCTAAAAGCATAATCCGGACAAGCTCGAGGCAAAGTCAGTTCTGTGGAAGTTTGTTGGATATCCCAAGCATTCGCAAGGGAATATCTTCTACCAAACCGAGGAACAAAAGATGTTTTGTTTCTCAACATGCCACCTTTGTGAAAGGGGATTTCTTGTGAAGAAATTAGTGGTCATGAGGTAGAACTAGAAAGAGTTCCAGCTATACAAACTGCAGCTGATGATTTGGTAGAACCGGAGGATTCAATGGTTTCCAACGAACCTTAGCCTCTCCGCCGATCTGGTAGGGTTCCTCATCCACCTGAGAGATACTTCGGTTTCTCTATGACAGTGGGAGCGAGGATTGCATCATGAGATGATGACCTAACTAGTTTCGAGCAGGCCATCAGGAGTGGGACTATGTAAGAATGGCTGGATGCTTAGTGATCTGAGATTGAATCCTGATACACCAACAAAGTATGGACTTTGGTTGCTCTATCTGAAGGGTTAAATCCCCATCAGGAGCAAGTATATCTTGAGAAGATTACTTGGTGTACATGGAAAAGTTGAGACTTTCAAAGCTATACTTAAGTCCATCCAGATACTTCTTGCCACTGCTACATACCATGACTACGATATCTGGTGGTTGGGTGTCATGATTGCTTTTCTAAATGATGTTTTAGAAGAGAGCGCCTATAATACACAGCCAGAGAGCTTCGTAGACAGTGGGAGCAGCGGAAACGTGTGCAAGTTGTTTTATGTGATAAAGCAGGCATCGCGGAGTTGGAACGTCTGTTTTGATGTGGTAGTCAAAGAGTTTGACTTTATCAAAATGGTAGACGAACCTTGTATATACAAAAAAGGTAGTAGGGAGTATGGTGGTGATCCTCGTAGAGTACGTGGATGACATACTTTTGATAGGGAAAGAAAACTATGCTACGCTCGGTCAATCTCCGCTTATCACAAGGATTCTCCATATAGGATCAAAGTGATACCTCATAAATCCTGGGTTTTGGATCTATGAGATAGATCTAATTGGATATTAGGATTCTCACTAGTTGTAGTGAGATGGTATCAATCGATCCTGGGGAGAATCACTGGAAACGTTCCAGGGTGATAAGGATGACTGAATGTCAGTCACAGGCATTGTCTTTACCCTCAGTGGAGGGACGGTATGTTGGAAGAGTTCCAAGATAGATACCGTGACTTACTAGACGATTAAAGGCAAGATACATCGTTACGAAGGATGCTACCAAAGAGGCAGTCTGGATATATATAAGGTCATGAGATGAACTTCGTTCCAACCATTGTGTGACAATGGAGTTGTGGCTTATGCCAAGGAACCCCCGTCCCATCAGAAATCCAGATATAATTCTTAGGCAGTATCACCTGATCATGGAGATGGTTGATCTCCAGGGAGATCGAGGTTAGGAGAGTAGACACAGAGGACAACAGCGCAGATCCACTCGCAAAGGCCTTTTTCCAAGTAGAGACTTTTATGGGATGGTTGAGTATGAGATACTTCAACCACAACTGATTGTTGGGTATGCGATACCACAACAGATGGCCCTAGTGCAAGTGGGAGATTGTTAGTTATATGTATGCCCTAGAGGCCATTACTGTACATACGATGTATATTGTAGTGGATGCTTGGACATATATAGGGCGGAATTTCTTGCTCGACATGATAGTACGCTATCTGGTTACTCTTTATCTTAACATGTACTCTGATTGTCTCTATGTTACATGTTGATAAAGCCCTTAGGATGAGTACTTGACTACCAGGACTATGATGCAGATCATACTAGTGAGGACAGTGTAGTCGCCAAGTACATCCTTCAAATGTTCCTAGTCATGGGAGTACCGAGACAGGGCATCGATACTCCAGAGTAGACTAGCGTATGCGCTTCTTGACCCATATGATGGGCGATGGATGATCTCATATCCATTGGTGTTTGACATCAGAGAAGGTATACGGGTGCTCAGTGGAGACTGGGTACACTGGACGAACACACCGAGAACTCCCAGATGGTATTATACCTCACGTCAGATGGCAGTTCTCTGGTGACACTGGTACAGGTTAGTCTGTAGACCCGAGATCGTCATAGAGTCTTGTGTGATTCCCACTGTGCTTTTATTTCCATCATACCACGTCCAAGAGGGCGTGCAAAAAGGTGACTTTTGGGTACAGTCCCGAATCACATGGAAGCAATGAGCGATAGGAGGGGATTCGTCTCTCCCGGTATAGGGAGTTGATGTTGTGCTGTGTTCGATTGGCTATAACTGTAAATCCCTGGCCAGGGTTGCTGAGATTTACTGGTAAGTGTTATCAGTAGTTTCTCGAACTGTTATAGACCTCATATCGACACGACTTATCAAGCTACTGGGGTCTGACGTTTACCACCCCTAGACGAGATATGCGACATATCAGACGACGAGACCGGACTGTACGGGAGTGTTACTGACTGGATTCACAGGAGAATGTACAGGCTGTCTTGTTGATCTTCTGAGCGCTCAATACCTGGGTGGCTGTTACGTTTAGCTGACCGCTTGCAGCTTGTGGGTGTTTGATATGATCATCACCTACTGCCGGCGTATTGATGATTCTTTAGAGTCCTACACAGAGGTTTCTTGGCTCAGGCAAAACGGAGTAGGAGCACATATGTGATATGTGCGGGACTGAGAACAATACGTGTATGTGATACCGTATTAGATTCTCATGATATGAGATATCGGCCCGGTATATGTGATATAGCCGGGTCATCGGATCAAGTGTTGATTCGATGAACTGATACATATAATATTTGTCGGTTATTTGTGAAATAGTCGGATTATCGGATCAAGTGTTGATTCGATAATTTAATGTATAATTATATATTTGATATATTAAATTACATTAACTTATATAAGCTCACTAAAAGATTCTTTTTCTCACTCGGGTAATACATTGATATATATGCGATATATATTAATTGTATTATTTTATTTTATTACAATAAATATTGTATATGTGATATATAATATTGTAATATGATATGATTACTAATGCAACATGTTTAGTGGAGATTAAACAAGGTTAGGGTTTGATTTGGGTTAGTTCTTTCTTGAACCTTCTAGAAGCTTTCTTTTTGTTTTTGCAAAGATATTTTGTAAGATATTTCCAAACCCAACCCACACCCTTTAACCCTACTTAAGTCTCTACAATGGTTAGCCTATCATCTTTAACCATGGTTGCATAAGTAATTATTAACACAATTCATTATTCATCACAAATAGAATTACTATTCTTCTTCTTCTTCCTTGAGCTTTTGAAAAGCTTTCTAGGTTTTTCTTAAGTGATGAAAATGAGTGAGTTAATGAACATAAATGAGAGCTAAAATCCTACTTCATCATCTTAATCTATCCTAGCCATTTAGATTAGGGTGTTCACTTCATTTAGTGAGTGATAGCTTGTGTTATAGAAACTTCAAGGTAGATCATCTTTGTTATCGAAGATCGGAAGCAAGCTTGCATCTTTCTCTTCGTGGAGCCTCTCGAGAGTCTGGAACTTGATGATCGCGGTGAAGGGACCACACACGGGGCTTATGAAGTGAAGGACCGGACTACAAAGGTTGTAATCCCAAACTCTTAGATGTTAAAGTGTTTAACATGCTTTATTTCGCCAAATCTCTATTTTAAAGATCTCGTTAGGGTTGTTCAGCACGGCTAAATTTTGAATCGGGCATGGTTGATGCCTTGTAGAACCTTGTTAGAGTGCCTAGTAACCCTACACACAAATGAACTCCAAATCCAGCAAACTTCTTCGACTGTATCATCCGCTGAATTTAATCAGTATCGTGCTCCATGCCTTCCACGGTATCCGTTTGGACCACCTGTCCAACATACTGCCCCTCAGAAGAGGGATAAACTATAACTCAGACAGCCAGTCTGTCATCCAGGTCACCTTGGAAGCCTGAAATGATAACCGTCTCCTGAAGGAGGCTGCCGTTACCATATCCCCAGAACATCCATTTATGTTCATAACTGCTTCCCAATATATCTCCAGGATTGGATTAATATATGCTTATCGCAGCTAGTGTAAAAACAACATATGGTATTGTACTTAACATCACATGATTGACTCCACTGCCTAAGCAAGTGATATGCCCTTCATGCAAATCCCTCTCCCCTTTAGTATGAAAGACATCCTTTAGAGAGGGTGACTCTATCACCTGCAGGTACACTACCATGCAAAGAGTCAACCATTCTAAATCACCTTTAGAATCATGTCAAAGTACCCAGATTGTGACTCTTCCCAAATCTAGATCTAAAACCATAGATCTAGTCACCAGAATCCCTGATATTTTATCCAAATCCTATGTGGAGAAACTATTTTGTGACAACCACAGTATAACCGATCGTAGTATAGGAATATCTCTCCCTATCAAGTGCATGTCATCCAAATATCAGGACATCACTCTCTACTACCTTCTTACATATCTTCTATTCTGATGAAGTCAAAACCTATGACTGTCATATCAAAAATAGATGATCTATTTCCGCTATATCTTCTTTAGTCTATAAATAGACATAAGCTACTTGCCCTCTATGCTTCCACTGCTCCCATTGACTACAACAACCCTCTGGCAGAGTCATATACACGTTCACTTCTAAAGCTAGTTTAGAATGACGTTATACTCATCCTCCTGCCGGGTCTCATAGTCTAGAACAGCAGCAATGGCAAGTCTGGGTAAATAAGAACCTCCCTGTCACCGTCTCTGAGAAGACCGAAGTACCACTCGGGTGCCTGAGGTTACCCACCAAATCTGCGGAGTGGCTAATGGAATGTCGAATCCAATCGAATCCTCAGGTTCTATTAAATCTTCAGTGATCGTTTGTGGTTCTGGAATCACTTCCAGTTCTACCATACTCCCACTTGTGTTTTCTAAAAAAATCCATTTTACTAAACTGTGGCGAGTCAAAAACAATATCACTATTGATCTTCCAGATGGTAGAAAGTTAACCCTCGTCGATGCCCGGGATAACCCACAAACTGCCATTACTGAAACGTGCCTTGAGTTTATCCGGATTCTGGTTTTAAGCATCAGCCGGACAATTCCCTATACCTTAACATCGTTAAGATATAAATTGATTCTATATACCATATAGAAACAAAGGCACTAATTTAATTAGAACAAGATTCAAAATCATGCAGCTGTCTCCAGTGCATATCAACCAAATGGAAGGAGGCCAATCAGCATTACTCAACTAAGAGTTCATCCATATATGAGTAACCTAAAAGAGAAGACAAGTTCTCAAAACTATTACTATCAACGGAATACCAAACACAAGTATCTATATCTTCAACTACCTCGAAGAATCCTGATACTTCCAACAAATGGTTCTCTACTTTATTCTTATACCTATAACTTCTCAAAATCTGGACATTGCATTTCAACGAAATACTTGTCTAGAACTGGAGAAGTCATGAGTATACATAATATAGTATGAGTACCAACCCCTTTGTCCTAATGGACACTAGACAACATACAATACTTTGTATAAGTCCCCTGAGTTTAATAACTCAAACCTTGTGCGTCGTAGGTTGAAAACTGTACTATGGTTAAAAAGAATTACACCGTTGTTGAATGCACCTTACCTAATCACCAACTGATATAGGTAAATGTCATAGACATAATTTTAAAGTGTTATATCTCACTTTATAAAATAAACGTACAGATATATCAGTTTGAAATTGGTGCATAACAACGGATATTCAAAACCAAATATTCGTCGTCAGGCAAAACCCAGGTGATTTCCTCAAATATTACCAATTACAACGAATTCCGATATACAGAAGATTTAATCACCCAATTCCCAATATCTTACTTCCACTCGCGTTCTGTAATAACATACAGATGTGAGAAAATGATCTGGTAAATACATACCCTGGAGTTAGATTCCAATTGGGAAAACAATTTTCAATTAACATCTCACAGTGAAACTGAAACATGAAAATGTTTCGAAGGGGTTAACCGGTATTCCTAGTAACGCCTCTTCCACTATCCTTATTCATGACAGTAACCATATACTTACCTGCTCTCACTCCAATCCCTTTATTATGTCTTTACTTATTACTTTCTGTACACCACCATTAGGCTAATTGGTTTTCTTCCTTCCCTACCCTTCGGCACCAGCCTAAGGTTTGGATGAAGACTATCCAATAAGCGTAATAGGTGTACTCTCCTAATCCTAGGAGCCCTCACAACCTGAGAGAAGGTAAAAGGAAAAGACAACTGAATAATCCTATTCTATTTCTCCTGAACCGGAAACCATCCTCGAATCTGGAACAAGTTCCTTCGAGTTCGTATGTAACTATACGATGGCATATCCAATAGGAGTGGATATCCGTAGTGATACGGAGTGTTCTGGAGAAAACCAAAATGGATGTGGGAGTGGCAGGGGTATACACGGTTTTGTCGTGAATGATAGCAGTCCTAATTTTCTTTGCCGTAATTCTAATTCCTTTATATGTCTTTACTTATTACCTTCTGTACACCACCTTTAGGCTAATTGGTTTTCTTCCTTCCCCACCTTTCGGCACCTACCTATGGTCTGGAGGAAGACTATCTAATAAGCTCAACAGGTGTACCCTCTCCTAATCTTAGGAGCCCTCACACCCTGAGAGAAGGTAAAAGGAAAAGACAACCGAATAATCCTATTCAATCTTTCCAGAACCAGAATCCATTCTCGAATCTGGAACAAGTTCCTTCGAGTTCATATTTAACTATACGATGGATATATCCAATAGGAGTGGATGTTCGTAGTGATACGGGGTGTTCTGGAGAAATGCAAAGGTGATATAGAAGTGGCAATGATATATGCGACACCGTGACATTCCCAAAGCCAAAGTACTTTAAGAAGGTTCGGTTAACTTGGTTCATGAGTTATCGTCTAGGGTCAGGCTATAGTCGCAACAAAAGAGAGAGAGAAAAGAAACATTCAGCGTGCACTCTAACCTAGATCAGAATGGTTAATCACTTTATCTAATCAGGATGGCTCCCACTGTTTCCTCGAATTCTCCTCCAAACCCAAAATGAGAAATAGTCGGGATCATCTAAAATCACCCGAGGAGTAATCCTACTCATCAATGGTAATCGGGATCCAACTATCACCGCATGATAACTTGATGGAAGCCACTCAAGTCACCACACTCCAGAAGGTATGCGCAAGCCTGGCAAGTTTCCTGTATGTTTGAAAATCCCGATGTGATTTTTACCCTTAGGACCCAAGTGACCTTGACTAAAGATCAAAATGTCAAAAGGTCCTAGTCAAGTTATATCCGTCATTATCTTGATTGCATTAGACCCATCCATACGAGCCTTGACTAAAGATCAAAATGATCGCACGACTGTCCTAACCAATCGCATATCCATGCAACGGAAAAGCATTACGTAGCTACCGAACACTACACCTCGACTAAAGATCGAAATACGTAGCACAAATACTAAGCACTACCAATCCGAAATGACGGAGGACTACAGCTAGTTTTTGGCGAAAAACCTTTAATGTAGTGAACTTGATATCGTTGAAGGAACCGAGTGGTTTTACAAATATATAGTGGCAAAAACTTTTGCTAAAGAGGTCACTCCCGGTGAAGGGATCTCGGCTCTTTCCTCGTCGAATGAGGTGCAGGATATTCCAAACTGAATACCACGATGCAAAGTAAAAGAATCGACTATAGTGAAGTTATTACGTTGACGCAAACTTTTACTCAAAGGGTCACTCCCGATGAAAGGATCTTGGCCCTTGCCTCGTCGAATGAGGTGCTGGATATTCATAACCGAATACCACTGTGCAAGGCAAAAGAGAACGTCTGTAATGTCAGTTTTTTTTAAAAACTTTGTTCCAAAAACATCATGTATAGGTTTGTTTTTCTTGCATTGATCAGAATCAACGCAGTCCCATCAATTAATCACACCAGAAAAGAACGAAAATATATGATGTACGTATATGCCATCCGCATTCTCCACTGGGTCCCGTCATCACCCGTTAGGTTACTTAACTAACGACAGAGCGGGGACGGACTAGTGTGGGTGCAAAACATATACAACATCTACTAGTATATATAAATATATTGTAAGGTTCCCTAGCACGACAGCAAGGTTTTGGGAGGTATCGTCCATGCCATTTTCAAAAAATTGTCATGCTAAACAACCCTAATCCTAGAATCTTTAACTAGAGATTTAGACAATACCAAATGTAAACTACTTTACATCTAGAGAACAAGAATACAACCTTTATAGACGGTCCTTCTCTTCACATGCTCTGTGTAGTAGTCCCGCGACTCCATTAGGCTTCTCTTGAGATTTTGAACGATCTTCCTCCGATGACCTTCGTGCCGAAGATGATCCACGCGAAGTCTCTCCAAATCAATCTATCTTTACACTAAACTCTTTAGCGTATGAAACACGCTACACTTGATCGCTAGTCAAGTGTAGGATGACAAAGTAGGGGATGTTAAGAGCTCACTAGTTTGAGTTCAAGCTTCATGATTCACATCACATGTGAGGGCTGAAGCTTGAGCCATGACAAGAGGAGGAAGAAGAAGCTAGAGAGCAACCATGGGAGCAACTCAAGAAAATTGGCTAAGTGTTGAGAATGAGCAAGAATGAATGCCAAGTCTTGACCCCTCACTCATTCAAGCATGGAATTATGCAATATAAAATTGCAACCATACTTGAATAGTGAGTCAAGATGAATAAACTAAAGTTAATCCCATGCTTGCAACCATGCTTCCACTTTCCACCTCATTTCTATTTTCACAAAATAGAAATATAAATGGCATGCTTTATTATTATATATATATATATATCATATATATTAATATATACATAATGAAGAATAATTAGTGAGCTAATGATATTAGTTAAGATATAATTATATCACATATAACATATATCACATTATTAAATCAACACTTGATTTAATAATCCGGTTATATCACATATGACCGAGTAATATCATTCATCTGTATATCACATTATCAAATCAACACTTGATTCGACAATCTGGTTATATCACATATAACCGAACCGATAACAGATGACTGCCAGATTACAATACGGTATCACATACTCGTATTTAATCAGGTCCACACACATATCACATATGTGTCCTACTTCGTTTCACTTGAACCAGGAAACTTCTGTGTGGGACTCTAAAGACTCGTCAATACGCCAGCAGTAGGTGATGATTACATCAGTCACCTACAAGCCGTCAGCGGTACTAGCTGGACGTAACGACTACACGGGTATTGAGCGATATGAATATCAACAAACAAGCCAGTCCATAGTCTCCATGAAGCCTATCAGTAACACTACTGTACAGTCTGGTCTCTTTGTCTGATATGTCACATATCATGTCTAGGGGTGGAAATTGTCAGACCCCAGTAACGTGATAAGTCATGCCGATGTCTGGCCTATAACGGTTCGAGAAACTACTGATAACACTTATCAGTAAATCTCGGCAGCAGCCCTGGCCAGGGACTTCCAGTTATAGCCAATCGAGCATAGCGCAACATCAACCCCCAATACCGGGAGAGACGAAACCCCTCTTATCGCTCATTGCCTCCATGCGACTCGGGACTGTACCCAAAATCCACCTATTTGCATGTCTCCTTTGAGCGTGGTAGGGAGGAAATCAAAGCACAGAGGGAGCCGCACAAGACTCTATGACGATCTCGGGTCTACAGACTAACATGTACCAGTGTCACCAGAGGACTGCTATCTGACGATAGGTATACTATCACATAGGAGTCCTCGGCGAGTCCTGTTCAGTGTACCCAGTCTCCACTGAGCACCCGTATGCCATCTTTGATGTCTAACACCAATGGATGTGGGATCATTCATCGCCCATCATATGGGTCAAGAAGCGTATACGCTAGTCTACTCTGGAATATCGATGTCATGTCTCGATATTCCCTCGACTAGGAACAATTAAAGGATGTACTTGTGAACTACCCTGGCCCCACTAGTATGATCTCCATCATAGTCCTGGTAGTCAAGTACATATCCTAAGGGCTTTATCAACATGTGAGAGCAAGACAGTATAAATACCAGTCTACATGTTAAGATAAAGGTAACTAGATAGCATACTATCATGTCGAGTAAGAAAGTCCCCTCTATATATGTCCAAACATCCACTATAATATACATCATATGTATAATAATGGCCTCTAGGGCATACATATAACTAACAATCTCCCACTTGCACTGAGGCCAGTTGTTGTAGTATCTCATACCCATCGTCCCAAAAAGCCTCTCGAATAGCATCTGGGGAATTGCCTCGGTGAGTGGATCCGCTGTGTCAACTCTCCTGACCTCGATCTCCCGTAGATCAACTATCTCCCTGATCAGGTGATACTGTCTAAGAATATGTCTGGATCGCTGACGGGACCAGGGTTCCTAGGCTAAAGCCACAGCTCCATTGTCATCCCAATACACAGGTATTGGATGCCCAATGGTAGGAACCAAGTTCATCATATGAACCCTATTCATCCAGGCAACCTCTTTGGTAACATCGTTGGTAGCGATATAATTGGCCTGTATCGTCTAGTATGTCACGGTATCTAACTTGGAACTCTTCCTGTTAGTTATATGTATGCCCTAGAGGCCATTACTATACATAGGATGTATATTGTAGTGGATGCTGGGACATATATAGGGAGGACTTTCTTGCTCGACATGATAGTATGCTATCTGGTTGCTCTTTACCTTAACGTGTACACTGATTGTCTCTCTATTACACGTTGGTAAAGCCCTTAGGATGTGTACTTGACTACCTGGACTATGATGAGGATCATACTAGTGGGGACAGATAGTCTATAAGAACATCCTTCAAAGTCCCTAGTCGTGGGTGTATCGAGACGGGGCATCGATATACTAGAGTAGACTAGCGTATACCTTCTCGACCCATACAGATGGGCGATGAATGATCCCATATCCATTGGTGTTTGACATCAGAGATGATATACGGGTGCTCAGTGAAGACTGGGTACACTGGACGGACTCGCCGAGAACCCCAGATGGTATTATACCTTACGTCAGATGGCAGTTCTCTGGTGACACTGGTACAGAGTAGTCTGTTGACCCGAGATCGTCATAGAGTCTTGTGTGGTTCCCACTGTGCTTTGATTTCCATCTTACCACGTCCAAGAGGGCGTGCAAAACGGTGGTTTTTGGGTACAGTCCCGAATCACATGGAGGCAATGAGCGATAGGAGGGGATTTGTCTCTCCCGGTATAGGGAGTTGATGTTGCGCTGTATTCGATTGGTTATAACCGGAAATCCCTGGCCAGGGTTGCTGAGATTTACTGGTAAGTGTTACCAGTAGTTTCTCGAAATGTTATAGACCTCATATCGACACGACTTATCGAGCTATTGGGGTCTGACGTTTACCACCCCTAGGCGAGATATGCGACATATCAGACGATCAGACCGGACTGTACGGTAGTGTTACTGGTTGGATTCACTGGAGTGTGAGCGGGCTTGCTCGTCGATCTTCTGATCGCTCAATACCCGGGTGGCCGTTACGTTTAGCAGACCGCTTGCGGCTTGTGGGTGTTTGATATGATCATCATCTGCTGCCGGCGTATTGACGAGTCTTTAGAGTCCTACACAGAGGTTTCCTGGCTCAAGCGAAACGAAATAGGAGCGCATATGAGATATGTGCGGGACCGAGAATAATGCGTGTATGTGATACCGTATTTCATTCTCGTGAAGAATGTGTCGATTGGTTGTATGCGATATAACCTAGTTATCGAATCAAGGATTGATTTGATAAATCGATACATTGAATACTAGTCGGTTATATGCGATATGACCGGATCATTGAATCAAGTGTTGATTTAATGATTTAATGTATAATTATATATTTGATATATTACTTTGCGTTAACTAGTATTGGTTCACTTTAAATGGATTTTCTCACTTGAAGTTCACAAGTTGTATATGTGATATACTTTTGTGCACTTGATTGTATCATGTTTGATGATACATGTTTCCTAGGGTTTTTGTGTAAAGATCAAACCATGGTTACATGATAATGGTTAGGGTTTTGCTTTTCATTTTCTTATTCATTTATTTACTTGTTTATTCATTTTGGAAATGATAAGAAAAGAATGGTGGCTTTATTTGTAGTTTAGTTGAAGCTTCATGAAACTTTGACCTAGTCCACCATTCTTGTCTCTTGCTTAACCATAACCATCATATCTAACCATGGTCTATTCTCTACACTAAACTAGGGTTAGTATTATGATAAGTATTGTTTTTCCTTTTCATTTTGATATCTTATCATAATATCATCTTCTTCTTCTTCATCTTCTTAAAAGAAGAAAACCTTGGACCATCAATGGTGATTGATGAAAAAGAGTGAGAAATACAATTCTAAAGTCTACCAACTTCCTATTTCTTCATCCTCTACCTCTTGCCAAGTAGTAGAGTGTGTTTTCTTCACAAGTTTCATGACTTGGTGAAGTTGGAGCTTGATCTAGCGATGCCTCGACGTAGATCATCTTCGGCATCGTAGTCGACGACCTAGCCCGTCCATTTCTCCGATGAAGCCGACACTAGAGTCCAAGATCCGTTTTGTACAGCGGAGAGGACTTCATTGCGGAGCTATGGAGGTGGAGGACCGGATCTACAAAGGTTGTATATCCGTACTCTTAGTTAAAGTAGTTAACTAGTTGCTTTGTCGCCTAAATTTCTAGCCAACGATCTTGTTAGGGTTTCTCGGCACATATAAAATTTGAAATTGGCATGGTTGATGCCTTGTGAGATCTCTTGAGAGTGCCTAGGAACCCTACAGTGGTATCAGAGCCTAGCTAGAGCCTTAGGCGATGTGTAGACGACGTTTGAAACCCGATTGAACCAAAACCCTAACACAAAATATGCTCTCTGGACTTTTTTTCAAAAACTGGGATTTTTCCAGATTAAACATTCTTAAAAAATTCAGCAGAAAGATCTAAGAGTTATGGTGCAAAACGAGATCCTAATTCATCTAAACAGCCGCGGTTCCGCGGCATGAGCATGCCTCATGCGGCGGTTCCGCGGCCGTACGGTCGACTCTCACAGTAATTATTGCACAGTAATTCCTCTTTTCTGATGCTGGATTTTATGGGAATTTTTAATATTTATTCAAGAGTTGAATTTTCTGGGGTTGTTTTAGGGATTCGTTTATTCGATCGGATTGTCAAACTCTGTCTATGTGTCTTTCCGGATAATTTTTGGATATGTTAAAAAGTTCGACCGGATATAAATACCCAACTTTTCCCCTGTCGGGAAATTTCCAAGTGTTGGATTTTTCCGTGGTTTAACGACGTTCTAAGTAGTGCAAGTAACGCGATGGTCCCTCTAGAAGACAACAAACCTTAACTCGATTATGTGACCGTCTTGAACTGCCCTTTGAACCTTCGGATTTGGGGCAGTACGGCGTGCCACATGTGAGGCGTTGGCTTGACCCTTCTACGGCTGGACCATTGGTACTGAGGCACGAAGTGAATGTCTTTGAACTTATTTCATGTGTTGATCTGTATCGGGAAAACTTGGGTGTTTGAATGTTCGATCGGAAAGTTTAACATTTTCTAATTATCTGGAATGGGATACAATAATTGGAATTCACAAGTAGTTATGAGATAACTGAATGAATGTTATAAACATAGCAGTTTAGTCTCACTTGATCGGTTGCCACGGAATTTTGATGTGATCAAAAGTCCATCGCAATCACGTAGCGTACGCGGATACTCGCCGGATAAACTTATTAGACAGCTACATCCCTTAGCCCCGACCAAGTGACTGTAGGAGAACCCCGTCCCCGAAAGCATCCGTTCGGGTGCTCGCGGTAGCGTTGTTCTGCCTTGGTGCACTTCGTCGACGATATCGGTGTAGGGTTCCTAGGCACACTAGTGAGGTCTCACAAGGCATCGAACATGCCAATTTCAATTAAAATCTAGGTGCCGAGAGACCCGACTACGGATCGTTGGCTAGAAAACTAGGCGAAAAAGCTAACTAGTTAACATTTAACTATGAGAATACGGATATACAACCTTTGTAGATCCGGTCCTCCACCTCCACGGCTCCGAGATGAGTTCCTCTCCGCTGTCCAAATCTAATCCGGGCTCTAGCGTCGGCTTCATCGGAGAATGGACGGGCTAGGTCGTCGACGACGTGCCGAAGATGATCTACGTCGAAGCATCGCAAGATCAAGATCCACCTTCACCAAGCCATGAAAACTTGTGAAGGAAACACACTCTACTACTTGGCAAGAGGTAGAGGATGAAGAAATAGGAAGTGGGTAGACTTTAGAATTGGATTTCTCACTCATTTGCATCAATCACCATTGATGACCTCAAGCTTCTTCAAAGAAGAAGATGAAGAAGAAGATGAAAGAGTTATGATAAGAATAATAAAATGAAAAGAAAAATAGAATACTTATCATAATTGAACCATGGTCAAGTGTAGAGAATAAATCATGGTTAGTGGGATGGTTAGGGTTAAGCATGAGACAAAATGGTCACTTGGTCAAAGTCTTCATGAAGCTTCATGAACAAAACAAAAGAAGCCACCATTTTCTCATTTGCTTTTCATTTTCCAAAATGAATGAATGAATAAATAAATAGATATGAAAATGTAAACCCTAACCATTTCATAACCATGGTTTAAACTTTACACAAAACACAAGTAAACATGTATCATCAAACATGATACGATCAAGTGCACAAAAGTATATCGCATATACAATGCGCCCATCCGAGTGAGAAAATCCATCTTAAGTAAACCGATACTAGTTGATGCAAAGTAAAATATCAAATATATAAATATGCATTAAATCATTAAATCAACACTTGATTCAATGATCCGGTTATGTCGCACACAACCGACTAATATACAATATATCGGCTTATCGAATCAACGCTTGAATCGATAACTAGGTTATATCGCATACAACCATTCGATACATTTATCGCGAGAATAGAATACGGTATCACATACACGCATTATTCTCGGTCCCGCACATATCTCATATGCGCTCCTATTTCGTTTCGCTTGAGCCAGGAAACCTCTGTGTAGGACTCTAAAGACTCGTCAATACGCCGGCAGCAGATGATGATCATATCAAACACCCACAAGCCGCAAGCGGTCTGCTAAACATAATGGCCACCCGGGTATTGAGCGATCTGAAGATCGACGAGCAAGCCCGCTCACACTCCAGTGAATCCGACCAGTAACACTACCGTACAGTCCGGTCTGATCGTCTGATATGTCGCATATCCCGCCTAGGGGTGGTAAACGTCAGACCCCAATAGCTCGATAAGTCGTGTCGATATGAGGTCTATAACTGTTCGAGAAACTACTGGTAACACTTACCAGTAAATCTCAGCAACCCTGGCCAGGGATTTCCTGTTATAGCCAATCGAACACAGCGCAACATCAACCCCCTATACCGGGAGAGACGAATCCCCTCCTATCGCTCATTGCCTCCATGTGACTCGGGACTGTACCCAAAAACCACCGTTTTGCATGCCCTCTTGGACGTGGTAAGATGGAAATCAAAGCACAGTGGGAACCACACAAGACTCTATGACGATCTCGGGTCAACAGACTACTCTGTACCAGTGTCACCAGAGAACTGCCATCTGACGTGAGGTATAATACCATCTGGGAGTTCTCGACGAGTCCGTCCAGTGTACCCAGTCTCTACTGAGCACCCGTATATCTCCTCTGATGTCAAACACCAATGGATATGGGATCATCCATCGCCCATCTGTATGGGTCGAGAAGGTACACGCTAGTCTACTCTGGTATATCGATGCCCCGTCTCGATACACCCACGACTAGGGACTTTAAAGGATGTACTTTTGGACTACCATGTCCCCACTAGTATGATCCGCATCATAGTCCAGGTAGTCAAGCACACATCCTAAGGGCTTTACCAACATGTAACAGAGAGACAATCAGTATACACGTTAAGGTAAAGTTCAACCAGATAGCATACTATCATGTCGAGCAAGAAAGTCATCCCTATATATGTCCCAGCATCCACTACAATATACATCCTATGTATAGTAATGGCCTCTAGGGCATACATATAACTAACAATCTCCCACTTGCTCTAGGGCCATCTGTAGCAGTGGTTGTAGTATCTCATACTCAACCATCCCATAAAAGTCTCTCTCTGGGAACAGGCCTTTGTGAGTGGATCCGCTGTGTTGTCCTCTGAGTCTACTCTCCTAACCTCGATCTCCCTGGAGATCAATCATCTCCATGATCAAGTGATACTGCCTTGGAATATGTCTGGATCACTGATGGGACCTGCGTTTCTTGGCATAAGCCACAACTCCATTGTCACACAATGGGAGGAACATAGTTCATCTTATGAACCAATGTACACCCAAACAGCCTCTTTGGTAGCATCTTAAGTAGCGACATATCCAACCTTTATCTTCTAGTATGCCACGGTATCTAGCTTGGAACTCTTCCAACATACCGTCCCTTTACTGAGGGTAAAGACAATGCCTGAGACTGACATTCAGTCGTCTTTATCACCCTGGAACCCTTCCAGTGATTCTCCCCAGGATCAACTGATACCATCTCACTACAGCTAGTGAGATTCCTAATATCCAATTAGTTCTATCTCATAGATCCAAAATCCAGGATTTAGTAGGTATCACTTTGATCCTATGTGGATAATCATTGTGATAATCGGAGATCGACCGAGCGTAGCATAGGAAACTCCTTCCCTATCAAGAGTATGTCATCCACGTACTCTACGAGGATCACCACCATACTCCCTACTACCTTTTTGTTTATACAAGGTTCATCTACCATTTTGATGATGTCAAACTCTTTGACTACCACATCAAAACAGATGTTCCAACTCCGCGATGCCTGCTTTATCCTATAAAACATCTTACACACGTTTCCGCTGCTCCCACTGTCTACGAGGCCCTCTGGCTGTGTACTTATAGACGCACTCTTCTGAAACATCATTTAGAAAACCAGTCAAGACACCCAACCGCCAGATATCGTAGTTATGGTATGTAGCCGTGGCAAGTAGGATCTGAATGGACTTAAGCATAGACACTGGAAAAGGTTTCATCATTATCCACGCCTGGTCGATGACGAAAACCCTTAACAAGTCTAGCTTTGAAAGTCTCAACTTTTCCATGTACACCAAGTAATCTTCTCAAGATATACTTGCTCCTGATGGGGATTTAACCCTTCAGATATAGCAACCAAAGTCCATACTTTGTTGGTGTATAAGGATTCCATCTCAGATCGCTAAACATCCAGCCATTCTTACAGAGTCTTACTCTCGATGGCCTGCTCGAAACTAGTTGGGTCATCATCTCATGATGCAATCCTCGCTCCCACTATCATAGAGAAACAGAAGTATCTCTCAGGTGGGTGAGGAACCCTACTAGATCGGCGGAGAGGCTGAGGTTCGTTGGTTACTACTGAATCCTTCGGTTCTACCAAATCATCTGCTGTAGTTTGTATAGCTGGAACCTTTCCAGTTCTACATTTCAGACCTTGCCTCGAGCTTGTCCGGTTTTTGCTTTTCAGACATAGGCTGGACAACCCCAAATCTTAACTGACTTAAGAGATGGGCTCTTCCCTTATCATATCAAATATGAAGTGGTAGGCAACTGATTTGATTTGAACCCTATTCAATAGGTATGCAGCTTCTCAAGTGCATAACTCCCAAAAAGGAAATAGGTAACTCAGTAGTACTCATCATAGAGCACACCTTTTCATATAGGGTGTATCTGCTCCACCCCGATATACCATCGTGCTATGGTGTATTCGGAGGAGTAATGCTGAGAGAGAATCTCATTCTCCTTTAGAAAAGTCCAGAAATTCTGTGCTCAAGTATTCTCCTCCTTGATCACATCAAAGGACATAATACTTATACCCGTATTGGTTCTCTACTTCTCGCTTATAATCTGTGAATATCTCAAAAGGCTCGGACTCATGTTTCAACAGGAACATAGGTCTGAATCTTGAGAGATTATCAGAGAATGTAACGAAGCACAAAGAACCAGTCTTGGCATGTGTAGACAGGGGACCTACATACATCAACATGTAACATCCCAAGAGTTTACTAACTCTTTCTCTGTTTCCATTGAACGGAGCTATGGTCATCTTATCTTTGTGACATGACTGGCGAGTTTCACAAGATGTAAGTTCAAACTAATTTAAATATGCATCTTCATGTAACTCTAGCTAGTCGGGTTACATTGATCTGACCTAGTCTACAATACCTCAAGAAGGATTCGTTCATTTCTGAACTCTTCCTCTTGTGTGTGTTCCGTATACTAAGAACTGTAGTTTGATTTAGAACATTAATGCTTTTAGATAACGTGCCTGATACGATCAACTTTTGATATAGGAAATGATCAAAACATTATCCAACAATACAAAATTTTATCATTTCTTTACTGATAAAGAGACT